>JBBIGA010000007.1:8521880-8541295 GCA_037576975.1 Alestes dentex
CACACACACACACACACACACACACACACACACACACACACACACACACACACACACACACACACACACACACTTTGTCAGCATGAAAATAATATAAACCTTTGAAAGGGCACGGGAGTGTATGTGTGTACCTTGGCGATGAGCTGTAGGATCTGAGTCTCAGAGTTTGGTGGAGTGAGCACTCCCAGAGCCTCCAGCCTCCTTAGGCTGCGCTGGATCTTACGCTTTTTCTCCTCCAGAGTCAGGTTGCTATCGGCGATCAGAGATTGATTCCTCTTCATTTTTTCTGGGGTGCGAGCGTCCCGCTCTGCCCTGCGGTGCATCATCCAGCCATGCTGCACTTCCTAAACACACGCGCGCACACAAAAAAGTGCTTGGACAATTTTGCTTTCTACTCACCTGTGTGTACTGGGAGTATGGATGAAAAGGCAGCGAGACAGAGAAAAGTAAGAGGCAGAGGCAGAGCAGCAAGCTGTGTTCTGTGTACCTGATCCTGAGAAACAGAGGATTGCAGAACCTCACTCAGTGTGTCCCCAGGCTGGGCTCTGATCACATCGATTATCAGCTGCTTGGTGCTGGAAAACAACAAAGATTTAAAAAATAAAAAAAACTGCATACCTGACACACTGTCAGCCCAGGAGCCATCTATATAATACCCACACCCCCACACTTTGTAGTTTGTCTCTTTAAGACAGGAGGCGTTGACAACCCCTCAGCCTTACCTGAGCAGAATGCCTCGGGCGTCAGGTTTGTCGCCTGTGCTTTTAAAGATGTCAAACTTGTTGGTGAGCGTCAGGGATACCTCCATCTTGTTGTACTGCTCAAGGTTTGGGTCTGCAGTGTTGATAACCCCTTCTCCTGTGTCACCATTTAAAACAGAAGTTTAAAACAGGTAAAAAGTGTATGATTCATATACAGTACGTTGTTATGCACTTTAAATGCCTTCAAACATCCCCAGTAGTTTAATTGGTTCTTTAAACATCATGAATAGCCAAATTTAATGTGCACTATAAAGAAGCAGCGAAAGAACATTTTGAGATTTGCAAAAAAGGTTAAGCTATTCTGAGAACAGTGGCATGAAAATAAAGGTAGGGTGGATTTCTGAGGACAGACTGACCGACGAGGGCTTGCACAGAGGGCACCTTGCCCAGGTCCCTTAGCAGCACGAGGAGAGGGTCATTTTGTTGGGGACACAGTGCGTCCTGGTGCTCCAGCAGCAGCTACATTCACACAGAGGAACAATCACCATAGTTGGTTATTCTGTTTTTGCAAATATTGAATACATTTATGGAACAGAAATACAGGCAGGCCCTATGACAGGACACACACACACACAAAAAAAAGAAGTACATAAAAGTATGTTTATGTACTAATAAAGAGCGAGTAGGAAAGTTTCATACTTTGTGCGTGTTGATGAGTTCGGCAATAGAAATGTAGATGACGGGCTTGTTGAGGATGACCATCTCTGAGTATTCGTCAATGTTAAAGCGCTCCTCAGGCTCTGGAACATCACATACGGCATGCAGGAACCTCCTGTGAAAAGAAAGAAGCGGCTCCAGACATTATGCCCAAAGATACTTCTTAAATCATGCAAGTTCTAACCAAACATTTAACATATGAAAATTTTACTGTCAAACACTTCACCTGAATTTCGTGTGTGTGTGAGTAATGTAGTCATTGAGGGCACGCAAATGCACAGAATCTCCATGGAAGTGTTTGTGCGCTGCGCTGTGCTGCAGGATTCGGGCAATGGAGCCAAGCGTTCGTCGTTGGTCAGGCAGAAGAGCAGAACCCACGCCAAACTCAACCACATCAAAGCCATCTGGAGCCACCACCGCTGGATTCATGTAGCGGTAGTACACAAGGTTCCCTACAATCTGACCACACCAATACAATCATAACACACACCTCCAAAATAATTCTTTTTAATGACCAAACTATAATACAAAACCAGATGATTGAAGATTACCTAAAAAAAACAAAAAAAACAAAACAAAAAAAAACCACAATAGAAGAGGACAAGATGACCTTGTTTACCTTATACATGTCATCCTCACTGGCCTGAGGAAACTTTTCATGCAGAGAATCTCTCAGAACCTTGGCAGTGTAGCGCAATCCATAGCTAACATAAAGAAAGAGACAGAGGAAGTCATGAGTACTTCTTGTCACAGCCAATGAAAGATGCAACACAAAGCGATAAGATGCTAACAAGAACAAAATGACTATCATATT
The DNA here is from genome assembly GCA_037576975.1 of Alestes dentex. Taxonomy (NCBI): domain Eukaryota; kingdom Metazoa; phylum Chordata; class Actinopteri; order Characiformes; family Alestidae; genus Alestes; species Alestes dentex. The sequence continues at coordinate 8,524,113 of JBBIGA010000007.1, forward strand.
GGCTTTTATGGCTACACTGATTGTCTCAGGACAGGCTCAGTGCCTTGCCCTGGCAACCCTGTATCATATGGACAAAAGTAACGGGACGCCTGGCTATTACACCAACAGGGACTTTAATGACACTGCATTCAGCGACAGAGGGACTCTGAGGGTAACTTGTTTTTCTATAACAAACAAGATAAAACATGAATGTCCTGGCAGTGGCAGATAGCTTTGTTTTTATATTTGATTTGATTACAAAAATGTTTAAGTGGAGATTTACAAGAAATATTTGAACTGCAGCTGTGTAACTGTGTTAAAAGGGAACACTGCTGTTAAAAAGCACCTTATTTGTTTAAAGTGTTTGCAAACCAAATGTTATTGCACTTTTGTTCATATAGCACTACTTTAAAAAAAGCACAATACACTACTTTTTAATTAATTATTTAATTTTTTAATATAACAATGTGATTATTCCCGATTAATCGCAGAAAATCATGCGATTAATCTCGATTAAACAATTTTTATCATTGCCCAGCATTAGTTTATATACATACGGCAGTTTATGGAGGTTGCTGGTGATGGCGTGCAGTACACGGTCTGTCAGATTCTTCAGGTTAGTGATGGCAATGTTTAAACGCTGCTGTACTTCTGGGTGGTTCAAAGCTTGCTCTGCACTCACATCATATGGCAGGGAGCTGAGCATACACAACATTAATACACATGTTTAGTTATAAAACACAAAGTTAACAGAGACATGACTTCCCATAATAGAATCATGGGATATTCATTCTATGAATATTGTATGTCATGCATGTGACTCTATGCCTGTGCCCAATACTGACCTCTTGTGGCCAGTCTGGCTCTCGGTCTGGTTGATCCAGCTTTTGTAGATGTCCACAGGGTCAGTGCGGATGTTGAGCGTGCGGTCCTGCAGAATCTCTCGCACTGCTGGCCCAAGGATCTCCCTCAGTGCATTCTGACCACGAGCATGACGGTAGAAACTTACCAACATCTTTATGACTGTTGGGTTCCCCATCACCACCTCCTGAGGCTGGTCCACCTTGATTCTATCAAACGTGCACACATACACATTCATTATGGCACATGTAATTTAACAAACCTCTAATACTCTTAAACACCATATGGTTAATTTCATTAAGACACTGCAAGAACTTAACGTTCCTGTTCTCAGAGATAATAGCCGTGGTGTGTGTGTGTGTGTGTGTGTGTGTGTGTGTGTGTGTGTGTGTGTGTGTGTGTGTGTATGCATGCATATATGTATGTATATATAAACTGTACTTGATCTCATGGCACAGGGCTGCAGTAAAGAGCTGCAGCAGTAGGTAGGCTTCTCTGCAGTCAGAGCCATAGTTGAAGAGGGTGAAGATGACTGTCTCCATGAAACGTGTGCTTTTGTTTTGTGGCATCAGGAAGATGAGCTGGGCCAGGTACGAAGGCTGAGTCTGAGCACACATTTACACGTGCATTTAGTTGGGGTTTTTCTTTTTTTTTAAACAAATCTTGTGCATTACGTACTATATACACAAAATTCACCTGCACATACTTCTGTATGAAGAACGACTTTAAACAACACAGTGTTAATACAAAAAAAAATCTGTGAAAAGAACCATATCCAAAACTAGATGAGTGGGTATACCTGCAACAAGTAGAAGAGGTGCTGGTAGGCCTCCAGTTTCTCTCGGTTGTCTTTGCTCAGAGACTTTAGGCCTTTGTGCTTCTCCAGGGTCATCATGTCAGACAGCTCTTCTTTGTTCTTTTTTGTGAGGTTCTTATGATGTGACACCACCTCCTGCACGAACCCGAACACACAGAATATCCAGAGAAGTCAAATATATAGGATCTAGGGATGAGCTATAAAAATTAATCACAAATTTTTATAATAATGATCAATGATTATTAATAATAAATTATACAAAATGAAAACGTCAGGTGTCCGATAAGAGTAACACTTCCTGTATGGTTCCAACCTGCAGCGTAACACGGTTGCGGACCAGTAAGCCAATCTTCAGGTCCATAAGGTCCAGGTCTGCCTCCAGCTGCCTGTTGGAGCGAATGCTGCGTACCACATCCTCCCGCAGACGCAGCAGCTCCCCCTCCTGACGGATATCATTATCACCAAGCTCCAAGAGATGGGCAAACTTTCGCACTATAGATAGAGGGGGCGTGCTGGAATGCACTACAACCCCAAAAACATAGACAGATATATAGGTATATAAATATAATGTTATTTAAAAAAAATAAAATAATAAATAAATAAATAAAACCACCAAAAAACAGGCAGATTGGTAAAAACAAATGTCATACCCAACATCCTGTACTCCTCACGGGCTTTATTGGCTCTGAAGAAAGCCTGAATCCTTATAATGGCGCCAACCTAGCAAACAAAAACACCACACTTGTAATGATTTCCTATACATCAGCTGAAGGCATTTAAATTGCAACCAAGTTAAATAATCTGGTGAGACTAACATGTCTTCTGAAGTAGCGCAGGCGAGCCAGGTATTGCCTGCGAGCCAACCACATCTTAACTGTAGCCTGGATCTAAAAGAGCAGGAACAACACAATCAACTCTACAAGGAAAAAAAATTCAATACACTTGACTATGCTATACAAGTATGACCTATGTTCTTACCTTGACCACTGCTCTCCAGTTCTGATAGAGGTATTGCAGTCTCATTCTGTAGGTCCTCTGCTGCAGAAACCTCCGCCAATGAGACTGAGAAAACACACACACACAATTTTTGTTACTGTGCCTTTAAGATTTGTTTAAATGACTGCTATTATGATGGACTACAATGCATTGTGCCTCATTCAAAAAAAGTAGTCTGGCTTGAAACACTCTAAAGGCCAGAACTGCTTTCAAACAGAAAGATATGTATATAAATGTGCTTCTTTTCATGACATAATAAAAACAGTGGATCCAAAGTGGACTGTTCGCAGCTTAGTTTTCATATTGCCTATATGGGCTGGAAAGTGTATAGTACAATTTGAAACAAACAATGTTTACATACTACACTTACTTAAAGTGAAAATTCAATGACATGGACCTTTTAAGTTAGGCATCTGTGCTTTGTATGAAACACCTGGGCTGAACTACTGTATTCAGGGGGAAAAAAAAATAAAAAAATCCCATGAGACAACTTGAGCGGTGTTCAGCATGTTATACCAGTTTTACACCAATCACCCTGAGGTAGCACCTGACACTAGGGACTGAGGGTGACCTCACCTGAATGGTTATTATGGCAGGCAGATGCGTGTTGAGAAAATGCAGCCGTTCAGCAAGTTGCTGTCTGAGGAGGAAGCCTCGTGCACGGGCCTGCAGTTGCAACACCAATGGCTCGCTGTCCTTCCACTGCACCTCCCTGCTGTGGGCCTGAGTTACACTGTTACACACCGCCTGCAGAGGGAGACAAGTGATTAGAAAGGAGGATGCATGCACACACACACTGTGCAATTACATCTATGGCATTTGGTAGAGGCTCTTATCCAGAGAGATATACATGGGTGCTTTGTAGTCTACAAAGAAAACATCTCTCACACTAGTAAACACAATCTTAGTTAGTTCGCTACCACTTTATAAGAGAACATTTTTGTGTTGTGAAGTTATGCTACTTTACGCATGATGTATAGATACCTCCATCACAATATTGCTAAATAAATAAATAAATAAAATTTAAAAAAAAAAGCCCTAATATAAGAGCAATGAGTATTTTGCTCACTCATGTTAATGGCGAAGGTTAATACCTGGATCTCTTCATGATTAAGGAAGATGCTGTTCTGAACAAAGCTCTGAGGTCTCTCCCAGGTGCCTTCTAATTTCTGCAGGTGGAAGTAGTACGAGCTGCCATCTGGAGTCTTAGTCCTCAGCCATGGACTTTTATCACCTGATCAGAGAGAGAGAGAGACAGAAAGAGACAGAAAGTGACAGAAAGAGACAGAAAGAGACAGAAAGAGACACACACCACACACACCACACACACCACACACAAAGTCGAGTAACTAGAGTCAAATACTGGTGGCCAATATATTGCTTGCTACTAAATAGAACCAAGTAGAAAATTGCAATTATAGCCAACAATTTTGCACCATATGTCTAACACACTGATGCAGACATGGAAACTAGTGCTAGATATTTCCATTCTTTCCACTCACTCAGCTGGATAGCTTACTAGATCAACCTCAGACAGCAGGTGAAACTCAGAGAACACCACAATAGAAATCACAATGATAAACGCTTTCTGTAAGTGATGTTTTCTATCCGTCACTGCTATGTAAAATTCCAATTTAAGCATTTTAAACTGTTTTACATCCACTGCACCACAAATTAATTATTGTCTAAGCTTGCATTGAAATGCAAAAAAGTACAACTACTAGTTATTAGTATAACTTACAAGAAGTTAATTATCCATTATCATTTTTGGCCCAGCAATTCTACATGTGTAAAAATCCTAAAATGGCCTGAATAGCAGCACTCTACGATGATGAAACTGACCCTCCAAGGCTTTTGCACGCAGCAGGGCAGCCAGTTCGGTCTGATACCCATCTGCACACTCCTCCACCACATTCCGCAGCAGTACTTCTGGGAGACGTAGAACTCGCAAAGTCTGAGATGGTTTTCCTTCCTTTACTGCCTGATTGACAGCGGCCAGTCCCAACGACACTGACAACAGAAATCAGAGATAAATATCTAGCAGTCATGTCAGCAAGCCAGAGATTTTTGTGCATATGTAAATGGATGATCTGTCGGAATGAGTTTCAGGGTGGACCTGTTTGTATGTGTGTGGACATACTCACTCTTCAGTGCTCTCTGAGTGTCCTGGTTGGCCAGCCTCACACCCTCCTGAATGTCCGCTAACCACAGCTCTGCTGCAGGGTCCCGACTCAGCTGCAGGTTAAAAAAAAAAAAAAAAAAGAAAAGAAAAAGAAAGAAAGAAAGAAACCAAGACACACAACCTGTAACACTTTATCAGGCACTGTTATCAATAATACATGTAATTAATTAAAAAGAGAGAATCTTTGTTCACCAAGGCACCATTTCATTTTCCACATTACTGTATACCAACCTCCGCTTTGCGCTTCTTGATACGGGTCAGTACGTCATGGTAGCGCTTGCCGTTTTGTGGCAGAATGTCTTTCAGACCACTGGAGGGCAGCAGCAGTGCAGCCAAGGATTTCTGATGATCATTGCGACAGAGTGCCTGATTAATCAGTCCTATGGTCAGGATCTCTGTTGTCAGAGAGACATGGGAACATAAAGTCAAATCAGCTTACTGCCACTCACACAACACTTACGAAGAGAAAAAAGGAATGGGAAATGCAAAGGTAGCAGCATGCACTCACGGTCATGCTCTTCCTGAGACGCTGCATTGACACTGTTGAGTCCACTCTGTAACTCATTCCATGTCAAGAGAGCTCTGCCTGCCTTTCTCTTCTGCTCACAGAGCTCCTCAAAGTACCTAAACAAAGAGGTTTGTAATTAGCTCATCTGTGCACATCCTCCACAACTGAAAACACAAGGCTGGAGTGTAAAGCCCTCAGCAATTTGTTGGGCACATCATTTTTCTGAGAAATATTATTAGTAAGGGCGGGACAAAAATTGTAATTTAACATCAGACCTCTGCATTAGACTGTCGTCGATGTCAGAGAGGCCAGCAGCAGGGCTGATGAGCGTGGCACAAAACGCTCCCACATCCTTAGCCTCCACTGACTGGTTTATCAGAGCCACTGCAGACAGCATCTCCACAGCCACAAACAGCTCCTCTTGCTGCAGATTCTCCTAAACACAACACCTAAAGTTAGCATGGAAATAAAATTTCACTCTACACCATCAGTCAAAAGTTTGTGTACACTACAGGTTTTAACCATGTTTCCATTCATTACATACACTGCTGATTTTTTTTTTGCAGATTTTTTCACTGAGCTGTCGAGCGAACAACTGTAAATGAAAAATACATCAAATAGTACAAGTTTCCTTTATAAGATGTAATGGCACATGTCTGACATCTTATTAAGGGGTTGCGTGGTGATTACATATCAAACACTTGTCTGGTGATCCACATTATAATTATAACAGGTGGCTTTTCATAGATGAACAAAAATATGACGTTTTCTAGTTAATAAAAGGTACTCAAATGAACATCATCTAAAGTTGTTGGCAATGAATGGAGTGTATTTGTTAGTGAATATTAAGTGAGTAACATTCAAATGTAGAAAATTTCATTGTGCGCCTTTGACTGGTAATGTATGGTTATGTGCAGAAAAAAAACTGAGATCAGTTCATTGAAAAGGCTGAGATTAATATAAAGCAGTCTGTAACAAAGTACAACTTAATAGCCTGTAACGGTTCTGAGGCAAGGCACAACTGTGTCAGCCACCTGGGGGCACTGCTGCTGCAGAGGGGAAAGCTCTCTCTGGTAAAGCTCAGCTGCGAAGGGGTAGACATCTGGGAGGTGGGCGTCTGGGTTCATCAGAGCACGCACCGTCTGACGTGTATCCCCACGTCGTAAAGCCTCGTTGATTTTGGACACTGCCTGCAGCACTGTGTGCGCAAGTACAAAATTAACTGTTGGCAGTTATACATACTATAAGACAATCTTGTTTAACTACTGCATTGGGCCTTGCACTGACTTGCTTGAGATCGTTGAGCCTCCTCATTCGCCACACTGACACCCTCCTGCAGCTCATCTTTCTCCAGAGGGTCCACACATCCCAGATCCTGTGTGAAGACACATGTGTAGGAACACTGATACATCCCTTCAAACATAACCCAGTGCCTAGTTTCATTTACATCTCAGCTCTGATTGTACTAAAGCCCCAATCTAACATGAGATAAATGTAACATTTTAAGTTTAATTTACACATGTTCAAGCTGAACATGCTTTTGGCCATCCCTTTGTTTTGAAATCAAGAGCTGGTCAAACTAAAGAGAATCTTCCAGTTAAAGTTAACCACCATGGGGTCAGTTTTAATATTTCCACCCATAAATCGCAGAGTTTGTTGAATAATTTTAGATTAGCTTAGATTTAAATAGCTTAGATTAAAAAAAAAAAACAAACAAAAAAACCCCACACATCTAAATGTTCACATTTTTGATTTATCAAAATGCAAGAAGTGTTAGCTCGTGGTCTACTGATCAGAGGGAGGGTATGTATTTCTTCAGCTCTTCTGAAGACCAGTTTCTCACCAGTGCTTTCTGTTCTCTGTCTGATGCAAGCTGTTCCAAGTACCAGTCAGCATTGTCTCTGAGCAGACCTCTTAGGGCAAGGCTGGGGCTCTGCAGGGCCAAAATCAGAGCCAGGGGGTCGCCACACTCTATAGCTTCATCCACACACTCAACTGCGGCTCGCGCTACACACACACAGCAAATGAACAGACATCTCAGCACAGTATCACAGATGAAACATGTACACAAAAAAATAGTACATTGTGTAACTCACCGTTAACTTTATTGATGCTGTCTTGAATCTCACTCTGTGTCAGATACTCCTCATAAATGTCCTTCTCCATAGAGCCATTTCCCTAAACACATCAAAACCGATTGGTATCACACTGATTAGGACTCTTTCAGTTGCTGACTGGAAAACCAAACAGAATATTCAGTCTCTCTCACTTTAGCAGATGCCTTGGCAGCTTTGTGAGAGCGAGCCTGGCGCAGCATCTCCTGGTAGATGGCAATGAGTGGCTCCTGCAGGTTAGTCAGCATGGCATTGGGGTTGCGCATTGCCCGTGCCGTGTTCTCCACACAGCCCCGCTCCACTGCCTCATTAATGGCTATCACTGCTGCATGCACTGGACGCAAGACAGAAAAAAATCAGCTCAAGAGAGCTTCATGTTTGACATTTATGGCTCCAGATTAAGGCATTCTGAAAAATGTGACCATTTGAAAAGAGCAAAATAGGTTAGCCTAATCTATATGCAAATACACAGGCACAGACACTTGGACAACCACAATTACAAAAGGCCAAGACTTGAGGACCCTTACCAGCAGCCTCATCCACTGACAGCTCATTGGCCAGGATTCCTCCGATCTTGCTGAAAGCAGGCATCTGGATACCGTACTTATCCAGTTCCAGCTTCATGTTATTGATCTCCTCCTCTGCGGGAAAAACAACATGCACAGCTAAGATGCTGACAATAACCAGTAGTACTTAAACAATTAAAATATGTTGAATATTTTAAGACATGAATAGGTTTCACCTGTGAACTTGACTTTGCCACATAGATCATGGATCTGAGGAGCCAGACCCAGACGAAAGAGGTAAAAGCTAGACAGAATACAGATACAAATAAATGGATGAAATACCCGGTTTGTAAATAAAACATTAAGTTAAAAAAAAAAAAAAAAAAAAAAAAAAAAGTACTGTACTCCAATTCCTTGCATCTAAACACACATCTTATATAGAACAGCAGATACAGACCTTAGAGCATGTATACAGTAGACAGTTCGGGGCATATTCTTCCTGTCATATATGTCTGTGGTCTCAGGGTGGAAAATCTAACCAGTAAAGAAAGACATTTACAGTAAAGGCAGACAATACATCAGCAGCCAATTTATTATTGGTAGAACACTTACTTACTGTTATCAGTCTGATGTTGAAGTTACAGAATTTAGGCAGATCGTTTAGCACTATTTTTATCTTGTGCACAAATTGATGCATGTTGGGTAAATTTCTCCTTTTTTTTTTAAAAGCAGTATAAAGCAAAATAAACACAAAGGTCAAAGTTCCAAACACACCTAAATAATTAGATATTTTTCATGTAAGGTATTTTCATCCATGCTTAAGCTTACATGCAGATAATCAAAATAAAATACAAATTTCAAACAAAATTAGCATTATTTGCATAAATTTTAAATGTCTCCCAACAAGTGGTTTTCAGCAACAACAAGCTGTCAGCTTGTGTGCATATTCAAACATCAAATGGCTCCTTTTCACTCTGCTTGGGAGACTGCAGTGTATAAAGTTGCACTGTGGCCAAGGGGGGGACTATTTTCCAAAAGAATCTAAAATAAACAATTAAGTTGGATTTGTTTAGCACTTTTTGAACTACATAATTCCATGTGTCTAGTTTTGTTGCCTTCACCATTATAAAATGTGGAACAGGTGAGTAGGTATGTCTAAAGTTTTGACTGGCACTGTAGGAATATGCAATCAAATACACCATCAAAGCAAACACGCTCTCATTTTACCGTTGGTAGTCCGACCTCCACCATTGCATTCCTCCAGTGATTGATGTTATCAGTGTGACGGAACTGCAGGCCTACAGCCTGTGGATGCAGAGATAATATGTATTTATTTAAAAAGTGTGCAAAGCCAGCTCTCCTTTTTACAACCTTTGGTGACATTAAGCATCACTTACCTGCATTTCTTCTTAATTAAATATTTAACTTTCAATTAGGACATAATGGCACCACTATGTCATATATAAATGTGTTACTTTTGTGAACTCTTCTTTCTCGACAGACCTTGTAACGTTCCTGGTCAAGATCATAGATCTTCTTGAGAGGAACTACATTTGGAGCGAAGCAGTGGCCAAGCTTTGCCAACAGAACTCCATTCCTCAGGGCCTCCTCCAGCTCAGTTGGTGCTGGGAGCTCCTCATTCAAACAGGCTTCCATCCATCTAACAGAAAGAGACACATGTCAATAACATTTAGAAACTCAGTGATGGTAGTATAAAGATGTAGAGCAGTGGTGTCAGGCTGGGTCTTTATTCTTTAAGATTGAAAAAAAATTGTAATTGAGAGGGGTCTTGCCTCTTTGCCTCCTCCAGACGACACAGATATTGGTACGCCACGTTTTGGATGCGTTGTTCATCCATTTCTTCTGCAGTCAAGCGTTCATCTTTAAAAGAAGCCCCCACAGAGCAAATAAAAGCACACAAATGAGTATAAGCATAAACGAAGAGGTGCCAAGACGACAATCAAAATGTTGTCACAGGGCAAATCACAGTTTAAATCACAACAGTGGTCACTGACCAGTAGCATCTGAAGTGCTATTTACTGTGCAGCTGCACTATATGGACAAAAGTATTGGGACGCCTGACCATTACACCAACAGGGACTTTAATGACACTGCATTCAAAGACATATCCTTTAATATGGGACTGGTCCCCTCTTTGCAGCTACAGCTCCCACTCTTCTTGGAAGGCTTTCCACAAGATTTTGGAAGATTTTACTGTGGGAATTTGTGCCCACTAGTTCTGTAGACCATTTATGAGGTCAGGCACTGATGTTGGACGAGTAGGCCTGGCTAGCAGTCTCCGTTCCAGTTCATCCCAAAGGTGTTGCAAGATCTTCCACACCCAACGCATTCAATCATGTCTTTATGGACCTTGCTTTCTGCATCGAGGCACAGTCATGCTGGAATAAAAAACGGCCTTCCCAAAACTGTCCACAAGTTTGGACGCGTGTTGTTGCCTAGAATGTCTTGGTATGCTGAAGCATTAAGATTTTTTCACTGGAATCACTGAAAAACAGGTGTGTGACAATAGTTTTGTCCATATAATATAGCTGCCAGAGCTACTTACAGCCAGACCGGTGCTGAACTCCGGATTCTTCCATTTCTCCTCAGTTTCTGATTATGACAGAACAAGCCTTATTCTTCGAGAACCGTAAAGACGCTTCCTCAAAAAGACACTACCAGCTAGCAATCACCTTCACACAGCCAAAATAACGACGCTGTTCAAAGTAAACGTTCAACTAGTTTTTTAGTTATACATGTGGATCCAACTAAATTCGCGTCGTACAGCTAAAAACACCTACACGAGAAGCACCGTAGCGACTGTTTTGACTGTTTACTCTCAGGACAGGTTTGAATGTCCCGCCGCGCTCTCATTGGCTACCAGGCCACCCTGCCGTGATCTCATTGGCTACCGGCCGGTCCTACCACGATCGCATTGGCTCCCTGGCGGCCCCGCCTCATAGTCGTCATGAATTGTGGTTATTGTAGTCCACAATTTTAAAACTTTTTGATGTAATTTTTTTAAATCTACAGAATGTGATTTTTAGGTTGCATATTAACAACGTAGCACATTTCATTTTTTTTGTTGTCGCATTCGTTGCTGACCAGTTCGGTACATAATTGATTTCAAAGCCTTTCTCATTGTGTGCAAGTCACTTAATGGTTTGGGTTCTAAATAAATCTCTGATATTTTTGAAGTTTATGATCCTGGTAGATCTCTTAGATCTGCAGGAGCTGGCCAGCTAGTGGTGAAAAGAGACAAAAATTGTATCCATTATTTCTACGTGTTCTTTTATTTTTTTTCCCATTATTTTATTGTGTTGTATTTTATTTTATTTTATTATTATTTCATTCTATTCCTGTAAAGGACGTTGAATGACCTTTTGTGTATGATAATATGCTATATAAAAAAACTTTACTTGACAGAACAATTCCGCGGTTCTGTCGCCATGGTAACGCAGGTAAACAACCATGTGGTCAGCACAACAGGTGTCCTCACCTGTCAAGCGTATTGGTGGCTAGCAGTTAGTAAGCCTGAACGTATCTATACCATAAAACCCACCTTTCTTTTGTGCAATAAGATAATTGCTTCGACTGAGGATTTCTGTGAAAATGCCGACACTTCCAAAAACTGTGAGTTGCAAAGTAAACTGTAGCTTTAATTTGAGGTTGCTACCTGTCGTTAGCTAGCCAGCGTAGTCTGATGAATTTAACGTTAGATCTCAAATTCACCTTAAAAAGCTGATTGCAGGTGATTTTAAAATGTGAAATTAAAATGCAGTTATGCTGGAACGTGGATAATATGTGTTACTGTTATGTGGAAACTCTTTATTGGCCACTATGTGGAAGGTTGATACCTAAGACCAGTGATAAAACATTCATCAGTGATGCGTGAATCCTCACAGCTATTCGCAACCACAGTGTCCATGACTTAGTTTGAAATTTGTGCTGACTAAGAACACTTGGATTTTGCTTCTCGTTCTAATTAACATGGCAAATTTGGGCTGATTCTCTTTTTTTCTCTCTTTCTAGCATCATGCCTCTACATGACTTTAATCTTTTGTTCATGCCATGGCCTCTGATGGTTCGCCATCCCGAGGTTCCCAGAAGAAGACCAGCAAGAAAGGGAAGGATGAAGATGTTGAGGATGGAGGGGTCCAGGTGGACATAGAGAATCTTACAGCATTTGGTCACCAAGCTTTGCAGCGAGGAGACTTCTCTGAGTCTCTTGAACACTTCAAGAAAGCTTATAAAGCTGCTGTAAAGGTAGTGTGTCAAAGCAGTGCAATCTAACAAATAGCAAGCAAGACATTTTGAGCACATTTATACTGTATCTCTATGCTTTGGATTCATTAAATATCCATAGCTTACGCCATTGTTCTTCCTTCCACAGCTCAAAGATACTAAAGTGCAGCGGGCATGTGCCTTTAACCTTGGAGCAGCATATGTAGAGGCAGGTAAGCCCCAGAAAGGGCTGGATTTTCTGTCACAAGCAGAACCAGGAGAGAGAGGAGAGCGAGTGGCAGACCTGCAGTTTAACCTTGCAGCGGCTCATGAGGCACTGGAGGACCACGCCCAGGCAGCCAGGCACTACCTGCAGGCTGCACAGCTCTATCGCTCACAGGGAGATGGGGGCAGTGAGGGGGACACCTGCATCAGACTGGCCACCTGTTTCCTGAAGAGGAAGGTAAGTTTATCTTTATTTAACAGAAAAAAATAAGTGTTTTCATCTTTCCCTTACTCAGTCAGTAAATACATATGTAGGGTGCAAACTTTGCTTCTTAGGTTTTTACAAGAGCTACAAGTCTAATGATTTAACAAACAATGGAGGCTCATAGCCTCCATGAAGCATTATGAAAGCTTGTTATAAAGAATAAAAAATGTAATTAAATATGTTTAACTATGTTTAAAATGTTTAAAACCTAAATTTCATATCATAATGCTATAGTAAAGAAAGCAGCTGTCTCAGCATGAGGAATTAATAGAGCCCCGGTCACACACTGCTCTGGATAAACTTTTCATTCTGCCTTAGACGCAGAAATGTATATACACATTTATTTGAGTAAGCTCACCTTCAATTGTGCTGTTGACCTAACCGTACATTTTTTAGTGTACAGATAACAGTCATGCACAATCACATAAGCAAGTCAGTTTGACTTTACTTTTTTGACTCATTTACTTCTCATTAACGTCTGTATTGAAACCCTCACTGCTTTAGCTTTAATATTTGCAGTGTAATATTAGCTCTTTTCTCTAAATGTTTCAGGATTGGCCTGAAGCCGCAGAGAGTTACTTGCGTGCAGCGGAAAGTTATAAGGTAGCAGGAAAAATAGGCTCTGCTGCCTTGGCCCTGAAGGATGCTGGGAATCACATGCTGCAGAGTGACTGCTTCACATCAGATGATATCATTGGCGTACTCACAGAGTGCTTGGAGCTGAGTGCCAAAATCACAGAGCAGGAAACTCTTGGTGAAGTATAAACAATGTGATGATACTGAGACCTTCCCCTTTAAAGCTAAGTCTATTGCTGCCCTTCCGTTCACTCTCCTGAATTCTCAATGCTCTTGATACATTTATTTTCACATGTTAAAAGCAAAGCTGATCTTACAGAGCTGAAAACTTTGTATTATGAAATACCACTTTAAGCAAGCAGACAAAAATGGATTGGAATGTACTCCACAGTTCAGTCCCCTCTTATTGTTCCATTAATGCAGCAAATCAATAATAAACCCTGACTGATCTGAACTGTCTTCCGAATGTGTGCAGACATTCACTCAGAAATGCAGTCAAGCCGACAATTAAGGCAGCTTGGTGCTTCTATTATAAAACACTGTAGCTCACAGGGAGCATCAGTGCTCTACATGCTTCAACACTTCACTGCCTAACAACTGGCCCAGCTACCTGGGGCTCAGATGACTTAATAAGTTAAAGATAATAAGCCCAATATCTCTGAATGTATCAAAAAACAAATATGCACGGCTGGAGATTGTTATTAGCACAGTGTTTCCCAACTCTAGTCCTGTAGGTCCACTTCCCTGCACATTTCAGTATTTTTCCTGCCCGATACCCTCTTTCTAACTTATTTGCTCATTAATAAACCTTTACTGAGCTGAAGTGGGTGTGTTAAAGCAAAGTCCTAAAATTTGCAGGGCTGTCGGCATCATGAATGGGAAACACTAATTTAGCATAAATAATCATCAACGACACTGCCAATTATGAATAATGAAGAGGAATAATGCACACCCATACCTCATGTACTCCTCTGTGATGATGTGTAATCAGTTTAATTACCAATTAATTAGCATTTTGTGAGATTATCACACAGTATGCACTGTACATGTTCTTATAGTTTTTTTATTAAAGAGCTTTGACAGAATTATACATGTTTTATTATATTTATAAGCAAAGAAATGGAACAGAATCAGAGAGCGAAATAAAAATAAAACTGAATAAAAAGTTTTCCATATTACACACACCCTTCACTGCTGGCTAATCTATTTTGAGGTTCTCTTAGGGGTCTATTTTGAAGAAGTCAAGGAGAGGTTGTCAAAATGCTATCAAATTTGGTGGCACTGTTTTTGAGAAAGAATCGATTTTCTTTCAATACCTCTTTTATCTTCCAGAATGAAAGTATTATTACTAACCCAATCTTTTTTTGCAGTAATGAGGGCCTAAGCCTGCAGTTGTTGTGCAGTCTCTTGTGCTGAGAGATCCTTTGATACACCCAGGGCTGTTTATGGTGCACTGAGATTCATATTAGTGTCATTAGAATTGAGATAAAGATTCTCACAAATGATTCTACATAAAGAATATTATATATAATATCCAAAATCCTCCAAAATCTCCCCAAATGTGTAAAATGACATATCAACATGGCACTCAACTCATTTGAAATGTGAAGCTTTGAGTGTGGAGACTACTTACCCCTGAAGCTGTTTGTGTGACACCAAAGTAGAAAGTTGACACTGACACTGAATCTTTGGTTATCACTGTTTCTAAAATGGGCTTGCAACCCGGCTACAGTGTGCAGAACGAACGCTCTAAAATAAAAGTCCAGAACACTTGTATCTTCATGTGTAGATATATCTTACTTAGACATTTGCCACACAGG
This sequence comes from Alestes dentex, assembly GCA_037576975.1. Classification (NCBI taxonomy): domain Eukaryota; kingdom Metazoa; phylum Chordata; class Actinopteri; order Characiformes; family Alestidae; genus Alestes; species Alestes dentex. The sequence continues at coordinate 8,539,186 of JBBIGA010000007.1, forward strand.
TATCCCACATACGCCTGTAAATATCTGCCCCAAATCCTCCTCTAGCGTTTTTAGAGTCTCTGTAGAAGAGAAGTGGGAAATTGCTTCGGTTTTTATTTAGTTCCAATATAATGACATAGTATATTTGACAAGGTATTTGTTTTCTGTGTTTCCAGGTAAGCTGTATAATGCTGTGGGACTGAGTTTCTCCCAGCTGAAGCTGTTTCCTGAGGCCGCAGAGTGCTATGAGCTCGCCCTGCCGCTGGTCCACTCCTCTCCACGCAGACTGGCCGTGGTACTACAGAATCTGGGTGCCGTCCACAACACTCTGGCACAGTACCAGCAAGCCCTGGAATACCACAGAGAAGCATCTGCTCTTCACGGTCAGCAAGCTAGAAACACCAGAACACCTCAAGATTATGTGGTTTAACAGAGACACGGTGTCCAGCTGCCTCAGCCATTGCCCTATCATTGGATCTCTTTAACTTACATTACATTACATTCATTTGGGAGAGCATTTGTCCAAAAGCGACTCACATGAAAAATGAAATGAAAAATACAATACGAGGAAACATTTAAGTGGCAGGACAGTGTGAGAATCAGAAGAGAATACGAAGTGCTAAATCTTTATGCAAGAGCGATGCAAGAAGATAATGCACAAAGAACTCATATGATATTGAGATTTATTCATAATATGCACAGGGCAGAGTTTCCCTCTCTCACAGCCACACACAAAATAAGCACACACGTTTTTTCAGAAATTTAAATTTGTTCATAAGCTTAAAAAGAAGTTACCTCTTGTATAAAAGCTTTAAGTGTGTGTGCTGTTACCTCTCTACTCTGGTCAGCAGCAGCATCAGTGTAAATGAAATGTGTAGCCGTTGGCCATATGTCAGTCTCAGGGGAGGCTGAGAAAAAGCTTACAGCAGCATCGCCGTCTCTCTCTCTCACCGCTGTGCCTCACACTCTCTTTCTCTTCTCACAACATCATACGCAGCACGGGCTGCTTTTACGTCAGAGTGTGTGCCCACAGAGGTTTTCCTATGGCCAGTCGTATTCACGAAGGACTAGTGTGGCTGCAGGTTTTTATTTCACAAAAGAGGAGCACACATAATTGATTGCTTGACACGTGGAATCAGGTATGCTCTTTGAATGGAAAACCTACAACCACACCATCCTTAGTGGATAAGATTGGACACCCCTACTTTAGACCCACTGCTGTGTATTACTGGCATGTCTCTCGTGTTTTGTGATGATCATGTGGAAGAGAACATGGACAACTGAGTGACAAGCGATCACACGTGTCTCACGCTCTTTTTCTGTGCGGTTTGTATAGAAAGAGGTTCTAGAGAATTTGTGTAATTTATTTAAGTCAGCATTAATACTCAACTGATGCACAACAGATGACTCATGTATCATAAATACTGAGGTAGGGGTGGCGGTGATTATACTGTATGTTATCACTGTCATGAGGAAGTGTTACAACACTGTTTTCTGACATATTCTGTACTTCTTTAACACTTAACCACTGCCCGTGTCATTAAGACAAGGTTTACGGCAGTTTTACAGAGCCTGTGCATAATGGCAGCCAATCTAAAGTAACTGCATACTTGATATCACTGGATGTCAGCCCATTATGCCATAAATTTTTTTTACCCATTTTTATCTGTGATCAATAAGTACAAACAGTGAAGTTTTTCTACTGCCTGCTAAAACTAATGTTTTGTTGGTGTCATGTGTTGTATTAGGTTTTATTTTTGGCCTAACCCCCCTTAATCAACATCTAATTTTATGGTGTTGATTTTACTAGTAATCTGTGCCATACTTTGTTGGTAGGATCACTGGGCAGCCGTCGGGCTCAGGGCCGCTGTTTCTGTAACCTTGGCTATGCTCTCAGTGAGCTGGGTGAGCTGGAAGAGGCGGGAGAGAGCTACCTACATGCTCAACAAGCCTTCAAAGACAGCAGTGTGTACCTCAGGACCCACATGGCCACAATATCATTGATAACCCACAGAGCCCTAGGCTTATCTTCCAGTTCTCTGTCCATCTATCTGTCTATCTATCTATCTATCTATCTATCTATCTATCTATCCATCTATCTATCTATCTATCTATCTATCTATCTATCTAT
>JBBIGA010000007.1:8548688-8572602 GCA_037576975.1 Alestes dentex
AAATATAGGGTATCATCATAAATTGCTTCATCAGTGTCATGGCTCTTTTTAGGGTTTCACTCCTGCTGCTGATAATAGTATAATAATATTTATTCAGTTAATTTGGAACTCTCATTGTACTAATTTGGTTTATTTCTTATTGTGAAAGCCAGCCTCACCAGAACCTTACCAGAGCTGTATCTCTTACCTTATATAGACAATGATGTATTGCCCCATGAATTCCCAAATTTCACCAAATTTAATTTCATAATTATGAAAAAAAAAAATAATTGAATACACTAAACAAAGAAATGTGACTGGAGGGATGTAGTCAATAAAACAACACAGTGAATTGCTTTTTTATTTTGATATTTTAATTTTATTTTACTTTGACCATAAAGTTAAAACATTCTAATGAACAAATACTAGAAGCATCAATTTCAATCAATATTAGCTTTCAAATACAGATGCAGTCGACTTGTCAACTTCAGACTGATGCATTGTCTTGCCCTAATGCATTTTTACATGCTTCATAAGAAAGCCTTTTTCTGTGCATCAGCTTTACTTGCTCTTGCATTGATTTTACTGATTTGTGGATAGACATTATGTAGTGCACAATTCAAACTAAACATATGCAATTAAATAAAATGTAATTAGAATAGTTTAATCAGATTTCTGTATAGATTGTTTGGACCGATAAACAAAAAAAAAAAGACTAGAAAGGAGGAAGGATTTGGTCTAATTAGTCATTGTATACTGTTGAATCCCACTGAGCTTTTTACATTTACTTTTGTTGCCTTTTGTTGTCACTAGACTGTGGATTATTTTTCCCTGGGTGATTAAACCAGTCTCAAAAATAAAGTGCAGATAAAAAGATTAAATCTTTTTTTCATCAGTTTCAAGAACATGTTCTGTGCTTCTCTTATGACTAAAGGTCAACCAATTTTTGTCCTGAAATTCAGCAATTTTACAATTATTGGCTATTGTATTTCTTTATCCAATAGCAGATAATCACTTAATTAAAAAATGTACTTCTTTGGCTCTGATACAGCCATCTCTCTGTCTGTCATCCCTAAAGGCCACTGTGTCAGAGATAAGGTGGCAAATATTGTTGATCCTCTACCCAGATAAAATGTTTCACTGTTTAAAACTGATTTATAAGCCTCTGAAAAAAAGGTATGTTGTAGAATTCAGCTTGAGTCTAAAGGGTGAAAACCATCCAAACTGACTATAGTGTAAAGCAGCCATTTGTCACGCGTGAACACCACAGCACGGCACACAGTGTGAACAGTGTGAAATTTTTCGCTGCATTTATCCCATTCACCAAGTGAAGCAGTGGGCAACCAGAGACGCAGCGCCTGGGGAGCAGTGTGCATAGACAGTATTTTGCTCAAGCGTACTTCAGTGGTGCCACTGGGACTGGTGGGATTCAAACCCACAAGCCTTCTGATCACAGGGGCAACTCCCTAACCACCAGACCACCAACTTCCCAAATGATGATGAACAAGTACTCTATTCATCCATTCATTCATCCATCCATCCATTTTCTGAGCCGCTTTTCCTAACCAGGGTTGCAGGGGGTACTGGAGCTTATCCCAGAGAAATACCTTGGACCAGTCACCAGACCATCACAGTGCAGACACACAGACAAACACACTCATGCTCAGTGACACCTTGGGGCAATTTAGCATATTTGGACTATGGAAGGAAACCCAGAGCACCCAATGTGATCAAATAGTGGTAGCAAAGGTCAACAAGTTTGTCGTTCCACACTTAAGCCAGCTGACTAGCAAAAAAAAAAAAAAACTGTTCATAACATTATTTCTTGCACACCACTGTCTAGGGTCAGTCATACATCCCATCCCATGACTACCAGTGACTTTACTGAAGTGAAGCTGTCTTTGACTCTGTTTCAAGCGTAAACATGTGCTAAAAGGCTTTTCCACAGTGTTTCATGTTATAGTGTGTGATTAACACTCTGAGCGCAACATTAATGTGACAAAATCTGTGCATTCGTCTGGAAAAAAGAGCTTTTGTAAATGTCCACACTTAAGCCGTGATCTTCCAGGGCCACAACCACAAACATTGTGCATCATGACATTTGGTTTAATGAAACTCACTTCAGAAAACTCCTTTTATGAGAAATCTTGTGAGGATAAAGTTACCATCAATGTAATATCAGTGCAGTTTACTATTGCTCAAAGTAATAAAAAAAGATTAGCTCTTTGCCCACTTTCCCTGCTCACATCTCTTCTCCAAAAGTGTTGAGAAATCCCAAGTGAGGCTTCACTAAAGATGGAATAATATTACAGCTATCTCTCTCTCTCTCTCTCTCTCTCTCCTCCTAATAAGATGCAGGCTCAGATTAATGACAGTGAGATACAGCTTCTCAGTAATTACTGTCTGGAAAAGTTTAGTCAGGAGATTTGTAGATGGTGCATAGGGTCTTTGATGCTACTTTCGAGACAGTGGCTTCATTTGGCCGCAGTAAATTATGAATTACTGCTAATAGTTTAAAGAGATGCTGCAGTTTCTCAGTTGGTATACAATATCTGCTCCCTCCTTATTTGCATACTGATAGTGCTGTGAGTGTATGGTGGGTTTATGTTTGTTAAATTTGTATTAATGACAGTTGTCAACGACCAATTTCCTGGAGATTTACCAGTCATAATCTGCGGCAGCCTCTCCAGGTAATAAATATATTCAGAAGAGGTTTACTGGCTACATAAGGTGTGTTATAATGTGATGAGAAAGGGTCAAACATTATATTTGTGGACTGTAACAATGCATATATTTTCACGTTTAATAGGATACTCATCCTGAGGCGAAGATGTAATTCAGTTTTCAATGTTTTATGTGTTAAAATGCCTCTGAATCATTCTAAAGAGCTCCAGTTGTACAAGTGGTTTGATTTGGCTCTAACGATACAAAGGAGTGCAAAGGACAGCAAAGTGACATATCCTTGTGCAAAATAGTGATTTTAAAACCATTTAACGCACCTCAAAATACAAAAACATGATCTCATATCTCCATCTGCAACCTCTCAAATCTGAAACATAAATGTGAATCCACCTGTCACCAGTGTAAAGGTATGATTAGAGCTATATGGTTGAAATCTGTGTAAGTCTGACACTCGGTGTTGACTACTACTAAGTTACTGTTTTTAGAGGTGTATCAGTTTAACAGCACTGAATTTGAGAACCTCTTGGATAAGGAATAAGGTTGGATAATATAATATTGTGATATCATGATTGAAGTAAATGATACCTTGAAACTGTTTTTTTTGTTATTCTTGTGTAAATTCTAACACCCCTTATAAAAACACTGCATAAAAAACCCCATAAATGAACTGTTGTTTCTTCTTCACAGAGTACAGAATTTGGATAAACTGGATGTCGAGGAACAGATCTCTCCTGTTGCCCCCGCAGCCGGATGCCTCTCCTGGAGATGTCTCGAACACCTCCCTCTTCCCTCCACTGGATGAGTGGGAGGCGCCCACCTTTACGAGGGCGGCCCAGTTCCGTGTGGCCGCCACGCTAGTGCTCTTCTTCTTTGCGGCGGTCAGTAACCTGGCACTGCTCATCAGTGTGTCCCGTGGGCGGGGCCGGCGCCTGGCCTCCCACCTGCGGCCACTCATCATGAGCCTGGCGGCGGCTGACCTGATGATGACGTTCATCGTGATGCCGCTGGACATGGTGTGGAATGTGACAGTGCAGTGGTATGGCGGCGACAGCCTCTGCAAGTTGCTCAGCTTCCTTAAGCTGTTCGCCATGCAGGCATCGGCCTTCATCCTTGTGGTGATCAGCCTCGACAGACACCACGCCATCCTGCACCCTCTCGACTCACTCAACGCTCACTGCCGCAACAGGAGGATGCTGCTTCTGGCCTGGAGCCTCAGCCTGCTGTTCGCTTCTCCACAGGTGGGTCACAGCACCACACGCAGGCATTAAAGGCAGATTAAATTACACGATACATTACTATCCTGTGCTAGACAACACAAATATGTAGGCTCTTTGAAAACAAATCATACAGGAGTGGCCCATCACACTAAGACACTTTTAATGAGGAGCAAAAGACAGAATTAGGAGCATTAGGAGAAATAAGGAGCAAAAGACTGCATTGTGGTTTTCTCCTCTTAAAACCACATAACTTTGGTATCGGGTCGCTTAGGGGTTTTCTGAGTGTGTTGGATTGTTTAACCAAAAATAAAAAATAAAAGAACTGAATGACTAAAATGAGTAAAATATTAAAGACCTTGGGTGTGTTGTAGGGTAGAGTTTGTATTTCTATTTTACGTTTTGTTATGCATTTCCGTAAAATAGCAAGTCAGTTCCCTTACTGATGGCCATTTTGGGCGTGTTTCTAAAACAGATGCAGTTTGATGTGCCCAAAGTGAAACTGTATTTAGACGACTTCTGTGTCTCACAGGTGGTCTAAAATTGTTTTTGTTTATTTAACATAAAAAATGAATTTTAATATAATTATGCCCTGCATTCTGAATGTATCAGGTCATTTTTTTAACCATTATTTCTCCCACTCAGTTTGCGTGCCAGTGTTAAATCTGAGGTTGTGACTGTGGCTGGGGCGCAATTGGCTACCGTGCCAACTGTCAGTTATTTGATTGGCTGCTGTTCAGCTCATTTGCATAATGTTGGTCCAAAACAGGAGTCAGCAGGGTGTCCATGTAACAAATGGGTCTATGTGTCAGGTAGATGTGTATATTGTAACATTATGCCTGGCACATTACTCTCTGTTGGATATAAAACATCCAGGTAATTAAAATAGGGAAAAGTGTACATTATGTATGTGCTGCTTAAATTTCAACACCCCATAAACTAAAACCCCTTTTTGCATCTCTCTGGGTTTTCAGACAAACAAATAAAAAACAAGCTCTTAGCTATCCAGAGCTCACAGAGCATCCAGAGAAAAAGCAAGTCTTTTATATAGTGGTAGAAAACAAATCAGCACACTTAAAGCTTTAGTTTCACCTTCAATTCCCAGTGCTGATCCACTATACCACATATTATTTCTTTGCTCAATGCCTGGTTTTGTATGTGTGTTTCTGAGAAAAAACTACCAAACGGTCCTGGACATTGACCCTCTAGGACCACAGTTGTGTACAAACTGTTCTTTGTTGGTGGTCAACAAGATTCATTAATAACATTGCAGTAAATCACATGCTTTACTGCGTTTTGAGGATATCATTGATATCTCCTAAAATACTGAGCAAATGTGTGAATTGACTATGGAGAACCTCTAAACAACCAATGTACACAAGCTGCAATCAGTGCTGACGTGATATCACCCTATTATGGGATTATCTTTTTTTTTAATTCATTTTATTATTTATTATTTTATTTAGTATGTTTTCTTCTCTCTGTTCTTTCTAACAGTTTATTTCTGCAAAGGCTGATTTTAAAAATTGTAATCTGATATGTTTGTGTGTATATATATAACAGTACAGTATAAAAAGTATTTAGAAAAAAAAAAATATATATATATATATTTATATTTTATACTGTACTATTGTATGGTTTTTATTCTATCGTTTTTGCTGCTCTTTGTTTCTGTCCACTTTCTGCCGTAGCAATGCAAATTTCCCACTTGTGGGACTAATAAAGGTTTATCTTATCTCATCATATATATATATATATATATATACACATGTTTTTTTATTGTTGTATGACAAAGTAATCCTTTTGTGGTACCACAGAGTCCATAAACCTTTGAACAATGTCATATTCAATCATTTTTGGTTATATTTCAGAGAACATTATGCCAGAGAAGCCAGAGAACTTTGTCTTATTAACAAGGCTTTTATAGCAGACAGTGGTGAAGACTCAAATAGAAACTGGATGGATGATTAGATAAATTAATATTAAATGGATAATAAAAAGAGAATGTCTGTGTAAGAGATCCAAATTGCTGAAGCACCCACTATCAGTGCATAAATCTGCTGCTGCTCCTGCTGCTGCTTCATATGCTGTCTGATGCTTCACATAGTGACCTAGTGATGGCAGACTAGACTCTCAAAAGGTCCTAATGTCAATATTCAAATAGCAACTCTGCTTGTGATTCCACATGCCTTTGAAACGCGGGCTGAACTGTCACTTATGGATCATATCATGCATCACTTTCCCTGTGTGCTATTAACAAGCCCTGGTTTGCTGCAGGCCCAACATCTATCAACATTCTAAAATCCCTAAGAGGTGATTTTTAAGAAGAGGTTTTTGCAAAGAGCATTGATTTTGTTACTTGCTGACTAAGTGTTCTGTAAATGAGGGAGAAATGTAAATATTGCACATGCATTGATCAATGACATACACAACACATTGATGCTGATTATGTACACCTTGTGCACTTCGCATAATTACACTACAGGGATCTCTTTGTTGGCCATGAAGTTTACATTCTGCCCCAAGAATAATATTTTGTAAAAAATGATTACAATCTCAGTGTGGATTTAGCCACAAAGCACAGACCTTCCAGAGCTGCACAGTTCTGTACAGGACACATACTGAACACCTTGAACAGATATCTCTTTGAGAGATGTGGCAGTGGCAAAAAATCACTCAAGTTGAACTTCATACACTCTCGAAACATAAAGGTGCCAGAAAGGGTTCTTTGGAGTGACGATATAGAAGCACCACTTTTGATTCCTCAATGGACTTTTTGTTTTTTGTCAGTGAGATGTGTGAGTGTGAAAAACTTTATAAAAGTTTAAAGAACAATGTAAAGGTACTAGGAAAAACTGTTCAGTTAGAATCAAACCTTGATATTATTTGAAGCTTCCTTGAACTACTATTTTTCTTTTCTCTTTTTCAGACGTGTTTTCTAGTGTGTGGTTCTTATACAGTATGGCACTTATTTATACAATATACACAGGGATTAACATAATATTTTCCTATAGTACTCTAATGAGTGCCTACACGAATTAACTTGTACGCACCAAAAATTTAAATTTTCTCTGTGTCTCGGCCGTGGTGGGAGGGTGCACGCAGAGGTCTGTGGTCTCGTACTGGGGAAGGCTGTGAAGACGAGTGGCGGGGCGGGGCACGTAATATGAAGTCACAAATTAGGTACGCGCTTGCGTACCACTTATGTCAATTTGTACTTGTGTACCTCTTATGTCAACCCCTGAATATACAGCAGGATGTTGAGGTCTTTAAGGCAGTAAGTGCTGGAAGAACTTAATTATAATTGTATATAAGGGGTTCATAATGAAGTCATGTCACTGAATTCTGACATCAGTATGACAACTAATTCCTAGGCATTAAAAGAATGATGTGTAATAGCAGACAACATATCTGCCCATTATGAGCCCTGCCACCTTATAAAAGACAACTTTATAGCACCCACAATATAATAATTACTGTGTGTCCAAACAACAAAGGATAATGACAGAGCCAGAAATAAATGCACGGATGAAAATTATAGGACAACAGTTTATGTGCTTGTGTGTGTGCGCATCAGTGTGTCATACCAAACTGCATTACAGCTCCACATGAGGACAGATTTGTGACTGATAGGAAAGTAGGGAGTATTATTTATAGCATATGACCACCAGGCTTCTCTGAGTGTTTTAGAAACACACCTGTGGATGGCCTGTGACTGGACAGGGCCCCTCTAGTGCCTCTGGCACTTTCATCCTAATCTAATATTCACTCACTCACTGCAGCAGCACATGTGGAGGGTGGGGTGCTGCAGCAGAAGATGGGGCAATGAAGGGTGTATCCAAGTGCGCCACAGTGCAGGCAGTGACACTACTCTGGCCAAGCCTGACTCACACACACCATCTGTGAAGCGTCTAAAGAGGTTCTGTGTGAGCCAGAGAGGGCAAACATCACGCCCCGAGCAAGTAATTATCTCCCCAAATGTTTCTTCCATATTCTCAGATTACATTTAAGATCAAATGTGATACATTTCAAATATAATGTGCTTTGAAAATATAACAAATCATGTTTTTTTCCATCTATCTAACCGCATCCCATCTGTTAACAGTGAAACCATATTAAAATGTTCTATATAGAACCATATACAACCAACAGTAAACAAACAAACAAACATTTGACCAGGCACAGAATCATCTGAAGACTCAGTTGTAATGATTTATATATATATATATATATATATATATATATATAACAATTTCATATAAACAATATTTGTATATAGAACATTTAAATGAAAACAAATATGAAATCCATTATCTATCTAAACCATGCAGTTTGCTGTGTTGGAACCCATTGGTCACCTGTATATAACTCTTTCATGAAGATAAATGCACTGTCTCTTTGTGAGGTCCAGCAGTATGGTATCGATTGCCATTAAGACAAACCAAATTTGAGACAAAGGAGCACTCAAGCAATGGTCTAATCATAGAGAAGCCTCTCAGTCTAACTCAGAGCTCAGCATAGTCTGTCTTAAACAAATGGAACAAATATGAAACCTGCAGTCTCACTGCTCAGGTCAGATGCTTTGGAGCATCAGGGACTTGTAGTCTGGTCAGGGTTGATGTGAAGATGAATGGTGAAGATTATTAATACATATTGGAATATCTTAAAAGGAAAAAAAAATGCTTATTAAGTGACAGAAATTAACAATACTGAACATCGGTGACAAGCCCCCAAAGTTGTCGTCCACTGTTTCTCTCTTGGCTGAACCTGAACAATTTTCCAGAGAGGAATAAGAACTTGCTCCATCATGCTGTGCAAAAAAAGACTAGTGGCTGTAATACCTGCCAGAGGTGGTTCAACCAACTACTAGATAACCGGGCTAAGTACTTATGAATTGTTCTTTTTTTATTTGTTTTGTTAATGTTTTATTTTTTCTTTCTTTTTTGGTATATGGTGTTGGGAATAGTATCTGATTCACATGTAAACATTCCCAGTCAAAATCCAAAAAGCTGTCATTTATCTGAAAAAGAGTCCGGATGGACTTATTCTGTATTCAGTGTCAGATGGAAAGAGTAGGAGTAGACGAAGTGTGCCAGCAGCATTAACAGCGTCTGCTATATTTTTTATTGGTAAACGCAAAGACTACAAATGGAGATATTTAAATTGACACCCACACACAGAATGGCACATTCTCATCTACTTTAATGAATATCTACAAGTGTATTTAGCATAAATCTAGCCCTTTCTCCTGTTCTTGACTGCTGTACCTTAAGCTGTTCATTTTCATAATTACTTCTGAAGCTGTGCAAATAGAGGTTTCGGCACTTCCACTTCTCAAAGCTTTCCATCCTGCCCTCCTGCAGCTGTTTATCTTCAGAACGATCAAAGCGGACCGTGTGGACTTCACTCAGTGTGTGACCCACGGCAGTTTCCATGAAAGATGGCAGGAGACTGTCTACAACATGTTCCACTTTGTCATTCTCTACGTCATCCCGCTGCTGGTCATGAGCTGCTGTTACACGCACATCCTCATCGAGATAACCCGACAGGAGCACAAAAATAAAGGTAGCTGCTTCACACCTCAACCTCGCCCACCGTTCTTCAACATAGAATTCACCTGTTGCAATTTAAAGAGCCCATGGAATAAATGAATTTGTAAAACCAACACTTACTTTCAATGTGTACCACTCATTCATCAGTCCATGCTGTCCAATTATGGAAAGTAAATTCATAAACTCATAGGTGAAGGGAGGCTATATGTACATATGACCACTTATTCCAAAAACACTGAACTGAAAAAGCTTCTAAGGGGCATATTAGCATGGAAAGAGAAAGCTTCATAGTTGCACAGGTTTTAAAAGAGTTCATAGACTTTTTAAGAAAATTTTCTATATAAATATAATTATATATGTGTGTCTGTATATGTATTTATGTGTGTGTGTGTGTGTGTGTGTGTATATATATAAATATACACACCACACACATTGTGTAAGCTGTAATATTGGACTTTTAAAGTATGACGGTTCAGTTCAGCAGGATTTTCTGTTCTCTCTGTGCAGCTGGTGAGTCGTGTCTCAGACGCAGCCGAACCGATATGATCCCCAAAGCACGAATGAAGACGCTGAAGATGACCATCATCATTGTCGTGTCATTCATTGTGTGCTGGACTCCATATTACCTGTTAGGGATCTGGTACTGGTTCCAGCCTGAGATGCTGAAGGTCACTCCTGAGTATGTTCACCACCTGCTATTTGTCTTTGGCAACCTGAACACATGCTGTGACCCCGTCATCTACGGCTTGTACACGCCCTCCTTCCGTGCTGACCTGGCCCGCTACTGGGGCTGCTGCAGGTCAGGTGACTCGCCTCGCTCTAGAGACCGACTGTCTGCCCGACAGGGCCCTCACAGCGGAGAGCAGGAGTCTGACCCACCCAGTGTTAAAGGGGCTGAGGGGTAAAGAGAGACATGTAGACAGAGTCGCCACCTGGAGCTTTACAAACACCCTCAAGCAGAAGAGCATATACAAAAGCTGATGGTGAAATGCACTGGAGGTTCAAGGGAAGCAAGCAGTATTAGTGTGTGAGTGTGTGAGTGTGTTTCTAATGATTCAGGTCACATTTACTTGCTTCCTATCTCATCCAAATGTAATGACCACCCTTCAAATACTGTAATGCAATTTGATTAATTGGTAACGCAAAGTGTCCACTACAGTGATCCTGCAGAGTGCTCTTTACTCCTGCATGAATCAGTTGAGCCTCCAAGCTGCTCCTTTTGTCACATGCCATTCACATTTTCAAACCTGAAGGTCACCACCCTTTTCCTGACCCTGATCACAACAGCTGAGCTGCTTCAGTCTCGCAGTTTATTGACCACGGCATACAGAGAGGAACCAGTGACTGATTAGAGGGTGCTTAAAAGCAGTGCAGCACTCTACCTACAGACTGTGGGCTAAGTCTACATTATCTGCATGGCCTTCAGAGAGCCACTAGTTCGCTATTTAAAGCAAGATACTACAGAAATGATGATTTTGGTCATTTTTTGGATACATTTTTTTTTATAAATCTATAATATGATTTCTCTTAAACTGTATTCAAAACTGTTAAAACTGTTTAATCTGTTTAAATTTTTAGCATGTTTAATGAATTCACATGTAAATGTCTGATAATAGCAACTTTAATGGAGATCGGTTCTGCCCACACTCAGCATGATATCATGCCATCACCTAGATCATGGAAAAGTTTTTTTCCTGTAGAATCTAATTAGAATATCCACATGTCTGTTAACTTTTAACAAACACCTCTCACAAGAATTGGGCATGTTATCTGAGATCTTACTGGGTGAGGCCTGAAAGGTGATCAGACGAAAAGGAGTTTTCATCGCATTTGGCACCAAAAATCTTAGTCTCATCAGATTTTACATGGTCTATTCTAAGCATTGTACGGAATGAGTTCTTAACCTGTCATCACTTTCCAATGAAAAACATTTCTTGTTTTTTTAATGTTTCAACATCATTTCAACACAGCAGCTGCCCTTTACATTGTGAGACATTTTCATAAAGAACAGACCATTAGAAATGATACAAAATGTGTTTTGTAAAGAATGTTGTTGCCTACTCCTGTAATGTTACCATTTTGGAGAGTGGGGTTTTTTTTCCGTTCGTAACTGGATTAATGTTTGATTTTGACGCTAAAAAGCTTAATAATAACACCACATTGTGTTTTCTAGATTAAACAATAAAACTATGAAAGTTCATTAATCTATTCAAAATATCCAATCTCTATAATGTGTCCTCACAAAAGAAATAGAGAAATAGACATTTTAATTAATAGTAACAAATACTAAAAATATATTAATTTTTACATAGATAACTCATCTGAGGATCTGAGTGTATTGTTATTTACAACAATATTTCTAAAGATATCAGTAATCAACTGGTGAAGATTCATTGTGATGCCTATTTTTTACCCAATTCAGCTGTAGTGTCTTGCCTTAAAAGCACTGTGAGCTTGGCTTCTGGATCAGTGTAGCTATGCACTGATCAACATTAAAACCATGTGGCTACATCAAAACTGACAGGTAAAGTAAATAACGCTGATTATTTTTTTACACTGACACCTCTCAAGGAGTGGGATGTAGGTAAACACTCAGTTCTTGAAGTTGATGTGTTGGAATCAGGAAAATGGGCAAACAAATCTGAGTGACTCTGACAAGAGAAGAAATTGAAGAGCAAATTTCCAAAACTCACTCAGCATTTTTTTTTTCTGGAAAATCACATTTTACTTGTTTTACCTGTGGAAAAGCAATTCTTATAGGAAATCATTTTTTTACTTGAAATTTTACAGTTACTTGTCATTTTTCAATGTCTGTTTCTAAAGTGCAACTCCTGCACATTTTAGTATGGGCAAATTTGTATTAAAAATAGAATGCAAACCATTTTTAAGCAAATTGATATTCAATGTCACAAAATTACGTACAAGTTTAATATTTATATCCTACTACATGACACAGCATAGAGTCAATGACAGCTAACTGCATAAAAATTGTAAACATACTTCTGAGACTTGGGTAAGAAGGTTCCACTCGCGACTGTGCCAGTGGACTGAGTGAGTTTTGGAAATTGATCTAATCTTGTACCGTGTATTATGCAAGGACTGAGTGAGTTTTGGTTGGTTATGCTATTGCACATAAAGAGGTGATGTAAAAATATGTCAATAGTAGTGGAAAAAATAGTAGTTTGGGAAATTTGCTCTTCAGTTGTGATGATTAGATGGCTGGTTCAGAGCATCTTAGCAGGTTTTGTAGGGTGTTCCCGATATACATGAGTTAGAAACTGCTAAAAGTGGTCCAAGAACGGGCAACCAGTAAAATGATGACAGGGTCAGGGGTGCTAAAGGCTCACTGATGCACATGGGGAGCGAAGGCTAGGCCATCTGCTCAAACGCCACAGTACAGAATTAGAAATTGGTCTGGTCTGATGAATCACATTTTTTTACATCATGTGGAAGACCAGGTGTGTGTGTGCGTTGCTTACCTGGGGAAGAAACGTATACACACCCGGTGGTACACATAATGTTAAACAAACCAGGATTCAGCAGACCAGGTCACCTTCTTCTTTCACAATTGAAATGCACTCTAGATAGAAGGCAAGCAGGTGGAGGCAGTGTGATGCTCTGGACAATGTTCTGCTGGGAAACCTTGGATTGGCATTCATGTAGCTTTTACTTTGACACATACGACCTGCCTAAACATTGTTACAGACCAAGTATACCCATTCATGGCAATGGTGTAGCCTAATGGGTGTGGCCTCTTTCAGCAGGATACTGTGCCCTGCCACACTGCAAAAAATGTTCAGACATGGTTTGAGGAACATGACAAAGAGTTTAATGTGTTGGCTTGGCCTGTAAATTCTTCAGACCTCAATCTGATTCAGCATCTGTGAGATTGGACAAACTAGTCTGATCCATGCAGGCCCTACCTCACAACTTACAGGACTTAAAGGGTCTTGATGTGTCATAGCTGGGGGACCTACACAATATTGGACAGGTGGTTTTAATATAATGACTGATGGAGGCATGCGTATATGCAACTTGTACAATATGTAATACACAAAGTAACCTGTGTAATTTAAGAGCATCGACACCCTGCCTCTACTGTGCATCTTTGCAATGTTTGTACATCTTAATTTTTGTTCTGTAAGACTGTGCCAAAAGTACTAGAGATTTTGCTGTGGTGTGCATCTGCAACAGAGAAAACCATTCCTCACTCTTTTCTGCTTTATTTGTGCTTTTCTGTTTCTCACTGGGCTTTCAGGGGTCATAGTGATTTAAGTCGGAGAACTGTGGTTTAGTGATTTAGTTCTTCTCCTACAGTAGAGAAAATGTTTGTGGAGATAAATCCCAGTGGATGTGTAAATGTAGTGATGTCTAAAGGGGAGCAGCTGAATTCTGGTAAGCACTAAGCATAAACGTTAGTATCACGAGACTTCTCCCAGACACCAGCTAAGCACTGGACTGAAATGTAGTTTCTCAGCCAAAAACTTAAAATAAAGTAAGATGAATCATCTTGTTAATGGTTCACTTAGCAAAAAATGAAAATATGCAGTGGTCACTTTGTTTTTTGTTGCTTTTTAGGGAGCTGAGTGTCAGGTGAAATATGTACTTTGTGAGACAGTGATGCATTATTCCCTGGTTAGTGTTAGAATGACAACCTAATCAACTGCAGTCAGAAAAGGCCCAGTCTTGTTCTGGCATTTACTGTCTGAGCCTTATCAGCCAGCCTGCACACTGTCCAACAGCAGCAAACACATGCGACTCCACACACACTAGACTGCAGCACCTGCCCAGTCTGAACTGAGCATGCAACACAGCCATGTCTCTAGGTTAGTCATTTCGGGGTGTTTTTGTGGTCACTGACTCGTTAATGAACCTTTAATATTCACTGAAATGTCATCCCAGAATTAGATCTCTCAGTCCTACAAGCTCAGAGATTTTCCATTGTTTTACATATAGTCATTGAAAAACAAACTGTAACACAACCCCAGAATCAATTGGAGTTTATCAGTTAGAACTGGGTGTTCTACATGAAAACATAAAGATACGTGTGGGTTGCCAGAACTGGGACTGAGAACGCCTGCTTTTGATGTGCAAGGATGCTTGTAGGGGCCTAATTTCGATCTGCCACCTGTGTAACACATGGCATATTACCATGGACAGTACTTTCCCTGTGTTTGTTAAAGAACAGAAAACACATCGACTCAAAATATGCTTGTACTAAAAAACATTGGGAAGGCACTTCAGCATCTGCCCGTTGGCTTCTATTACAAGTGTCTTTCAGTGTTTTTATTTTTAAATTATTTTACTAAGTACAGAGAAACTTTGTCACTAGTCACTAGTAATCAACCAAATGCTACATATGTAGAGATTAGACTGAAAAAAGCTGTAAAAACTTTAAATGATGCCTATACCAGGAGTTGCCAACTCTACTCTGTACACGCTAGGACTGGGACTGTGAACCCCTGGTCTATAATTTTTCAGCCTTTATAGGCTTTTTAGGGTGTCTGTTTCGCATCTGGCCAGAGAGAACAGATTATATTTGGGCAAACACTGACTCATACACCACTTGATATTGTTTATTAATGGGCACTGTCCTTGTTAAATGAATGAATAATTAATAGTAATAAAAATAAAGTCAATAGTGAAATTCACAGAATGGCTGGTGTAATTCAATAGCACTGTTTATGCACATGCCTGCACTTTTTGTACCTTGCAATTTGTGGTCTGTAAGTGTGTGTTGTTTATGCTGCTGTGTGCTTCTGCAGTAGAGAAAACTGTTCCTCACTCTGGGCTTTCAGTTGTTAATGAGGATTTACAACTGAGAACTGTGTGATTTAGAGTGAGAAAGCTGTGTCCACAAAGCAATCTCTTAGGAAAAGCTATGGACAAATAGGCATGTGTGTATAAGAGCTAGTTACTCGATTAGCAGTCACCACACAGAGGACAGCATAATCTCCACATAAAAGTGAGGAGGCGGATTCAAGCATCTCCCGCATCAGTACACCCCTTTACCTCTTATATATTTTTTTTTCCTTAGGAGGACGTTCTGCAGTTTAGCACTCCACTGAGAACACCGCCAGACTCGTTAATGAGATTTCAGCATGTAAATATACATCACCTGCTTTACGCAACAGAAACAACTCACACATAGATGTACACACATGCACATGCATGCATGCAAATGAATATGCCACACGTGCACACACATCAGCTCTCTGTTATTTATGACTTCGGAAATTTCTAGGTAAGCTTTATATTCCAGTAAGGAAAATACAGAACAGGTTCATTGAAATAATTTACAAGCATCAGCCTCAATTGGATGTTTCATTATTGCGTGAGGCCTGGTTTAATCCACAAATCGAGATATTACATGCTATCAATTGTCCTCTAATGTATATGAATCTTTTTCAGTACGTGACTGTAGGAGTACAGCAGAAATACCACTGCAGCGTGTTTCTCCCTCCACACACACACACCTGCACGCTCACACACGCAGACACACACACACACACAAACACACACACTGCAGAACGCACATCAGGACACCATTCCCTCCGTAGAAAGGTCCCCAGTGTCCTGTCAGCTGCCATGGCAACACCCCATGTCCACACAGCAATGAGCTGATGAGTGTTTCTGTAGATGGTTTGCTCAGGTAAAAGCAATTACAGCAAATGAAAAAAATTCTATCATTCATCTCCATCGTCTGTTCTGGACTACAAACTCAGAGCTCGTTTCTACTTAAAAGAGAGACTCAGATTTTATTTTCTATTCTGTATTGTTGCTTGAGCCTACATTCAAATTCAGTATATCTCTACAAACCTAGAAGAAATAACATTGTCTTGATTTTTCAAGCAAAATATTCTATAATTCATAATCACAGAATCTTATTTCCGGGCTTTTTCTTTAGGCTAATCAGGCTCCTTCAGAATGATCTATTCAGTATAACGCAAAGCTAATCAAATGGGATTCTAGTGCATTTTATATCTGCCACGTTTAGAAATGGATCTGTCTTACACATTTTTGCAGTATAAAAACTTACATTTATGACCTTTGATATTTGAGATTTTAGTTGTTTTGTCTATTTAGTTAAGTATGGAAATCTTACAATTATTTGTGTCATTACTGAAGGGTGGAGGTTGCGAAAAAGGATACTGGCTCTGTGGAAACTGAATATGTGGCTGGATAGTGGTCAGCTTGGAGTCTCAGAGACCCAAAGGGGAGGTTATAAATAAGGCTACATTTTCCTAGTTCCTGGTAATAAAAATCTGTTTTGCAGCCCCTGTATATTTATTTGTTTATTTACAATAGATAGTAGTTGTCAAATCAGTGCATGCTGAACAAGCAGACTATTTCTCGAGGCATTTAACATTCAACATTCTATAACAGGGGTGTCGAACTCCAGTCCTGGAGGGCTGTGGTCCAGCATGTTTTGGTGATTTCCCTGCACATAAACACCTGGTTCACCTCGCCAGTTAATTGTCAGGTTTAGTGAATGTGTTCAAGGAGGAGAACCATCAAACTGTGCTGGACTTCCAGGACCGGAGCTTGACACCCCTGTTCTGCAGTAATCAGTATTCTGCATTCAGACTACAAAATTCAGTCACTCTTGTCATGGGCTGAGGCTGAAGTTTATTCAAGCTCGTGGTACAGCAGTGTAGTTCTGAGGCAGCGTGGACTAAGGTGTAGTTAGCTCTCCTGTTCCTTTGTTTAATATCCAGAATACACTGACCTAGGCAGAATGCAGGTTTATACCAGATGGAGAAGCACCGCCTTCGACTGTGGGATGCTTAAAAATAAATAAATAAATAAATAAATGAGTACTTGCATTTAGGAACTGTAACTGTTTGTTTGACTATTCTGCATCAAACACCCTGACCAGATTTTCAGGACTTTGTAGGAACAACTGGGCTAACTTACATTATCAGGACCAAAAATGGGCCTGTCTTTGTGCAGCAGCATTTCAAAAGGATTTCACACTCCTGTGCATCTGGAAGCAAAATGGACTGCAGGGTGAACCCTATATGTAGAGCACATCAGTAAACACACGGCAGTAAAGGACCTTCCATAACTCTCATCCACAAAACTGGATGCACAAAGCATTATAAGCAATTAATGTATCTTTTATCAGACACATAGTAGTAGTTGGGCATCATGCTCAGAGACTATAGAAGTTAATCGGAATTATAGCTGAAAGCATAAGGCCTTGTCATTACAAAGGAGTCAAATCGAGAGGGACAGTCAGGCAGGATAAACCCTTCTTAAACTCAGAAGACAAGCTTTAAATGAATGGAGAGTGAATTGGTGATAGACTCAGTGTATTGTGAAGCAATAGTTCAGCCCTGTAGTTAGTGTCTACATTTTTAGAAATTACAAGACTAATGTCATAATGGAACTTCAGCACTGTCCAAACTGCAGGGTTGCCAACTCTTACACATCAAGCATGAGATTCATGCAATTAACGCGTATCTCATGCCACACATGACTTTTCTCATGCCAAGTTTTCACCTTTGTTTCCTCCGAATAGCAGGGCGTGCAACAACACACCAGTGCAACCACCCGGAACAAATATCACTCGAGTCCAAGCACCCAATATGGTCTGTGTATGAGATTCAGTTTAATCATCTGAGCACATTTGCATTACTGCACGATCAGATACATTGGTTATAACTACTGATTTAAATAAGTTATAAACTATACTTTCACTCCATGAAAGTGTAGTTTATAACTCCTCTTCCTGTCACACACCCACACAATAATCTGTGCTATAACCTGCTGCTACTCAAATGTGCAATTTCTTATTGTGTGCTAAATCATTATAACTACATACGATATCTTTATTATTATGTGCAGTAGTTTTTTATGTGTAATATTCTTATTACTTACAATTTCACTACTTTCATCACTGTAACGTGCAATAACCTCCAAAACACTATTTGCGTAAACTACTTAATTATTTGTGTTAACTTCAGTAATAATTTTATTTAATTTAAATAAATAATTTAATATTATTTTTATTTAAAATTTATACACACCTCTCTTACTGACCACAGCATTTTGTGTATCTATTAGTCTATGTGATTGTGTAGCCGCATACATAAGCAATTTCCTCCAGGATCATTATGTTTTCAGACTCTAATTCTCATTCTGATTGCTAAAACCAGTCAATATGAAGGTGCTACTCATTTGCTTAGGCTTAGCAGTGCTAGATATGCCAGCCACACTGATCACTTCTGTCTCTGTTTCGCTGCCTCTACAGTTAAGGACTCTATTTTCAGACACAAAGGACAAACACGGTGGTCAGCTGTGACATTGAGCTCCACCACGCACTGAAACCTCAACAACTTGGTTAATGACCTTCTCCATGCCCTCCTATTCTAACACTGCCTTACTCTCTCTGTCTCTCTCCCTCCCTCACACACACACACACACACACACACACACACACACACACACACACACACTATGTTTCTTTACATAGCAATCTTTCCATTTTCAGGTATCCATTTTCTTGTTTACTGTCTGGTCAGTGGCTTGAGGATGAAGAATGGGGGATGTGTGTGTGTGTGTGTGCGTGTGTGTGTGAATAATGAGCCACCAAAACATGTTTTATTCATATCTAACACTTCAAAGTGACAGCTTACACATTTAACATTCATAACTATGAAGACGTTTGAAGACTATGACGTTACATAACTGCCAGCCATTTACTCTCCTCCTTTACTCGCATGACTCGCCTGTGTCAGGGCTAGTGGAGTAACTTTCTGTAGTAAACACCGGCGTGTCTCAGTCTGGGGTGTACGATGTAGCTGTGTAGCTTATGAAACCTGGCTTTTCCTCTGGGACTCAGCAGGAAATGTTATACATGTAATACTTGTATGCCACCTCAAAGGTGAACCTGTAGCTAGCGTGAAGCCAACATAAAGCTCCTATAGAAGTAGGAAGGGCAGTAGGCATGATTACAAAACAGCACTACTAAAGCATACTGCTTTGAAAATAGAGGCATTACAAGCATTAATCCTAGGTACATGAGACGATATAAATAGAATAGCTGTAGCAGTCTCCATATGCTACATCTTACCAGTGGGGTGAACTGAGAAGGACGGTACAAATCAGACAACACAGAACCCTAAAGGAGCGGGAGAGGTTCTGTGCTGAGAAGTGGTGTCAGATCTCATCAACACTGGAAGAGAGGACTTACTGTTGCATTGGCAGATGGTAATGTTAAATGCAGGGGTGCCAATAATTGTGACAAATGATTTTCTCAAAAACAATATTTTTGTGTTATTAGACTAAACTCACTTCAGTGTAAGATTTAGATAATTAATCTTTATTATAATAATTTATCCAATAACCATGCGGCCGACTAGATAGCCTACCATAGAAAATTCACATTTTTCGGTCCTTGAGGAACCTTTCAATGGACGATTCTTTAAAAAAGATGTGAGAGTGTGAAGAACCTTTTGAAGTTTCAGGAACATCCACATAATGTAAAAGGTATATAATGATTGAGTTTTTTTCTTTCGAGTGCTGTAAATCTAAACCAAGAGCCATTTAGGCATTTAACCTTTGTTTATAAAAGTGTAAAAGCCATTGAGGCGAGGCATATCTGAACTGAAAAGGGAAATTAAAATAGCCATACTTCCTTTTTTGTCCTTGTCATGGCTCTAATTATTTTCTTAATGGTGTAAACCTGAGCTCTTTGTCCAGACAATATTGATTACACGTCTGATAATCCTTCATGTCCTGAAGTAGTCTTTGTGCTGAAATGTTACTCAGGGAGCTTTTGCCTGTGCAGTAAAACAGAGACAGCCTTAATTACCTTCAAGCAGCTGGGTACCCTGGGGTGCAGTGTGTGTGTGTGTGTGTGTGTGTTCCTAGCCTTACCTGGAGACTGGTGTATTTGACATGTTCTACATGGCTCCCTGTGGTACCTCTTGTCTCAGGGGCCACAGCTGCTTCCATCCCTTCCAGAGAAAAGCTGGGACGATTTCTCACTGAGGACTGAACTTGACTTCTATCTCTCAGCTGCCAAACAAGTCTGTCCTAAACCAATTATTGTATTGGTTAGGTGCCATATGAACCATATAAGGCAAAACATAACAGCAAGGGTTTCATGACCTTAACAGAGTGTGGTGGAGCACTGCCAGCAAACACTGA
Organism: Alestes dentex; assembly: GCA_037576975.1. NCBI lineage: Eukaryota > Metazoa > Chordata > Actinopteri > Characiformes > Alestidae > Alestes > Alestes dentex. The sequence goes on from JBBIGA010000007.1 coordinate 8,569,273, forward strand.
TTTGATCAGTGAGTCAGGGTGATATTCTTTATACTGAACTGTGAATCAACCCAGTGAGCTCCAGAGCAAGCAGAACATGCGCATAAAGCTGAATCGTTTTCTGTGGTGGTAACTGGTGGGAGCAGGAGTATTTCCAGGGCACTGAATAATAGATAGGCTGCGTGCCTGCAGAAAGAGGGTGGAGGGGAGGTCAAAGATGAGCTTCTGACAGTTTGTCAGGGTAAGGAGTTACCACGGCGACGCCATCAGGATCCTCCCCTTTACCTTTGTGCTGGATTACAGACTCAGCTGGATGGCAGCATCCTGTGTGAGTCATACAAGCCACGCTGCTGCATCTTATCTCAAAGACCTGCATAAGATAGAACCCAGTTAAGAAATAAGAAATGGCACAGAAAGCAGAAAATGCATTTCTAAAGTTTACTGCATTCAGCAGTATGGAGGTATAGGTGTAGGTGTATGCATTTGTATGCCTTTGTTATTTTAAATTATGATTTTAATTATATGAGTGTACTATTTTTACTACCGCTACTACTACTACTACTAATAGTGTCATCTAGCCCCCCCCAGTAATCGTCTCTTTTCCAGATAAAGTCAAAGTCAAAGTAAACAAAGAGCACAAAAAGGCACACAGAATACACATGTATAAATAAAATATAAATCTAGAAATTAGAAGGAAAAATGTGCAATTTAGTACAGAGGGTAATTTAACAGCAGTCAAGTGAAAAATAAACAGAATGCAATCATATGTGCAAACGATCAGCTGCAGGATAAAGTCGGTGCCATCCACATAATGTAAAAGAAAATGTGATTCATTAGATCATGCCACCTTCTCTCATTGCCCCATGGTTCAGTTCTGATGCTCAATTCTGATTTCCTTTTACAAATTTGAAAATATCATACCTCATGAATTTGTGAATAACAGACTAATAGACATAGTACAAATATAATAAAATAAAGTATTTATTTGTGTAAGGAAGTGAGCAACATTGATAAAGGCCAAATTGTGAGAGCTAGACGACAGGCAGAGGATCTCCAAAATGGCAGGTCTTGCAGTGGTTAGTACCTACCAAAAGGTGTCCAAGGAAGGACAACTTTTGAACTGGCGACAGGTTCATGGGTGCCCAAGGTTCATAAGATCCTGCCACCTTCTCTCATTGCCCTATGGTCCAGTTCTGATGCTCATGTAGACGATTTTACTGCCAGACAGAGGTCAGCATGGGCACTGTGACTGGTGTAATGAAAGAATCATAACACAAAAAAACAATCCTAGTTACAATATAATTGTAAGAAATTGCTTTTAAAACAGAGCTCTCAAGTCCACACTCTATGTTCAGAATCAAACCTTTCCAGAAAGCCCTTCTATTGAGGGAATTCAGCTACTTTAAGATGCCCACATTGCTGACACAGGTGTTCAGATGTGCACACACAGCTTATATGTTCTCCAAAGCGAAGCACTGACAGTTAAGTCTCCATACGTGAACACACCACAGCACACAGTGTGAACAGCACAAAATTCTTCTTCTACATTTAACCCATTCACCCAATCAAGTAAGGCCGTGAGACACATGAGCCAGGCATAAAGACCCCCAGCACTGGGCTGTGGAGCAGTGAATCTGTGTTCTGTGGAGTGACACCTTTGGGATGAGTTCGACTGGAGCTTATGATGCAGTACTAGTTATGCCACATCAGTACTTGACCTCACTTATGCTCTTCTGGCTGAATACAAATCGTCGTAGCAATGTTTCACCATCCAGAGTAAAGTTTGCTCAAAAGAGCCGAAACTGGTACTGGAACAAAGGGGAGACAAACTTCCTGATAATACCCTTGATTTAGGAAGAAACACTGGATGAGCAGATATCTACAAACGTTTGGCCATGTAGTGAACCACAGAAGTAGCACTTTTGATTCTGCAAAGACAACCTTTCAGTAAATGTGAGTAGTATGTGAGTGTAAAGAACTATTTTAGAGCTTGAAGAGCTACATAAATTAAGGTTCTATACAAATTAAAGGTTTTGCTGTCTGGGGCAGCTGGTGGCCTGGTGGTTAGGGCTTTGCCCCTGTGATCAGAAGGTTGTGGGTTCGATTCCTAGCACTGCTAGTGTCATCACTGAGGTACCCTTGAGCAAGATACTGTCCCCACACACTTCTCCCCGGGTGCTGTGTTCCTGGCTGCCCCCTGCTTCACTTGGTGAATGGGTTAAATGCAGAGAGACAAATTCACATTGTTCACACCGTGTGCTGTGCTGTGGTGCTGTGCGCACTATAAGGAGCCAATTTATTTATAAATGTGTAAACTGCAAAATTAAAGCAGTTATTGCAAATATCTAACAGTACTGCTGCTGAATAAGAAATGTGGCTTAGAAATATTAATTCTGAAGTAAAACAAAGTCCACCGGTGTGACACAGAGAGCAGCTTGATGCTGTGTTCACGGCAACCTATGCTCTCTGCCACGTCTTCGGTGAGAGCATGTTTGTTTTCGGAGAGTCCACTTCTCTCATTTGAGGAGTCTTGCATCTGTGTTTGTAGAGCTAATCAGACTCCGGAGGGTGAGAGATGGCAGAAAATGCTACATTTGTTCTCCAAACTCAGTAGGAAAGGATGACAGTGCTGTACATCACTTTAATAGCCTCTCTGACTTTGCCCTTCAGTCCTCATCACTTATTCAGTATGGAAATATCTATAGGAGGGAGGCTGTACTGATGCAGTAGGTGTGCACTAAAAAGACTAAGGTTTTAGGATCCTGTTAGCATGATTTTTCTTAAACTATGCCTTCCATGTCCTCTTCCTGTTATGCATTCATATAGAGGTACAATCTGTGATTAAACTGAAGCTTAGCATTGTGCATGGCTCTTGGGTGACTGTTCCAAAGCATCCCATTATACAGGCAAAGCTTTCCTATGAGGAAAATATATGCAGTCTGTGTATAATTGCACACCTGAGTGTGCACCTTAAAGAATTCACAAATTAGAAGGGCTGTCTAGATACTTTAATCAGTGGTTTCTGACGCTGGTCCTGAAGGCTCCTCACATTTTAGTATTTTTCCTCTAACACTCACTTTAACCCAGGAAAAGTGCATTAGTGATTTGATCAGGTATGCTAGGAGCATGAAAAATTTAAACCGTGTGTTTAGCAAACACCACCAATCCTTTGAAGGGTTACCTTAGAAAATGTAGGTTATTGTAAATCATTAGATGCACACAAAGCTATGATATGACTGAAATATATAGATATAGGTATATCCAAGAATTCCTCCCCAAAAAATAATAAATGGGGAAAAAGGCTAACCCTCTAGTCTGATCTATATATATATATATCAGACCAGAGGGTTT
>JBBIGA010000007.1:8572702-8596356 GCA_037576975.1 Alestes dentex
AGAGAGAGAGAGAGTGAGAGTGAGAGAGAGAGAGAGAGAGAGAGAGAGAGAGAGAGATCTTGTAGCACAAATTGCTTAAAAAAAATGCATGCTGGCTGTGATAGAAAGGTGTCAGTACACACAGTACATCACAGCTTGCTGCATATATAGCCGCAGACCAGTCAGAGTGCCCATACAGGCCCCTGTCCACTGCTGAACAATGAGCACTTGAGCATCAGAACAAATAAACTCACACAAACACGCGTACACTCATGCACGCACACATACTCACACATGATGTTTACTTTTAAATACAGGAAAATGAGGTATTTTATATTTCTATAAATATGGCCATTTAAGGGAAATAAATGTATGACACTGACAGTAGAAAGGAATGCGTAGCAAATTTAGAAGAATTTATTGTGTTCCCTCAGCACTTCTGTGTGGTGAGGATGTAAAAAGTGCATCCTTCTCAGCTTCATGCAGTTTTCATCTCGCTGATGCTGCGCTCACCTTGGCGCTGCTGGAGCTGGCACAGTGCCCACTGAACACGTCTGCAGCAGACAGCAGGGTCCTGTGGGCATAGTGCCAACTCATCATTCAGCAAGGCCCCTAAGCTGGCACACGCAATACAAAACATACTATCAAACACACACACACAAACACACACAAAACATACCACTTAGAACATCTGTGTCAACCAAAGTTTCTGTCAAAACTTCATAAATCCTTCATACCTGCACCTGACAGTGTGAAAGCACATCCATCGTGTTCAGTTAGATTAGAAAGACGACTCTGACAGTGTTGTCTACTTAGCACTCTTTTATTTGGTACATAGGCATCAGTAGAACCAAATAAAAACAGAACCAGGAAAATAAACATGTTTAAATGGATACACACTCAACAGCGACTCTTACAGGATCCAGTAGATGCAGTAGTTGCAAATCCTTTGAACTGCTGTGGGGCTCATTCTGAGACCACTAGTGTAAATGTTTCTATGCTTTTTTTGCTTTCTCTTCCAATTTAAAAGAACATTTTTTTTCATAACAAATTATATAATCAGCAGACAATTTCAGTAAAAGTTTCTCAGTACAGATTTTTGAGCCCCACTATATCTGAAAGCCAATTCTGTCTGAGATATTGTTTTGCTTTAGTTTTTTTTTTTCTTTTTGTTCACTTTAAAGTGTGTGTCACATATTTCTGGTTCACTGTGACATGTTCCTCTACCTAAACCACTCCTCAGAATGCGACTGCACCAGCTGAACCACATTATAAAGCTACCAGAGGTTTGGTTCGGAATGACACAGATACAGTTTGAAAGAAACGGTAGATACAAACATTAAAGCATTGTGTTCTCATTGGTACAAGCATTCATTCATTCACTACTTCTCTATTTATACTTTATACTAAACAATAGATATGTTGGGCAGTCAATAGCACATAAAGTTTGTTCTAGTGGCTTTCTTATAATTTAAGACTGGTGTATGTGACACTTTCGGTAGCAGCAAATGGAGTAGCACTGAGTTAAATACACACATTAAGCCAGGTTTCCCTTATTTAAATACTCTATAAACTAACTTCAACGTGGCTCATTAAAATATGGCTGAAGTCCATCTATGGCATGTATAAAGACATGTGGTGTAGACATTGTGAATATATATCTTCTGTAAACTGAGAATTAAGAGTTTAAAGAAAATAAAGGTTGCTAATAGAGACAGTAATGGAACTGTGTTAAACCTTATGCTCTACTTTTTGCCATCAACATACTATTATGTTTCAAATTCTCACACTCCTAACCTTTCAATCTACTAAGAAAGAGACAAAAAGAAAAGTGAAATAAAAGCGATATAAAGAAATCAAATTACATTATTATTATTATTATTAATAACAGGATAACATTTTAAAAAATGAACTTAACAATATGTCAATTTTGGCAATATTTCCCATCTAAACAAAAGAAAACAAACAGTGTGAGGGAAAATACAAGAAGGAAAGTAAAAAGTTCTACAAGAGAACAGCCAAAGAATTCTCTCTTTTTTTCATTTTTTTTCTGGACTCTGGGTCTTAACTTGCTGTTTTGTACTTTCTGTATTTTCATCTTTTGGTATCATAGATGCTGTCAATCAGCAACACTCTCAAAATAGTGACAAAACACTGAGTCCTATCAATATGAAATATTTCCAGATAAGATCTTTACAGTTATAAACGCTGACAGTGAATTCACAAACACAATGGCGCTCTTCTTTGCTCACAGCAGTGAGAACACCTCTAGGTGTGTTGCCATGTATGCTCTACGTGAATAACCAAAATAAAATAAACTCCATTTCAAATGTACTTGTTGTCAAGTTTGTCCCACTGAATTCAAGGCTGTGAACTGACAACACTTCAGCGAATTCATACATAAAACAACACCGAGAAAAGCTTGAATATACCAAATATAGAAAAAGCACTGGTCACACACACTTCTGTGCTTTAGTCAAAGAGAAGAATTAATATGAAAGGTAAAGCACATATGAGGTATTTGGTCACGTTTCAATAATTACTCATCAGACAACTATTTGGTCACTTCAACTTCACCATTAAAAAGAGAAAGTAGTTATTATTTTCTGGTATCAACATATGAAAATATATCCAATATTCACTAGTTATTATTTTAAACGTTATATGTTATAATTATAGAAATGTCTTAAAGACAACATAAAAGCGGTAATATTACAAAATGTGAAATAAATTTGAGAAACATCTGAGGTTTTTGTTGCTTTGGTTAATGGGAAGCTGAACTTCTGGAGTTTGGTTACTTTAGTATAATTGCTGCCCTTAAAACATGAAGATGGCAGTTTAACCACTGAAAAACAAGACAAATAGGTTCTGAAAGAAATATGTTCTGAAAAAATGAAAACCATGACAATTTAGCATCTTTGGATATCACTCGACTTGGCTTTCACTAAGTAGGCTATTTGGAGAGGTTAAAAACAGAACACTAGTTTTGTGGCTAGCTTTTTGAAAAATACAATCAGATACTTTCAAGCAAAACCGGTCACCACAGAAACCTGGAAAATGGTTAGTAAATACTTTCAAGCAATAGAAGAACTCCATGACAACCACTGGTCCCCATTGGTAGCCTTCCTACTGCGTATGGTGTTGATAGGAAAGTGCTAGAACACCTCAGTCAGCCACAGCAGAGCCGGCTGATGAAACGGTGCTCTGTTAGTCCATCCTTTCCTACGAAGGTTATTTGTTTAGGCTTTGTGTAAATCCGTTTTAAAATAAGAACGTGTTGGGACACATGCAGAACTGTTGGATATGTTTTTGATCATTCTCCATCGGTCTCTTCCCCAGAGTGGAGTTCCGCTAACATTGACTGGAAGGCTGAAGACCATTAGCGAGCACTCTCTCACACTCCACCATGTCTAGAAAGGTGGGAACTTTTGTGCATGAGAGCCAGCAGCCCTCTAAACAAGCGCCAGAGAATGAGAGGTGAGCAGTATTGAGGCTCAGAGGGAGAAGCGCCAGCTCCTCTGAGGAAAGGACAGGCTTGAGTTTGTAGGAGAGCTTGTTTGTTGAGTTTGCAGTAGGTGAGAAACTCAGCACAAGTCACCAGATGAAGGCTCCTTTTGGCAAAGGCAATAGTAAAGGTGTTTCTTCAACACAGGCATTGGCTGGATGGCACAGGACACTGACACTGCTGCCCGAAAGACTAAATAAAGATGAGCAATAATGTGCCCAGGGCTTTTGGTCGAGGTAGGTATGCTTAACCAGCAGCAAGGCAAGCGAATGGTTTACCTGGATAGCTCTGACATTTTGTCAGGCTGAGGTAGCTATCTTTGGAGGCAATGGGTTTTGGTGCTAGGAGAGAGGGGAGGGACAGACGGGGAGAAGGAGAACAGGAGGCTGCAGAACTAGCCACTCCACCACACTCTGCCTCCAGGCTAATGCAATGATACTATCACACCATCTTATATTTATAAGGCTATAGAAGACCACTAACATGTATCTCTCTCACATTCAACTGACAACGCATCTCACTCACTTTCAACTGAATTTAATAAACTGACAATGACTCTGCTATTATAACTCCACTAGAACAGTCACACTATTCACTCATAACCACCAAATGAGAATCTGTTGCTTCTGTCTATGCAAAGGCCTCTGAATTTTTATCTTCTACTAAAGCACTTGTTTTGGTCCAAGTATATTCCTACGCTACTCACATAATTAAAGTGGGAAGTCACAGAAAGACAGCCTAAACCTTCTAGCTGCTATATTAAATTCTACAAAAGACCAAGTTTGAGAACAGAGATGAGCAGATGTCTTTCAAATTAAGTTACATACTTGATATCTTTACATTCATTAAGGAGTATTAGAAAGATACACATACACTTTATATAAACCTCCACCTTGTGGTAAAGAAAATTCAGCAGGTTAAGGAAGTATATCAGTACACTGCATGTGTTTGAGGTGGACTTTCCATTCATCTCTGTGGGCAGTGAACAGGCTAGAGTAAGGCTTTGGTGAGTAAAGTGAGATGGAGTGGCTATACACTGCTTCTGGGGAAGGGAAGGGGTAGATGTAGCGGGGGAGAGGGGAGTGTGGGCATTTAGCCTGTGCCAGTGTCTGTGCTCATGGTAGTGCCTGGCTGCCTGCTTGGCTGCTGCTCTATGAGAACCTGGCAGTGTGGCCCCGCAGCCTGGCACTCTGCTGCCCTGCCCTGGGACTGAGAACACGTATAACACATGGATTAATGTCAGTGCTGCCATTTAAACCATGTATAAATTACAACAATACAATATACAAGCTTAATTAGATGGTTTCATATGCAAGTGGTCTTACCTGTGGCATTAGTTCTATAGCCTCAGAGATACGGATCACTCCCTCTTTAGGTGCAATCTCTCCTTGTGACTCTGGCCCTCTCTGAGATACACTCCAGTCACCTTGAGTACCCTTTACGCACAGTAAACTACACACACACACACACACACACACACACACACACACACACATAGAGCAAGTGTATCAGCATAGTTTGACATCAATGCCACATATATTGATTTATCTATAAAAAGTTTCTGCAACTCTGCTATCAGATGCTGCACCTCTAAACAGTACATTAAGCAAAAAATGTTAAACAGACAATACAGACAAAAACAGGTGAGATTGGATATTCTATTCTGTAAATGTTTACTCACCTGCGACGGTATGCAAATATAAGGAAGAGAACACAGAAGATGATGCAGGCCATTCCAATATGTATGCCAACCACAATGCCAGTCATAGAGCCTTCTCCATTCTGCCTGCAGTTACACACACTCTGGCCTCCTGTTCTCACACACACACACACACACACACACACACACACACACACACACACACACACACACACACACACAAACATACGTTTATGTAACACATACTTTTTCTCTAAAGCCAGACTGAGGAAATTATGGATGAAAAAGGAAATTTCTCAGAGAAGACAGTCTGATTTAGGGCTGCTTTCATATTCTAAAGGTTATAAATGAGTCTCAGTTTAGTGCTATGTACTGTACTGAAGACATTCCATAGACATTCCAAAGGTTTCTTTAAACAAGCATCCACTGAAGCGTTATTTAGGAAGCAAAAAGTGGTTCTTTAATTAATGTTCTAGAAATTTCACTCTGAGAATGAGAATTTCACTCAGTGGCTCAGAGTGGTTGTAGGGCACATGATTTAAATATGCTCTCCTGAGAACATATCAGTGAAAATAATTTTGCTGTGTCTTGACACAGACATCTGTGTCTTGGTTTTTAGATCATTCCCCAAGAGGAAATAAGCCACTCAAGTAGTTATATCAGCCCAGTGAAACTAGAGAGCTTATTTATATGTAAGCTTTGCAGTGACTTGTTTGTTATCAACAGCACCACCTGTCCAACAAGCTCAGGATCTCTTGGGGGTGGCGTGAGAGTTCATAATGGGGTGGTTACAATTTAACAACACATGCTTTTTGGATAATGATAAGCTACATGGCAAAGGTATCATGTCTTACTTTGAACAAAAACTGAAAGTAATTCTAGCAAGATATGTAAGTACGTAAGACTCAAATAGACTCAGAGGTGCTGAAAACCCAGTGGTTCTCAAGCTGGGTTGCTGCATGAGGGCTAAAAAAAATCAAAGATGTGGTATCTCTACTTAGTAATGTCTAATTTTGTTATTTTAATGGATGAGTGTGCACAAAGCAGGGCATGGACTAAAAATGTTTGAGGGCTTCTATCTTAACTGGATAACAGACAATGAAATGTAATGGAACAACAGTATATGTCCAGGTGACAGAAATGAATTGACAGTCAGGAAAACCATCTACAACTCTCTGTCTTCACCTAGTGGGGAAAGAACCTCACTACACAGAGATGTCAGCTATGGGTTATGGATAATTCATACAGTTTATGTGTCATAAAATGCAGTGTAACTATTTACACTTACTTTTAAATGAACATGTGTGAACTGTGTGTGTGTGTGTGTGTGTTGGTGTGATTATGTGAGTGTTTGTTTGTACGTGAGCCTCACCAGCGTTGGTTTTGCCTCCTGTTCCACTCTCAGCTAGTGAAACAAGGCGCTTGTTGCTGATGCTGTCTCCATTCCCGTTATATGCCACCAACTGAATCTCATATACTGCTGCAGGCTCTGTGAAACAGTAAGAATTATTACAGTGAAAACAATCCAAGAAATATATATTCTGTTTTTTATATTAAAACATTACAACTGTATTGGGCAACTGAGGCCAAAGTGCGTTTCAGCATGTAGTGTATTAAAGTCTAACCGAGGTGTGAGATGGTGTGTGTGTTGATTTGGCCGGGGAAGCGCTCCTCAGGTCTGAACTGCTCCTGGGGTACCATGCGATAGGACAGTTTAAAGCCCTCCACCTTTCCTGGTTTACTGGGAAGCTCCCAGTAAACCTGCATGGCTGTGTTGTTCAGCACTTTGGTGAAAAAATTGGGCATGGTAGGAACTACAGAGAGAAAGAGATGAGGATAGGTAGATTTAGAAAAGGACATGTGGCTGCATGATAACATATTACTGAATGCTTTAAGATTATTCTGTAGAGCTAGAGATTTTATTTGTCAATTTGGTGTGTCTATGTCTGGTGACTTACCACCCCCTAGTGTTGTGGCAACAACAGTACTGGACTGCTGGCTGGCCCCCAGAGGTGAGTAGGCTTTAATGTAGATGGAGTAGGTAGTTGCTGGTTCCAGGTTACTGAAGTCATGCTGGAAAGTGTCTTTACTCACTGCCTCCTGTAGCTCTTTGCTGTCTGGCTCTGAGGGTGAAACAAGGAGAGTTTTTCAAAAGGTTAAAAGAAAAATCACCACATAAACAGGAAGCGTCTAGAAACTCTACAGCTCTCGTGGTAAAGGGGGCATTAGGCTGACGCTCTTATCCAGAGCAACTTACAATCATTAGTTACAGGGACAGTCCCCGCTGGAGCAGCTGAGGGTTAAGTGTCTTGCTCAAGGACACAATGGTAGAAAGTGGAATTTAAACCTGCAACTTTGTGGGCATTAGGGTCACAGGCATGTGTTTTACGCACTAGGCTACTATAACTCCACCCCACTTCTTAGTTTATTTGGATATTGAGCCCAGGTTTAAATCACCTCCCTCATATTCTCTTTGGGTCTCGCCTTTTCTCTCTTACCACCAAGCATGCGGATGTGCAGCACATATCCAATGATTCTGTCAGAGACATGTGCCTCAGGCTGGCTCCAGTGCAGCTGCAGGGAAGTAGGTGAGAGCGGTGTTGCTTTTAGGTCCTGTGGAGCCTCAGGGAGGTCAGTGGATTGGGATACAGCCAGGCGCGCACTAGCCTGGTTGGTGCCAGCTGTGTTCTCTGCTATGCATTGGTATATGGCCTCGTCCTCAGTGGTGATCCGTGTTACAGCCAGAGTGCTGCAGATTAACATGAATACACATTGTTTGCAGAGAAATAATGTACAGGGCTGTATTCTGACACAGAACTCTACTGACTTCGGAAGGTAGACTAACTCATGATCAGTGGATACCTGTTGTTATTGGTGAGCTTGACATTGTCTCCAGGTGTTAGGATCTTGCCATTTTTCAGCCAAATAAGGTGAGGCTCTGGCACCCCCTGTGCCTGGCAGGTAAACACTGCACTGCTTCCTACTGATTTGGACACAGACTGCGGCCATTGCAGGAACTCTGGGGGCGCTGAGAGAGAAAGAGAGGTCAGGATTTCACTGTTTCAAATGTGTGGTTCATGAATATGAGATCAACGAGATAAGAGGTTTTAGTGCAGTCTAGAGCCTGAGCTGAACAGTAGCAGGCACCACAGCCTTCTCAGACCTTATGTCCTTGAATTATCCAGACAATTTTGTCTCTGCAGTCAATGCAAACCTTATTACTGGCCCAAATAAACCTAGGTTTATTTTCTTACGTAGAGTTGTTTCTAATCTAACTGAAAATGTACAAATTTCTGTGGTTGATTTGAAGAGCAAGATGGGTCACTCTTCCTAGAGGGAACACAGTTCCTCTGATGTACACAGTGCTTACAAGATCTACTGCCACTTCTGACCTACTGGGACTCAGAAAGATCAGCTCAGCCTCAGACCCCAGGCACAGCTTGATGGGTCAGCTGGGATTGGGGGTAGGGGGAGAGGGGAAAGGGGGAGAGAAAAATCGAGAGGTCTGAAAAGAAGTCATTAATCACTGGCATGATGGAGTTTTAGGTTTGCTTGAGGCCCAAATCCCCTCAGGCTCAGTTGTGCATTGGTGAGATCAAATAGATCATTTTCACATGTCTAGAAAATTCTGTTAAAATACTGGTGAAAATCTCTACGTACACACGCTAAGTATTATGAAGGAAATCTGTAGAGTAAGCTAGTTTACAGGCAGGATCAGGTTTATTACACGTGTTTTCACACTTTGCACTGTACACTATTATTGTGGGTATATGCATCTTTTGTATATATGTGAAAGAGAGAAAGACACATAAAAAGAAGTTTAGGTTTTCTGCTTCTTTTCCTAAAGCCCATTGTGACTATGAATAGAGGCCACTCCACTGCTTGTACATGCTAACCTCAATTGTATCTCGAAGAGTAAAGCATACACTTAGACCAGCATGTGTGTATGTGTACTCAGAGCTAATTTTAATGGCAGCATAGTGTTGGGAGGGGGGGGTCTTGTCATAAATCCACCCTACTGGTCCTACCAGGCAGCTTGAAGAGCTCTTCACACTTGAACTTAAGCAAAAGCATTAACTTCGAAGAGCTGAGTGCTCAGCAAACAGAAATGCACTTAAGATAGTGTGAGCTTTGTTATAACTCAGAGAGATGCTATCCTGGGCCACAAGGCTTTCCTGGCTGACAATGTCTTTCTCTTGGGCTAAACAGTATACTACAGTCTGTTTATATGTTTAATGCTAAAATACAACAATTCAAGAAGCTCTTCGCTATACAGCAAGAACTGAGCATTTCATGGTCATGGAAAATTGAGGAGTGATTAAGGTTCCATCAGGATACGTTATCGTGAAAACACAATACGCCTGCTTCTTTTTCTCGCCCATCTCTCTCTAGCTTTAATTTGTCTGTGTGTGTGTGTGTGTGTGTGTGTGTGTGTGTGTGTGTGTGTGTGTCACTGATAGGCCGGCTGCTGCCTGTAATCCCCAAAGACCAGCAGCACCCGGCGTCGCCCAACACCCAGCCTGCTATCCCCACTGAAGCTTTAACACTTCTCACATCACCCTGCCATATACACACAAACACACACACACACACACACACACACACACACACACACACATTCCCACCCCCACTCTTAACACGCATCATTTCCTAGGGGCCTGGTGGGATAGGGTCATGGGTCAGAGGTGAGAGGTGATTCTTCATTGAGACACATTTATTTTGCTCCTCCTCCTCCTCTCCTCTATTATTTTATTTGCAACCCCCAGCATTGTCTCTCCAGTTCTGCTCCACCCTTATGCTCTCACCCTACCTTGTTTCGTCTCCTTTACTCTCTCTAAAATGATCTCTGCACAGAGATAGAAAATGCATTTCTCTTTCTCTCTTTTTTTATAGATAGATTTCTATCTCTGGATACAGAGAGCAATGCTTTGTCTATAAGCTGGCTAAAAATGTACCTCTATGGACACTTAGTGACACCAACTCTGTTAGCTGTAGACAGCCTATCTGACAATAATCTTGTTCATGAAGGTCTTCTCTTGTTATCTATCCCCATAAAGATTCTCGTTTCTTTCTCTCCGGGTCAACCTGTGGTGGATTTGTTCCCCTTTTGAGTCTTGATTCCTCCCGAGGTTTCTTCCTCCAGCTGAGGGGGTTTTTCTCGCCTCTGTCGCCTTTGGCTTACTCACTGACTTGGACTCTGTAAAGCTGCTTTGTGACAACTTGGTTGTAAAATTCGCCATATAAATATTATTTAATTTAATTTAATTTAATTAACTTTCAACCTCCACCAACTAATAAAACATCAGTACTACAGTTTTAACATTCTTCCAGAAGTGGCATCAAATCCTTCTACAAATCTGTCAACTTCTATCTATCTCTCTGTCCCTCTCTTTCCCCAGATGGCTACCCATTGTCTTTTTTTCTATCATTCAGGCAGGTCAGTCCACATATGCTGAGCCGGTCTGGGTCTATTGCAGCCGTCAGGCCGGCACAAGACGAAAGGGCAGACAGGGTCAGAGCAGGCCGACCCGTGACTAACTCTCATTTACATACTCCCATCGTATGCAAACTACACCTGCACGAGCCTGAACATTGTCAAACACACAAACACTGCTCAAGTTCAAGTGCGGGGGCAAAACTAGAGCAGGGGTCTGGAAAAGGAGCAAGCAGATGGTGTGATGTGAAGGACAAGGAGCCAGCACCACAATCACATTAATACAATGTACAATGTACAAAAAAGGAAGATAATGGGAAGATAGGAAGATCTAACTATAAATACGAGTAGTGCTGAAAGGAAATTGACCAATTTTAAATTATTGTGAATGTGAAGCAAGGCAGGACAAAATGAAATAAACTTGGTCAGTGTTTTTACATTAAAACAACAAAACCCCCAAATGCCTCTCAATAGGAGTAGCAATAAGGAATATTATAAGAGGAGGCCAGGCACAGAAGTGAAAGACTGCTGCATGTAGAGCTCTCTACTTAAATCTAGGTGACAAGAATGGTCAGGTTTCATTGTTCCTCTACCACCTCAATCAATAAATGAATGAATTCATTATCCAGCCATTCCAAGCTCCTGTGATGAAGAGACACTGATAGGGGGAGCTATTGATTGATTGGGTTCTGAGTACAGAGGTAGAAGGCCTCTGCCACAAAGGATCCACATTCTACCATTTTCATTGATTACGCCCTGCTTGTCTTGGGGTTTTTATAAAACATACAATACTCTGGTCTGCATATACTTATGAACAGCAAAAATTATGTGGGTTTGTGCATTATGCATATATTCTAGCTGCTAAGTACAAAATATGAGTTTTATGTGGGAAGAAGGTGGGGTAATAAATACTGGATTGGCATATAGCCCATTATAAGAGTCCAGCTGGAACCCTAGTCATTCATTATGAGATGTGTGTGTATGTGTGTGTGTGTGGGAGGTTAGAGGTTGTAGGGGGAAGGGTGTCAGCTCCGCCAGAGGGTCACGGCCAGGCCCGGCTTACCCAGTTTGGCTTACCCAAATTTATCCTCATACACATGTCAGTGTGTGTCTGTGTGTATGTATGTGTGTGCATGTGTGGATGGAATTAGTGAACCGCTGAATGGCTTGGCTTGGGGTTGGACGGATAAAACCAATCAGGTCCGGCACGAGCCAATTTAATGACATGTCTGACCTCCACCAGGGCAGCTGCATGTGGCTCATGGGCAGCCTCTGATTCTGGACCCTGGAAAATGCCCAGCCAGCAAAAGCTCAACTGACTGCTCTTCAAAATCCATATAGATTTTAAAAAGCATACATCCTCTATAACTCTCCTTCTCATACAAAACTCATAATTAACTATATGTGTACTAGGCTGACATTACAAGTAAAATGAAAAGTATACAAACACAACAAAAACAGGCTTTCTCTTGATCTCTTTTTTGCATTATATGTGAGGTGTTTCGTGTCATGGTAAAATATGAGAAATAGCCTCCAGGATGTGGCTACATCAAGCATCAGCAGAGAAAATTGCTAAAGTGAGGTTACATTTTATTCAGTGAATAGGAGACACTAAATAAAAGAAGTCTGTCGAAAGAAACATTAAGAAATATCATGGAAGATTTGTCTGTTTCTAATGAAAATGCTTTTATCATAAATTGTCAC
Source organism: Alestes dentex (assembly GCA_037576975.1). NCBI lineage: Eukaryota > Metazoa > Chordata > Actinopteri > Characiformes > Alestidae > Alestes > Alestes dentex. The sequence goes on from JBBIGA010000007.1 coordinate 8,584,985, forward strand.
TGTACACCTATACATGTTTTGTTCAAAGTACTGAAAGACCTTGAAAAACAGTTTGGTCAAATAATCTTTATTAGAAAACATAAGCTAAGCTTTAGTGCACTGTAATACTGTAAAATAACTGCTATATCTAAGTCTTTTAGGTGTGACATAAGGAAGTCAGATGTAGGTCAAATTTAGAGTGAGTTTCTTAACAATACTGAGGACAAGTGGAGTGCTTACCAGTTTTACTTATTACAAAGTATTTCTGGAGGTAATGTGACCAACAATAATTGGGAAAAAAAAAACATTCAAACAAAAAGAACAAAGGTTTGTTGATCTTCATGAATCAACGAGTGGCTCTAATGTTTATGTATCAATAAAATTTTAAACACCCCGAGCTGTAGTAAACCTGCAGGGATGATCGTGAAAATAGAAATGCTCCAAAAAAACCCCTAAAATAACAGTATTTAGTAAACAACTTTTTGCCTTTTTGTGTTAGTTCACCAGTGTTTGTAAAGCATGCCCTGTTTGTAAAGCATGCCACAAGAGTCTTTTCTTTCATCTAACTACAAACCTAAGCGCCTTGTGTTGTCTCACTGAGATATGGTCAGAAATTCATTTATCTGTATTCTTCAGTCGCATCAAGCCTTCTAAAATACAAGCAAGGGAAGGCTGCACAAAATACTAATACCAGGTGCATATATTTAAATGTTTTTATTTTCTAGACTAAGTTAACTTCAATTCAGAATAGATTTCTAATTAATTACAAAACATCCTCCCAATTTACTATGGGTGATAATTATGGATCTGGCTGCATGTTCATCTTACCTTGCACTACCAGTCGACCCAGCGCCGTACGCCTCATCCTGGTTCCAGGTCTGTTGGCAGAGCACACATACACTCCAGAGTGCTGGAGGGAGACATCAGAGATCATCAGATTACCTGTGCCCAATACCTGAATCCCTTCCACTCCTATAGAACGGCCATCTGAAAAACAGAGAGACAAAGTGAATTTAAATCATGTATCCCTGATCACCTATGCGTGATATATGATAAAACAGCAGTGAGTTTTGTCTCTAAAGAGAATGTTTGTTCCAACAAGCCAACAGACCATTGTAGTATAAAGATGTGACCATATGCACAGTCATTTCAAATATTTCACTGCACACCAAGCTTAGTCATAAAGTAAAGTGACACAGTGTGAACAATGTGAAATTCTTTCTCTGCATTTAACTCGTTCACCAAGTGAAGCAGTGGACTGCCACCAACGAGGGGCGTCTGAGGAGCAGGCTGTAGGGACGGTACCTTGCTCAAGGGTACCTCAGTGGTACCACTAGCAGTCCTGGGATTCAAACCCTGGACTTTCTGAGCGCATGGACAACTCCCTAACCACTAGGCCTCCAGCTGCCCCCATAATCGTAATGATGCAGATGTTGACAGGAGCTATGAAAAAGCTGAAACTGTCTGCCATGGTAAGGATTTGTGTTGCAGGCAACCTAGAAATAGAGATGGTTTTCATCTTACCCAGTCTGCTCCAGGACACAATCGGCCGGGGGTTGCCCGTGGCAATGCACTCTAAAATGGCAGTCTCATGGACATTGATGGTGAGATTCTGTGGACCAGAAAGAATCACTGGCTCTTTATAGGCACGAGCAGCCGCCACTGTGGTAAAGGGGAGAGAGAAAGAACAGCAGTGTCACTGATAGTCAGATTTTCTGTCCAGATGTAAAGAACAATCTTGTAGTTGGTCTCACCAGTGACAGTGAGCTGGGCCTCATAACTGTAGCGCGTGTTTGCAATATTTTTGGCCATACAGCGATATAGGCCGCTGTCTGCATGGCGCACACCAGTGATCTGTAGAATACCATTAGGCAGCAGAGTGTACCTAAAGGAGGGATAGAAAGACTATGAACACAAAATCATCTGTTGCTTGAGTGTGCCACTGTTCACAGCAATTGATACTTAGGGTGATTGAGTAAAGATGGTATAGTGTGTTAATCAAGCATTAAAAAAGCCATTTAATCACAGGTAATGGTGTTGTTAGGCACAACGTGAAGCAGAGTGTCCAAAACCCTGCCTTCATTCAGAATTCGGATGTTGTGAGGTCGAAAGTTGTGTGTATATTGAGAACTATCCGTTTTACAATAATACTTGTGGGTACAGTAAGTGCATGCATGCTTTATCTGTGGTCTGTATTTATAGCAAGCTGAACATTACAGGTACATGCAGTCAGTGTATGTGTTTGTGGTATTCTGCATTCTGTGTATTCTATGCCTGTTTAACCTTTCATCATCTGTGTTGAGTGTGGTCCTGTTCTTCTCCCAGGAAATGCTAGCCTCAGGGATGCCATTAACAGCACAATGAAAACGTGCCACCCCTCCTTCGTCCACTGCCATGGATTCAGGGTGGGTGTGAAACTTGGGAAGAGCTGTTGGAGAACAGAAAAAAAAACATTTCAATACACATTGGATATCCAAGCTCTCTGTATCCCCTACTGAAGCATCCAGTCAAAAGCTGCACCAGGAGAGCTGGTGATCAATAATGGAGGCAGAGTTTTCAGAGCGAGAGTGCATACCCATGGTAACCTCTGGCCTAATGGGAGACCCAGAGGAGCCAGAAAGGGCAGTCATTTGCAGGTTTGGTCGAAGAGACAACAGAGAGATGAGGCCAAGAGAAACAGAAGAGGGGGTGGAAGGAACGATAAAAGTGTTTAAGATTATAGAGGGTTATTTATTGCAGAGCTTTGCAGGGGTCAGAAATATGAAGACAGAGGGGAGGAAAGGCAAGCATGAGTGAGAGAAAGAGTGGGAAAGCCAGTTAGAGGGATGAGTTACCAGGTATGAATTAAAAGGTCTCTAGGTGAATCTAAGTGTGTTACAGTGATATAAAGCCATTTCATTCTGTCCATTTCATTCTATTTGGAAAGACAGGAATAGTCAATCAAGGGGTGAGACCCCAGTTACGCCATTCAAAAGTATATTATATACAACAGAATTGTAGTAATGAATTGATCCCATTATCCGAGTATTTCCACTGCCACTCACATGCAAGCTGCACCCGTGCCTTACGGCTGATCAGCATTCCATAACGGTTCTGAGCAGCACACTCATACTCTCCAGCGTCTGTCTCGTTGCTCTCCCGCCGTTTTTGGAAGTTTCGGATTAGGAGCATGCCATTGTCCAGCACAGCCACTCTGGTGCCTGTAGGAATGGGTATACCATTTCGCCGCCAGGTAATAGTGATAGGCCCCTCCCCCTCAACCTCACAGTCCAACATCAAAGGCCGGTCTCTCACTGCAATAACATCATGGGGCTCCTTAATAAAGGCCAGCTCCGAAGCCCCACTCAAACCTGGGATAGAAAAAAGAGGCAAAAAAGTTAGATGGCGTAAAGAACTTCTTACTGATTTGAAATGGCTTACTGGTGCTCACAAATGACAAAAAGAAGAAAGTGAAGATAAAGTCTTCTAGTTTTGAAATGAAGAGTGGAGAGAGGGAGAAAACTGCTTGAGAGCGATGACGATGATGATGGTGGTGATGATGATGATGATGATGATGATGTTGGTGATGATGATGGTGCACGTCATGGAGGATGTTGATAAGCTGAAGGGGGAAAGATAATTTCATTAAACAAATCTCACTGAAATGTGAAAAAAACACAGAACAACTACAGAATATAAGCACAAGCTGAGAGGAGGATCTGTCATATTTAGTGTCTTTATGGATGTGACACACAACAGTAGGAGCAAGGCAATGAAGAGGCTTGACTTTAGGTGGCCCTCCCAGTCACAGCTTTATGGAGCTGTAAATCCTGTAAAGGCTAGGCTTCTGCCCTGAGAATAAGGGCAGGAGAAAGGAGTAATGGCCCATAATACTGTAATTGATTGAAGAACATAGTGCTACACCAACACTGACATCATTGCTCATTCGTCTGCCAGAAAATAATGGGTGAACTTTGACATGTACTGTATTACAGACATTCAGCTGACTCTTGTGGCAGCAGTCTGAAAGAATTACACAAAGCACCTTTTCGGCAGGGACTGCAATTTGACATAGGTGCTATATGTAGTACGGACACAATGATTCACGATTTGGTTCACTTCAATCTGTCTTGCTGAGTTCACTACAGTGTTTGGAATCCTGTAGGTATAACCTTTGTAAATGGACTACAGGTCTGAAGCTTCAGGACTTGTCACCCCAGCTCCTTGTGAGCCAGATGGCATCATTAACACAGCCATGTCCACTGTAAACAAATAAGACAGCGAGGAACCAAAAACTCATTCACTACCCACTACATTATATTTACTAGGCACTGAAGAGAATACCATGAAATCACCAAAGCATTTACCACTGAGAATTCGAACAACACTAAAATACGACTGACACACTATATAGTGAGTCTTTTCTGTAAAAGGAAGTGATTTCATACGCAGCAAAAGTGCCCATAGGCTCAGCAAAACAGTTAGGTCCACTGAGCCAATATGTTTGGACAGTAACTCATTCTGAAAAATATGCAGGCAGAGGAACAGGCCTGAGTCTGGGAGCGCCCTGATGACAGCTTCATTTGCTCTGTAGGCTGTGGGGTGTTCACATGAGAAAGTTGGGGACAACAGCGCAGGAGGGGCCGCAGGCTGGCTGAAGAGGGGCTGCTCCAGGCTATTCATCTCAGCTGAACTTGCACTTGACTTTCCCCAGTCTGATTGATGGCTCTGTTAGCACCCCCATCCCTCTCCATCACCCCAAAAACAGCCGCACAATGCTGCTGAATGCCACAGAGCCATTCAAGCAGTGAGAGCCACGGCGATGTCAGAAGTGTAGGGGAGAGGGGTGGAGGGAGCAGGGAGCAGGGCCGTATGATTTGGGGTTTGGGTAAGACCAGTGATAGCACTCCATCTTTGCACCCACCACTCTATATTTGGCCCTGCACCACCCGCCCCATCCAATCCCATCATCCCCCCACCCTACTTTGTGGAACCATCTGCCCTCTCTCCCTGCCCCCACAGAGTTTTTCCCTTTTCACTTGAACTTGGGGGTGACTTTCCCATGCCACCCAATCACTCAAACTTCACCCCTGACGACACGCTCATCCCCCCATTCTCTGCGTCTTTTTGGGGTGCCCGTGTTGGGTGATTCACTGGCGCAGACCATGACCCCTCTCACAGCCTGCACCCGAAAGCTCCCTCTCCCAGCTGTCCCCAAAAGACAACACAAAAAACACTCCAGTTGCACTTAAACTTGAATGAGACATGAACTTGAAAGTTTGTCACCCCTCATAGCGTCTGACTGCTGGACCCTCTGACCTCATCACACAATATAGTCAACATAAACTACCGTCTGACTCTCTAATATCATATCCATCTGCATAGCCATCACCATCATCCTCATAACACTTCTGCAGCACCAGTCACAGTCCAGCTGCTTTGTTCATCTGTCAATTTTTCTTTCCTTTACATTTATGTATACAACAGTACGAAAGATCTGTTTATCCCACAAATGCATAATGTGGGGCAGTACTAATAAAATTCAATAGTATAATGTCTTGATATTTTCTTAACATCACAAAATGGGATCAGTCAATAAGTTATAAATAATTAAGAAAAGAAAATGAATCTCAAACCTGACATTACTTGTTATAGGGAAACTGTTTTGCTGTTTTCTTCTCTTGATCATATAATGACATCATAATCAAGAACTACCACCATGTTAACTATTTCCTTCTCTTCAAAATCCCGAAATATAACAGTATATTTAATCATCATCACCATTGTACTGTGTCCAGAGCTGTGGCCATTGCACCAATACATGACCTCCAGACCTTGGCTCTCATCCAACTCATGCTGTGTATGACTCAAAAACATTTGAGAGAGAATTATCTTCACTTCAAACTTTTTTTTATGCCTTATTAGTGCTACAAATTAAGACCTCCTTAATGAATATATATCTTCCCTTTCTACACACAGAGCAGATTTACAAAAACCTGGCAGTGGAATTTAACTGGAGGAACTTCTGCCTTACTTAGGCTTTATCTGTCATTGGCTCCTGTCAAAGGACATGCATGTACCCATTTCGTCCTATGCCATTAATAGTTTTGAGGTGTTCAGAGTTTGACTTAACTTCAAGACTTTGGCTCCAACCAGTGAAGCACCTTTCTGCTGGCTTTTGTATTGACTAAAGTATTGTCAGAGGGTTTTCACTAAATTGAGAGACTTTGGAAAAATTTAACTAATCAAACTATTTGTTGGATTTTTTTGTTAACTGCAGTGTGATGTGGTGGTCATAATGGTCCCTTTGTTAAATTAGAACCATTTAGTTATGCCTGCAGCCCCATCTGTATTCTACACACCCACAATAGAGAACCCATCTCCACTCATAAAGCACTATTGGACCGCCTGGCCCTGTGTGTGACTGGGAGACCAAGTATAGGGATAATTTCACCTCCCATCTGGGTGTCATTAACGAGAAGAGAACTTTGGAGGTTCACCCTGAACAGACACCCCCCAAACCCCACCCTCATGGGCAGACGGTGATCCCAGACCCTAAAGGTCATGAGAGAGTGGGTGGAAGGCAAGGAGGAGGGAGCAGCTTCTGTTCGATAACCAAAGGCCCAGAATACCCCTCCTTTGTTTATTGTCCTCGAGGCTGACCGTGAACTTCACAGCTTATTGTGATTCTGCATCATCCTGAACCCCCAACCAACAGAGCAAGGGGACATGGGTGACGCAGATAGGGCAAACATGGCCAAATCCCCTTATTGATGATTTTAATGTCTGCTGTGGCTGAGCCAGACGAATGAAATCCTGTCGCAAAATCTAAAATTGAAATGTTCCTCTGCCTGTTTAAAGCTCTGGGAACCAGTGCAGAGTTAAGGACCTCCACGTAAGACGGCGTTTCATCTGCTATTTAGTTCATACAATTAAAATTTTCTTTTGGGCAAATGCTTCAAATAAACTGTTGATGGTGCTTTGATGACCCAGAGGTTATTATATCAATTTTAAAGTTAAAATGGCAGCTCTGTGAAACGCTGCGAACATCCTTAAAAACAGATAAAAGAAGTCTTTTATGCAGGCTTACTCATGTATTATGAGGCAAACGTAACTTTAGGACAAAGGACAGGCCAAATCTTACCTACAGGGGTTAAAACAGTGTGAAATACAATATATTGTGCTAGATCTTTAAATCTTCCTTTACGGCTCCTGTTGTAAATGTTTTATAGGATGTTGCATAGAATAAGCAACACACCCCGCTGCTTCTTTCACATTCAACGGAGGCTGCGTAGCCTCTGTGTCTCCACAACCTCAGTAGTTGGTCACAGCGCAGACAGGCATAGTGCCACAGTTTGGGACAGAGAGTGACTCTGAGTCTAAACCCAGCAGGAGCCAGGCAGCCCCAGCAGGCCTATTGTCCCTCTAATGGGAGTTAACTCCCCTCTCTGGCTGGCTGACTCCATGCTCTTTTGCTGCCAGTGCAGGCACACAAACTCAGAGCTCTCGCCTATTGTTTAAGCAGGGATGCTCATTACTGTGTGCAGGCCAAATGAGGACTGGGTGTGGATAAGACCCAGGAGCATTTCCGAATGAGGTGTTGGCCAAATTAACATTGATGCATGCACTTACTTCCTCTCAACGAACCCCCAGGGACTTATTAGGGGGGTAGTTAAATTAACAAACAATTAGAGGGAGTGGGTCCTGCTTGTCAGGGCTCTCTAAGTAATTGATATGGCACTTGTTTATCAAAGGGTTTACTTGCTCTGTAGATGTGGAATACATCACATTTTATGTTAAAACTTTTGATGGAGTTCTGTTTCTTCACACTCTCTTTTCAAATATGTACCTTCGGACGTACGAACCGAGCACCAACCGACATTTCAAAAACAAAAGCAATAACCTTGGATGCAGCAACCACAGTTTTTATGCACTCAGGAATAATGTGCATGTCGTCCTACACAGCTCTGTACATAGATACCAGCATTTCAGGGGCTGATAAGAGGTGTAATATTGAACTTACACATTCTTTACTCTTGGAAAGCTGCATAGTGGTTGTTTATACCATTACAACTACAGAGAAACTCTGTACATACTGCACTGTTTTTTTAAGTTTGCTTCTCAAAAGACTTTCTGTCATTTAGATATATAGATCAACTTTTTAGTCTGTGTTGTTCCAAGTTCCGTGTTTGTGTTCCATGTTCAATCATTTGTCATTTCTAATGGACCTGAGCTATATTAAGCATTATATAAATAAAACACATTGTCATTGTCAAAACAAAATCTTTCTGAGATACATGCAAATTTTAGATGGGTGCAGCCAGATGAACCTGAAAAACAACGATGTTACTACTGGGCGAAAGTTTTTGATTCCTGGAAAGTGTCTGCTTTTGAGCAGAGATCAAGAAGCATCTTCTATCTGACAGAATTTTCTCCAGCAGCTGCCAGTAAACCAAATTCTCTCTCTTCAGTCAAATGAAGCACTAATTTTCATGGGAGCTGCTAAATGGTGAAGAGATGTGTTTAAAGTTTTCTGGCTCTTCTCTGTTATAAAGGCCTCAGCACTTGCCCTTAATGCATATTCACAGCTGCAAATCAGTTCCCACAGTACTGAATCAAGTTTGGCCCTAATTGGTAAACATGAAACAGCCCCAACTCGTGAGTGTATTGCAGCGGGGTGGGTGATCCACTGGGCAGGGAGAATGGATGCAGTGTCCCCCCTCCTCTGCTTGGGCTGCTGGACTGGCCCTGAGACGCACGCTGTGTGGATCTTTTGGATTAAGATCCTGAACTGGGGGGAGCCTTGTTGGATTTAAAGTAGCCTAGTTGTGCCTCTGTGTGTGTTTGTCTGAGTGTGTGTGTTGGGGGGGTGAAGCAGCTGCATGGATTACTGCCCCTTGTAATGAGATCTCAATCAGAGCACCCACCCCCCGTGCCCCTCCCATCTCAACCCTTCCCCAGTCGTATGGAGATGAGGGGTGTTGGGATGAAGTGGGGTTGGGATGAGGGACAGGGTCAGAGGTCAGTGTCACTGTCTGGCCCAGGTCCGTCTGTCTGCTATGCACCACTGACCATGAACTTGCTATTTTCAACTCAAAACCTGGTGTCATGCATAATTTCAGTCTGAACCACTGCACTTCAGTATTAATCCTTAACAGACAGAAAGGCCACACATGTAATCATTAGGAACTACTTTATAAAATTAGGAAAACCAGCATTAACAGAGTATCCCAACAATATTGGCATGGTTTAAACTTAAAAAGTGATAAACAAAACCTTTGAGTGCTTTGAAGTGAAAAAATGCACATCAGGTAAACGTACTAATTTTTATTCACAATGTGGGTGATGGGAAATACAGCCCTCTTAATTATAATCCCAAACAACCTTTAAAACTGTCTTCTATATGTGATATGTTGATCATGGTTAATAGCTGTAAATTGGCCAAACATGAACAATCAGGTAAAATCTTTAAGCACTGCAACATGTATTTTCAAGTGCAATTCATTTTATGTCACTTTAAATGCCAAAATGCCCAAAGTGCTGGAGTATTATTCTTTAACATGTTCTGTCAATTGCACTATTCATTGAAGAGTTACTATCTCAAACAATTATTAAATAATAACGAACAAAATATGGGATTTAAAAACATTAGAGTGTAGAGCCAGTTTCTATTACTGTCACATTAGTGTGTTTTTTCTTTTTGTTTTTCAGAAAAAAATCCAAATTCATTGACTCCATGTGTTAATGTTTTCTAAAGTGTCCCTAAATGTTCAGACCCTGTTAAGAAGCAAAGGCAGTGTCCAGCAACACTGCAAAATCCTAAATCATTCACATACGATTTAAATATGGATATCGGTTAGCCAGATTGTAGGAAAAGAACTGGCCACTGAGGGATTATTGTGTTGTTTCTGAATGCTTGTTATTATTCCTACCTTCAAAGCAACACACTTTATCTTAAGCACACCCCTGGACTCCCAGGAATATGTGAGATAAGTGTTTCATGTTTGCAACAAAATCCATGATCCCTTTCATTAGTTTTATCATTTTTCAAATAAATCAAGTGTGTCAGCTGCGTTCTTGAACAAGTTCTTAGCAACAAACTTCATTACACAGACTGAATGAATCACAAGACCTCCAAAAACTAGTCATATGTGCAAAACACATGAGAAAAGACTGACCAAAATTATGGTGAGACTGACCAAAATTAACAGCACACAATGAAAATGAACCTATTCACATTCACATCTCAGTTCATGTGTTCTTTTTCTTTTTCACACTAAATATATTTGTTGGGCAAGAATGGGTTAATGAACAGTCACCTCAGATACAAAGCCACAGACTCAAGGCCATCAGAAAAAGAAAAGATATTTGAAATGAGTCTCTTTTATATTTCACAATCCTGCCATTTGTGATTAATACAACACTAATGTGTGTGACCTATACATAAGTATTTTTTAAAATATAACCATTCAGAAAAGACGCCTTGAACACCGAAAAACATTTCAGCTGATCCATGTAAATCTGAACCATTGAGAAATGCGTTCAGCTTAAAGGTTAAGTGCAAAATACTGATAAGATAAATATGGTTTGATACTGATATTATAACTGACATTATAATAAAAGGGATTATTATTACAACCCTTAAATGTATTAAAAGTCAGTGCACTGAGAGGAAAAGCTTCAGAAACCTGACCATAACACACTGCTGGAAATAATAGTAGCCTACTATATACATCATATGTAAGAACAAACAATAAAAACATTACAAAAATTAAGTAAACATGCAAGAACTCTTAAACTGAGGTTAAATGAAAAACTGAAAGATTTTTACATTTATTCTTATGTCTTATTCTTAAGTCACTTTCATAATTCATTTATCATTACTGATCCAGCACAGTACACTACATCTTTACACAGCTGATTTTTTTGTTCTATTGTTTCTATCTTTTATTATTTCTTGTTGTATTTCCTATTTGATAAATAAAGTTCCTTCTTATCTTGTCTTGTCTTACCTTAAACTTTGAACAGCTGGTTTATGGTTATGTAGAGACAAACAATGATGAATATGCCAATATCGAGAAATGCATGCAGCTTTAAGGTTTAGGGAAGGTAGGGAAAGTCAGTGCACTGAGAGGAACAGCTTCATAAAACTGACCATTGCTGAAAATAATAACAGCCTATTGTTTTATGGTTCATATGTAAGAACAAACAATAAAAATGTAAGTAAATATGCAAGAACTGAATGAGGCTGAACAATAAACTGAAGCATTTCTTTGCCTTTATTTTTATTGCAGTATTTAAAGGCAGTGCACTGAGTGGAAGAGCTTCAGAAACCTGACCATAACACATTGCTGAAAATAATAATAGCCTGCTTTTATAAGATAGGATAAGATAAGAACTTAATTTGCTCAGTG
>JBBIGA010000007.1:8596456-8626637 GCA_037576975.1 Alestes dentex
TCAACTTCAAGAACATAACTGTAACAGAATAACACAGAATAACAATCATGTTAGAACGAAAAATGCCAACATTTATCCCACCTGATAAAGCAGCCAGCAGAAGCAGCAGTAGAGCGGTGGTCGAGATCATGGTTTGGAAGTAGTTTACTCCTCTTGGTGCGTCACTTTCATTTGTTCCAGATATCTCAGCTTTCGGAAATGAAGAATGAAGAAAACACTAACGCGCGCGCACACACACACATGCAGACTCGTACAATTTATATAAGGGTGTATAATCCAGAGGTTGAGTCCTTGTTTCCTGAGGAAACTTCACTGAACATCTCCAGCGTCTCCTCGTCCTACAGCAGCTGAGAGCTTCTGAGCTCCACGAGCTCGCGGAGAACGAGGTTGCCGTGGTGACAGCTCACATGAAGAGACACTGACAGAACGGAGTGGCGAACCGACCAATCACAGCACAACAAAGGACTGAGAGGGCGGAGCCTGAAAAGTGCTGAAACTACCCCTACATGCTCGCGTCTTCACTTGGTGAATGGGTTAAATGCAGAAAATAATTTTGTGCTGTTCACACTGCGTGCTGTCTTGTGTTTATGTATGACAAACGGACACTGTACTTGTGTTACAAGATGATACTGAGACCAGCTATGTTTGAGGTGTGGAGACAGTGATACTGACGAAAAGACAGGAACCAGAGCTGGAGGTGGCAAAGTTGAAAATGCTAAGATTTGCAGGGATGGACAAGATCAAGAATGAGTTTTTTTGATGGACAATTTGAGTCGGACCTTTTAGAGGAAAAGTCAGAGAAGCGAGATCCCCTTGGTTTGGGCATGTGGCATGTTGGGAGAAGGATGCTGAGGATGGAGCTGCTCGGGAAGAAGAGAAGAGGAAGGTCTAGTAGGAGGTTTATGGATGTGGAGAGGGAGGACATGCAGGCAGTTGGTGTGAGAGAGGAAGATGCTGAGGACAGAAGGACATGGAAACGGTTGATCTGACGTGGCAACCCGTAACCGGAAGCAGCTGAAAGTAGTAGAAGAAGAAAAAGAGGGCTAGGCCCCTTACTTACAGTAAAGAGGAACCTTAAAACTTCAGCATGCCAGTAAATTTTGGACAATGCCATGTTTCCAACTTTGTGGACACTGTTTTGGGGAAGGCCTTATCTGTTTGCCAGTTCATAAAGACATTGCTGGATGAGTTAATTGTGGAAGAACTTGGCTGACCCACACAGAGCCCTGACCTCAACCCCATCCAACACCGTTGGGATGAACTGGAACGGAGATTGCGAGTCAAGCCTTCTCGTCTGACATCAGTGCCTGACCTCATCAGTGCTCTACAGAATGAAGGGGCACCAATTCACTCCACAGAAACTCCAGAAAAATTGTGTAAAGCCTTCCAAGAAGAGTAGATGCTGTTACAGCTGCAAAGGGCGGGGGGTGGGATGGGGGGGACCAACTTCATATTGAAGTCTATGTATTTGAATGCAGTCCCTACTGGTGTAACGGCGTCTTAATACTTTTGTCCATATAGTGTAGAAAAGGCACTCAAGTTGACGACCCTGACCTTTAGTACAAACGCAAAAGCAAATCATACTAACTGTTGTTTATGTCTTGAATTATTGTAATGCACTTTTTTGTTTGAATTTTATTGAAAACATAGTTCTTCTTTCTCTTTCCTGCTATAACTGATGTTTTGAATAATTGCCATGCACTTTTATTTAATAAACAGTTAAAAACTGAAACTGAATTAAGTTCTCCATCATTCTCTTCATGTTTACTTGTATTGATTGGCTTGTCAGTATACCATGAATATCAGGAAAGTATAAAAAATGAACTAGAACTAGGGGGTTATTTTAAAGCGGTTGTCTGTAGTCAGTCCTGAGGACACTGTGCACACTGTTGTGTTTTCTTGAACCTGAACCAGCACATGAGGAGCTTCTTAGATGGATAATGAGTTGGGCTACACAAGAAAAAGCGCATGAATGTGCATAATTTGCATTAAGGACTGGGATTGGGAAACCCTGATTTTCAAGGATTTGTGTAGAAATATTTCTTCACATTTCTCACTCTTTTATTAAAGTTATAATAAGCCTGAAACAGTAATGTTACTTCAGTATAAAGAAATGACCCTTGGGTATGAGAAACGAAAATAGGAGTAAAATTGAAAACAGCTAGAGTAGAAAAAAAAAACAGTATCCAAAAGTCCTATAGAAAAGTTTGTTGGTGTTTTTGTCTAACAAAAAAAGTGAAAGCTCAAAGAGGTCAAAGAGATATGAAAAGAATGAAACACCCCTCCAATACCCATCCCCCCAAAGAACAAAGAAAAATAATTAGGAGCTCTCATGTGGAATAATGAGCTGAAACTCAGTAAAAAGTAGATTCCTCAGAAATATATGTAAGCATAAGTAAAAGCACCAGTAAAGAAGTACTTCACAGAAGTACTGATCTAGTCTAATGCCAGCATTTTACTGGCTGAGTAAATGCAACAAAACACAAAAAGGAAAAATTAAAAGCGAACTGTAAAAGCAAATTGCCCCGGCTGGGCCCACGCTCTCCTGCTTGGGGAGGAAGCTGAGAAGGCGGTTCAATAACTGTGTTGTTGGAGTGCTGTGTGCTGCTCAGCATGACAGGACAGCCAATTAACAGGCATTAACATACGCAGTGGGGCGTCCACTACACACACAATGCAAAGGCCCCTAAAGCACAACAACAGGCCGGCAGTGTGTTTTTCATTAGCTGGTCTTCTGTTCCCTCTTAAAGACATGCAAAAAGGGATCTAATTAGGATGAGGTCTGAGTCACACACACCCATACGTTACACTCCAGCCTACATGAGCAAAGACAGCAGAGCATGGCTGTGAAGGAGCAGATGAGTCCTATTGTAAGAGTTTTCTCTCTCTCTCCGTCTCTTTTGTGGAAGACTGAAACAATCCGCCTCCAGCTTTCACCCAAACGTGTGAAACACACTATGTGTCCGAAAGTTTGTAGGCACCTGCTCACCCAACGTTTCTTCTGATATCAAGGGTATTCATAAAGAGTTTCCCACCCCTCCACGGCAGTAACGGCCTTCGCTGTTCTGAGAAGTTTCCATTCTCCATGCTGGAGCATTGCTGTGAGGGTCTGAGCATATTCAGTGACAAATGCACTTGCGAGGTCAGGTACTGATGCTGGATGATTAGTTCCGGATGACACAACCCACTCCAACGTATCACAAAGACCCGGGAACAGAGCTCCATCACTCCAGAGAACACAGTTCTCCTCAGCCCTGTCAGTCCTTTATTCTTGATCTCTAGCACTGAGCATACTGACCTTACATGTATGTGCAGCTGTTGCAGAGCATTCCATTCAATTGTCAGTGGTTTTAAAGATTATACAACCTGTACGTGCGCAGTCGAAGGCCCTGAGTAAGGAATGGACTACTTAGAAAGATTGTATGGGAACCTTAGGGCATTATAGCATATCTTCATCAGAACCTTTCCATCCAATGAACTAATCAAGTAGTTTTGTTAATACTCCAACTAGAGGATTGTCAAATGAGGATGACGTTCCAAAGTCTGATCATATGTTTAAAACATCACAGTAAATGCAGAACTCCCTCCTTGCAGTGGTACCTGTCGAGAGGTTGGATATGTTTGGCAGCAAGTGAACAGTCTATTCCTGAAGTTTCAAATCTTGATCAGGAAAATGGGCAAGAGTAATACTGGATGCTAAATACTGAAGTGCATCTGCTTGCAGGAATTGTATATCACCTTCTTTCCAGTAGATATCCAGGCAAGAGTGGGGTCCTTAAGCTTAGGTTGTGCCAATTAATGAACAAATTCTCGAGGGAAAGGGTTTTAGTGAATCGTCAAATCAATGGCTTCGGTTTATTGAGCTGCAATTCAAAAGGCTGAAGCTAGAAATATAAAATGACCTACAGTTCAGTAAAAGCTACTAAGAGGCAGTTCTAAATGTTCAATGACAAACAAAAAGCTCCTGTTGATTTATTTTGCAATAGGAGTTTTTCAATCAGTACATGACAAGGTCAAAAACCCATCTTCTATAGAAAGAGGTACGTTTCCCCAACATTAAAAACAGGTTTAATGTAGCACAAATAAACATTTCACACCTTTAGTATGCTGATGTGCCGTAAAACCTAATGGTGCGAGTAGAGGGTCACTTCCATAACTTGACGTGTATATTATGGATCATTCTTTGTGCTTGCTCCGCTAGATACAGTTGTATTTCTTCATGATTCTTCTTTTTCAGTACCTTCTGCATCTCCTTTTGTTTCCTATGCTTCTTCTTTTTTTACCTTGTTTGGGCTTGTGCTTAAGGCTTTCAGGGTGAATGAACAGGGCCGTGGGGGCAGTGTGATGCTACGAGTTCTGGCTTTCATGTGGATGTTATTTTGACAAATTTCACCAACCAAACATTGTTGCAGACCAAATACATACGTAGCCTCATAGCAATGGTTTTCCCTAATTACACTGGTCTCTTTTAGATAATGTGCCCTGCCACACGGCAGAAATTGTTCAAGAATGGCTTGTGGAACGTGACAATAAAGGTGTTGTCTTCCAATTCCCCAGAATTCAATCTGATTTAGCATCTGTGGGATGAGCTGGACAGACTAGTCCGATCTATGGAGGCTCTACCTCACAACCCTCAGTAGTTGAGGGAACCACCGCTAATGTCTTGAGCCAGATGCCACAGAACACCTTCAGAGGTCTTGTGGTGTCCAGGTGGTCTTGTGGTGTCCAGGTCTCAACAGGTCAGAGCTGTTTTGGCAGCACGAGGGGGACCTACACAATAACAGGTTTTAAAGTTATAGCTGATCATGTGCACTCATTGGTTCTTAAATATTCACAAACCTTTTAGAATTTTCCATAGTTTTACATAAACATCATCAACGTTACACTAGTCCAAAAAGTAGATAAAGAAAACCCAGTTAAACAAATAAGTCAAAAAATATTATACATGGCCATTTATTTATTGAGATAAATTATCCAGTTTTAAATGGGTTGTCTGTGAGTGGCAAAAGTATGAACCTTTGCTTACAGTATCTGGTGTGACCACCTTGTGCATCAGTAACGGCTAATAACTAAGTGTTTCTGGTAACTGATGATCTGTCCTGCACACTGGCTTGGAAGAATTTTTGCCCATTCCTCACATTAACTGCTTCAGGTTTTTCCACAAAATTAAGGCCAGTACTTTGATAATCTGAGAGGATTACAGATACAAATTACAGAAGACATTTAGCTATTATTTACAACCCCCACCTGTCCAATGAATGTCAACATACTTTAGTGCACTCTTTAATCTTCTCCATGTCAATACATGACTGACTAAATTTTGCCTTTCTATCACTTTATATTTACACCCCCTTGAAATGAGAAGCCATGACTGACTGCTTAAAAATTTAATGATCAAATAGAATTAAAAGTGAAAGATAGAAATTGGAGCATGATTTAGCTACATAAAAACCTTCATGGGTGCCAATAGTTTAGACACATGGAGGTTTGTTAAAAAGTTTTTTGTTAGATGCAATTTATCGTAATTAAATGTGTTTTTTTCTCTCTTATTTTAAGTGTGAAGTTCAGGTAACAGCATCTTCACCGAAGGTGGTTAATAAAATGAAATGAGGAATCGCTGCAGCTCTTTTCTCCCACAACGTCAAGCCAAAGCTATAAAAACTGCACAAATAATTCAACAGCATTGTTTCTCAGTATCAGAGCATGGGTACAGCCTTTTAGTGGATCCGTTATGGAACACCATGAGAAAACAATCAACTGCTACTATAATTATTTCTCCTGTTATGTTTGGTGCTGAGCTGTGTGTGTGTGTGTGTGTGTCTGTGCTGGGGCTGTTTAGTGTTTTTCTGGGGCTGAACTGTGTGAGCAGTTGGTGCTTTAGTACCTGCCGTGAGCTGTCCATTGTCAGAAAGGCAGTCCAGCTTTATCCTATTAGTCATGCCCTCTTACTTTCACATAGCGATGATCACAGGGACTTAATCTCCTTCTGAACTTTACTCCCACTCTACATACTCCTTACAGCTCACTTACACACACATGCATACATGCTCACCTCACAGCATACACACACACACACACGCACGCTGGTGACAGACAGTCCTCGTCCGCCTACCTACACAAAAACGGTCGACTCTATTGTCTTTCTCTGAATGGTGGTCTATGAGGGAGGTATTGAGATATCGCTCCCACTCCCTTAAGGTGCGCTCACAGTAGACAGGCTTTCAGCGGCACATGCACAGATTCACAGATTCAAACGGTTCCATGGAACGACAATAACTGTTTTTGAATTGTGAGTGTCAAGAATATTTTAAAGCTGTAAAGAACCTCCATGTAAAAACAAAATTATGAGTTCTTTTAAGAACCAAAAATGATTATTTTACGTTGTCATGCAAAGAAGCTTGTATAATCTCCATACGTGTAACCAAAAGACCAGGGCTTATTGGAGCAGCCATAGTTGAGAGTTGGGTCCTGAAGTAATGTTGTTTCATTTCACTCTGTACAGTGTAGATGGTTGACCTGACCATCTTGACCATCTACTTGACTTGAGCCAAAGAAGACCATCCCCAATGCCACCTGTCAGCTTGAGGGATAAAGTGGGCTAGGGAACAGTGGAAGTTTCTGAAGTGAAGAAGAACTAGTCATCCAACATCAGCACCTGATCTTCACAGAAGAGTAAAGGCAGTTACTGCTGCAAAGGTGGGGGGGGGGCAAACTCAATATTAAAACCATTGCAACATTACAAATGTTTGGACATATAGTGTAGAATGAGATACACTGCATGGACAAAATAATTGAGACACCTGACCTTAATATGGAGTTGGTGCCCCTTCGCAGCTATAACAGCTTCCACACTTCTTGGAAGGCTTTCCACAAGCTTTTGGAGTTTCTGTGGGAATTTGTGCCCATTCATTCTGTAAAGCATTTATGAGGTCAGACACTGATGTTGGACGAGAAGGTCTGGCTCACAATCTCCGTTCCAGTTCATCCCAAAGGTGTTGGATGGGGTTGAGGTCAGGGCTCTGTGCAGGTCCGTCAAGTTCTTCCACACTGAAGCTTTGTGCACTGGGGCACAGTCCTGCTGGAGTAGAAAAGGTTCTTCCCCAAACTGTGTCCACAAGTTGGAAGCATGATGTCCAAATGTCTTGGTATGCTGAAGCATAAAGACTGCCCTTCACTGGAAGTGAGGGGCCTAGCCCAAACCCTGAAAAACAGGAGTGTCCCAGTACTTTTGTTCATATAGTGTATGAACACCACAAACACATCAAACTACATTATACTCTGTGCACCACATTCTGATGCACTGTCATGCGTTATCAATTGATCTTGTAAAAATTCAGAGTTCAGTCACAAGTGTTTTGGACTTCTCTGTCTGAAGCTTGTTCACAAAGGAACTCCAGGCTGTTCACAATGAAGGGGATCCAATGGAGAGATGTAAATTAGGCAGGCGACAGAGGAGCCGTTATTAACCTCTACCTGCCAGCGCTCTATGTCACTTTTCACAATGAAAGCACATGGATACACTGGCAAGTTTTCAACAATGTTCACAGAATGTCATTTATATTGTTGAAGTTAGACCGGAATAAAAATAACCAAGCTGTTACTGGAGTATATGAGAAAGGAATGCTTGCTTAGTTTTTGCACATGAAAACAGCGCTTATGTACCACATGCACTGTCTCAACTGTAAAGGTCCAGCAGGAAATTTCTCCTGTTTCAGGAGGTGTACATTTTCTGATTTCTTAAAGAGGAGTTCCTACAAATTTGATAAATGAAAGTTATTCGAAGTTGCTTGGTGCATAATTGCACATTATAAAGAAGTTTACATATTTGCATTTCTGTACAGTGGTGGTGAGAGGAGTTGGCTATTCAAGTTATAATCCAAGACAACCAGTGAATTTACAAGTGTCCTCTGAATTAAGTGTGATAATGCTGATCACTGCAAAACAGTAATAAATCCAAAAATAGAAAAAAAAAAAACCCACTGCTTTTAAATTAGGTTGCATTCTAACCCCTCAGACAACATATCTATACATATTCTCTGTGACAGAGCTTTTGGAAACAATTCAGGCTTTGGATGTCTGGTTCCATCTTAGTGATATAATTACACAGTAATGTGAAATGGTTGGAATTCTCCCTTTACAGTTTTATATAGAAAACTGTGGTTAAAGACTTCTCTACCATTTCTTCATCATTTTCAAACTGCTCTCATGCTTTATTTATTTATTTATTTATTTATTTATGAATTATTTACTAAAGACCACTGCTCAGTCCCTGTTTAGTGTTGTTGCAGTGTGGATTCTGAAAAATATTCTTGTTATTACCCATTTTAGAGGTAAATGTCAATTACAAAATGACTGACAAAAATGTGAATCCTTTTGAGTTAAACATGTTTTTGATGCTGCAGACATAAGCCAGCACTCTGTAAAAATCTGGTGGTTAGAGGTTAATGTAATGGAACAGTGCAATAATAAATATTTATAGGCATTGGTGAAGTGTTTTAGCAACGTGAGTCATGCATTTTGTTTACTAATAAACGGCCCATCTCTTCCAACACTGAAAATGCACTGGAAGCCAAATATGAAACACAACTCAAGATGACAAATCGGGCAATAAAAAAAAAGTGGTAGCACATCACCAAAACAACTAAATGTGATACATAATCAAACAAAACACCAAGAAATGAGCAGTCTTTTTCATTTATTTTCTTAAAAACAACATTCACAACAGAAGTCACATCTATATAAATTACTACAGTGAACACAATACACCTTAAATATAGCTCTGCAATCTTTGTTTTTTTTTTTATTTACCCTTAAAAAATAAAAACTGTCCTAATTCCCATATTCTCCCATAACGCATTGCAGTCAGACGCATTAAAATACAGTGATTCCTAACTTTTAGTGACACTCCCTTTGGCATGCTGTCCCCTGCTGGTCATCAGTAAACACTGCAGAACAAATAGGCACAGTCAGAACAAACTGACCACATTCCTGGCCAAGAACAAGCTACAATTTCTGACCCAGGTTCTTCATCATTAATATGCGGCTAATTAATCATTATATCAGTGCCTTTTCAGATTTTTCCCCTAAAATTAAGACTAAACATACACAACATTGGTGCCATTCTGGCCTTTTTTCTACTATGACAAAATGATTATATTTCTATGTATCACAGCTTTTTTCATCCATTTTTTTCCTCATATTCAAAGAAGCAGACAAATAAAGACTCCTTCACTAACTCAAAACAGACACACTCTGTTGCTGGGCTGTATAAAGTCAACCCACACAACTCAATATACAGCATAGGCCTTTCGTCACTTTGAACCTACGTGATACATAGAAGACTCAAACAATGCCACAAACAACCTGTTTAAAAGAAAAAAAAAGAATGGAATTAGGTATTAGTCACTGAGAGTGGAGGAAAAGGATGTGGCGGTGAAGGCCATAGGATTGCAGCTCACATCACAAAGATGAGCTATTTAATACAATATCCTCTCAGCTAGACTGGCAAAACAGCATATCCAAGCATTTTCCTATTCAACTTCACAATATTGCTAAATAATCAGAACCCACAGTGACGGAGGAAAGTTCAGACAGCTCTTGGGGCCTTGGTGCTGATCAAGGGCCAAGAATGTTTGAATTTTTCATGAAACACAGACTGTAAGGATGCTCTCAGATCAACACGGAGACGAAATTTCCATATGTAGAGTGGAACACACAGTTGAAACGAAGATTTATTTTAGCATGATACTGACTAACATCTTGGCCTAACAGACCAAGCCCCAGGTTGGACAAAACCTCAGCTTGGGTGGAACTTACCCACCTAGTATGGTGCTTCCTTAGATACCTAGCTAGTTAATGTGTCTGAAGGATAGGTCATTATTGTTAATTGAACATTTGTGCAAATATATTGTTCATAATTCATTTCATTATACTTAAAAAACTGGAAAATTTGTTGTGTTTGGGGATGTAACTAATCTTGTATTTTACAACAACCCATTTCTTTTCATTAAAAGTTTTAGCCTGGATAACATTTCCATTTATGGCATTTGGCAGACACCCTTATCCAGAGCAACTTACAATCATTAGTTCCAGGGACAGCCCCCTGGAGCAACTGAGGGTTAAGTGTCTTGTCAAGGACACAATGGTAGAAAGTGGGAGTTTGAACCTGCAAAACTCCCGTCATCGGGATCACAGGGCTACTACCACCCCATAA
Organism: Alestes dentex; assembly: GCA_037576975.1. Lineage (NCBI taxonomy): Eukaryota > Metazoa > Chordata > Actinopteri > Characiformes > Alestidae > Alestes > Alestes dentex. The sequence goes on from JBBIGA010000007.1 coordinate 8,606,670, forward strand.
CATAGTCAGTGACCTAAGTTACTGTACCACTTAATCTGATTATGTACCTAATATAGGCTGCACACTATGTGTGTGACAACTAAAGAATCTTGAATAAAGAACCGCGAGCTTGTGAGGACCCCCAACCAGGGGGTCATTCCACATTTGCCAAGGCCTTAACCTGCCTGGGGTTTAGTCTGCTGCCTTGCAGCTGGATTCTACTGACCTACCCAGCCTACCGAAGTGAGAAAGGCTATTGGACAGAATGACAAAAGCATTCCGTAGGTAATCAGCACGGTTAAAGCAGTACCTGCCTGACCCCTACCCTACACACCAAGACTGAAGGCTCTAGATTAGGCATAGTTTTACTCAGCAGTTTTCATAGTGGAACACTAGCTCAGCATTCAAGAACACCTGCCAAGTTCACTATTGAGCTGATATTGATACTGCCTCAGCTTTGATATTGACAAAGGTTAAATCTGGCTGTGCAGTATGGATTTAAACATGACTCTGTGCGACTCCGCATGACTGTGTTGTCCAGCGGTTGGAGGCTGTGTAGCGGAGTGAATGCGTGTGTGTGTGGTGTGTGCGGGGCCACATTAATCACACAGAGCCACTCACAGTGCTAAAGGGCTGAGCTGGGAGTGCATGAGAGTCTCTTAGAGTATTACTGTAGTAGAAAAAAAGAGAACTCTCAAGCAACATAAGAGACTGGAGACACACACACAAATGCACAAAAATTGCTGGCAACTGCCTTCAGTGAGGGTAAAATAATAAAAGTATAGGGGCAGACGTGACATTTAACTGCCATCCTCCTTCACTGGATTTCCTTGATCCCTCAGTCACTGAACAAGTTTTACCACATGATGTTACTGAAACCAAGCCCCATTCACATTTAGCAAAATTAAAACAATAAAATCAAACTGAATAGAAATTAAACGAAAAGGAGGTAAATTCCAACCAGAAAGTCTTTTAGTTAGGGAGAGAAGTCCTTAGCACGATACTGCGCCAGTGTTTGTGTTCTACTCCGCTGCACTGTTTTCAGTGGTTTGCACCCTCACTTCTGTCCAGTTTCTCTGGGTCACTTGCTGCTCTCCTGATCACCTCCTTTCTGCAATCAGAAGAGTTAAATGGCCTGCTCTGCATTCGTCCTCAGAGTCAGCCAGTACCGCACTGTGGCCCCAATTCAGATGGTTTCTCCACTTGTCCAGCAGCCTCAACCTGTCTCGTGGTGGTCCCCTGAAACACTGAGATCTCTTTAACTCTCCATTTTAGCTCTGCAGGCAAAGAACTGCTGCTTGAATCCCGAACAGCCAATAAAACTTTACAAGGGGAAAGACGAGGAGTGGCGCTTAAAGGTTTTTTTTTTAAATTGTTATAACAAAGGCTGTCTGGCAACACATACAACACACACACACACTGTGGAGGCTGGATTTGAGAATGCACAGCTGATAAGCTTTTAAGGAGTAATGGGATAAAGAGGCCTTGTTGTGAAACATATCCAGGAGTGCAGAGCTCAGCAGAAGGCATTGTAATGCAGGGCACTGCTCATGTCGATGTAATGCATAGATCAGAATGTCACTGACGCAGCCAACATACATGACTGCTGTGTCTGAATTGGATAAGCCAAGGCGAACTTACTGAGCAAGGACAGGACACTGATATTGCAGTTTCAGTATTGTTTCATTGTTGTATCTGAATCTAGCAACCTCTAATCTTCAGATCAAGCCAGAAACACCCCTCTAAAGTAATCAGCGAGGCTAAAACTACTATATAACACTTCACAGCTTCAATCCAGAGCAGTGTGCAAATTAAATAAATAATTAAAAAAATTACACCAAAGAAAAGTTATCCTGGCTAAATAGGGCAGCTCTCTTTCTCCAATATGGAATCACACAAGGAGAGTGATGAGCAAGATTTATCATAAGTACCATTCCCTTAAAGGCTGAAGATGGAGATAGAGGAAAAAGGACTTCATCCACTGTCTGTAGTTCTACAGTGTGTGAATCTGAAGTCCAGATTTGATGAAACAGAGGCCCATGTTGGAGTATGCATGTGTATGTGTGTTCTCAGAAGGTTTGCTGGGGAGAGGGATTAGTGACCACAAAACAGCCAGAGGCAGCCACTGGCAGGGAGGAGGGCCCATCTGTAGGGGACAGGATCGTGTATGTTTGCGTGTGCCTGACCAAGACCTTCAGCACTCCAGGGGCACCAAAAAGCACCGTCTGCAGTCCACAGCTTTGGGGCTGGGTGGCTGAGCCCTCTTCCTCCTCAGCTCCTCTCGGCCCATGGAGCCACTTAGCCTGGTATACGCTGCCTTATATTTCTTATCAAAAGCAGCTGGAATGCACAAGAACAAAATCACCATTTGCCAGATTATTATATTATGAAATAATTCAGAATGTAACACTGAGGTCATGTTAGACACTAGTATACTTACCAACATGGTCTTTGCCCATAGCAGCCAGAGTGAGAAACAAGAACTCCCTGTACAAACTCCTATGAACAAAAGTCAAACAGTGCTTATTATGTGTTTGAATCAATGACAATTGCTTTACGACTACACAGGAAGCATGGCTTTCCCAAGTGTCACTGATACTACTCCTGCCCCCCCCTTCCCTTCCTACTGCTCCTGTCCTACCTCGGAAGAAAAAGGAGAGAACACGAGGAGAAAAGGAGCACAAGGAACAGAGGGAACAAACAGTAATTTTTGTGTAACAGGACAGCTTATTCACTTCAGTATTACCAAATTTGATGTCATCTACTGACTGTAACACTGGCTTAGTAACACACCCCTATTACCTTTGGTGGTCAATCTTTGGTACTACACAGGACCAGATTATTTACAATTGTATGGCCTTCTCCTGCATGTTCCTTATTTATTTTTCATCAAGTACAGCTGGCACTCTAAAGATCAGGATCAGACTTCCTGGCAAGTACACGCTAGTGTCCACCTTTGTAAAGTCTGTACTTAATTATGTAATTCCTGTAAATACATGAATAGGTGTATGCCCACTTGCACATATCCAATTGTGATATCCGTACCAACAAATGTCATCTAAGTATATTCATGTATGTTGTAGGGTGGCACTTATTCAGATCTGATTACCAAAGACAGCTTATTTAGATATTATTCTCTATTTGTTGAACACACACCATATCACACATAGAACCAGGCCCTGTTCCTCACCTCTGTATCCTGGGAGTGCCGGGTTGCTTGGCTACAGTGTCCAGAAAGATAGTGATAGCCTTGTGTACCTCGTTCATACCGACCCAGCGCAGGACTTCCTCTAGAAAGCTCAGAGTGAAGGGATGGTTGTGCCTGCGCCAACTGTAATTACGCATCTGTACGCCACCTAGAGGAAAAGATAAAATCACTTTTGTGTCTTCCATCTTAATTAGGTTATTATTGGCAAGCATCTAATTAAACACTTAAGTTGATTATGTAAAGTTGAGTGTGAATTATGTTCTTTTTTCAACATTACTTCCAACAACATTAACTTGAAGGCCACAATGAATATGAGATGCTCTTACTATGTATTCTCCAGAGCACATAGAGGGGCGGCCACTGGTCCGTATCAGGCATCAACGTGTCCCATAGTAACCTCACTCTTACTGAAGTGCTCTCTGAACTCTGAGGCACAGAAAAAAAAACACTGTCGTTATCCATTTTCACAGAATAATTACATCTGTACAAATCCTAAAGTGGCAAATGATTTTCTTTTTAATTTAGCAAATAATATTTTATATTAGAAGAATACTGTCTCATTACTGTTGTAAGAATAAGATTATTCATCTTAATAAATGGGGTTTTGTTTACTTCTTATAAGAAATTTTATCCACACTGCAAAAACTCCTGATCTAACCAAGACTTGCAATCTTATTTCTAGCCTAAAAAATCTTCTTTATCTTGTTTTGAGAATTATATACTACATAAGAGCAGATTTGTAGGATTATTAAGATGGTTTAAAGATATTTTTTCCTTTTTCAAGAAATCTCAGACAAGAAACAAGTGAAATTATCTGCCAGTGCAGTAAGATATTTACACTTGGTAAGATTTCTTGAAATAGGAAAAAAATATCTTAAAACAATCTAAATAATATTACAATTCTGCGCTTATACAGTATATTATTCTAAAAACAAGATCAAGAAGACTTTTTAGGCTAGAAATAAGATTGCTAGTCTTGGTTAGATCAGGAGTTTTTGCAGTGTTTAGAGCTTAATAATATTCTTTTTTTCAAGACAATATGCATAATTCTGCTTATTTCAAGAAATTGTTTGAATGTTTGAAATTGTTTTGCTGTGTGTAACTGTGTAGGTGTTACCTGGGAAAGCTGCGAGGCTAGTGGTGATGCCCGTACCAGCTGCAGCAGGTTGCAGGGAAGGCCGAGGCGAGTGAAGTACCACACCAGGTTCCAGAAGAGGATGGAGTGGCTGTCTAGCAACTGGGCCTGAGAGAGAACACTCTCGCCTTCATTCTCCAACAGACTCTCCAGCTCCTTACGCAACACCAGAGGGCTCAGGTATGCCACGGTCACCTGAGGGGCGCCACCCAGGGATGAACCCTAATCGCGAGCACACACAAACGCATTTACCATTTACAGTGTGTGCCTGAATACACTCAGTCAAAGAAAAAAACAGTAGATAGGAGACAAAGTCTTACGACAGTGTTGCTGCTGCTCTCAGAGTACGTGCTGGTCTCTGAACTGGAGTCGTGCTCATTAACTCCATTATGCAGGTGCTGCAGGAAGACATCAGGACCACCAGGGGGCCTCATTGCACTCTCCACCTCATAATCCAAGTTCCAGTTACTGCGTTCCCCACTGCTCAACGAAATTCAGAAGTACTGAACTACACAACTATTCTGAAATCCCCCATCCTCCCATCCTTGCACTGAGTAAGTGACTGCATTGACTCTAACAGCCCAAATTCATAAATGCACAATTACAGGAGTATTTTCTAAATATCATGTAAACTCAGCTTTCACTAAATTCCCAGGTTTGACCACTATGATAGCCTCTCCAAATTGAAAGAAATAAAAATCATTTAGATAAAGTAAAATAACTTTTTGGAGACTATCTCCAGAATTTAACAGGATACATAATCTGGATAATGATTTTGTTTTCCTTGCTTGAAGAGAGATCTTTCAATTAAAACAAAGAACTTACTCTATGCAACAAATGTCTCAGTTTTCAAAGGAAAGAAGAAGCATTACAAACTGACAATTAGCATGACCAGGTGGGGGAATAACATCAAAACTTCTAGAAAGACTTTCAGGCTTGAAATGACTAATCTGAACACTGGTTTCTTCCTACTTGTTCGCCTGTGACATTTCACGCTCTACAAATAACATGGAACATTCTTTTTCTACAAATAACATGGAACATGATTTTTCTGTAGCTAAATCAGTTTTAAGCTGGAGCGGGCATGAACAGGAGATACCTGCAGACTTACGTACCTGACTGGGCCAACGTCACATATCTCAGCATTGAGAAAAGGCACAAAAGTGGCTGAGCAGAAGGGACAGCTAGTGTTAAGATTGGAGTCATCAGAAGTCCAGCCTGCCATGATCTCCTCATCATACACCAGTGAGTTACAGTTCCGACACAGACTACAGCTCGACATCAACACCTGTGCACAATAAACAGTCCCAAGGCTCTAAGAGTGTGCAAAGAAATATAAATTCACCCAACATCAACATAGTCATTCATTTGGTTCAACTGACACAGAGAGAAAGGGAGGTGGGTTGGGGGAGAAAGACAGGAGGAAACAGAACAGGAGAGAGAAAGAGAGACAGTGAAACCATAATTCAGAGTAACCATTTGATTCCCCCTTGTGTGAAACAAATTACCTCAAGCCCAGCTCCTTCCTGTGCAGAATCCCACGACTTCCTGAATGAAAAAGTTGAATTTGGGGGCTCTGTCAGGTCAATGTCGCTCCCTACAGACAGCGAACTCTGGAGAAAGAGAGAGACCGAGAACAGTAAGTCCACCTGTAATGTTAAAGTTCTGTATGTTATTGTTAAAAGATATATTCAGTAAAAAACATCACAAAACTGACAGTTTATTTCTCCTTCCCATAGGGCTGACCTGAATACTCTGAATACTCAGATACTTATTCATCATGTTTGGTTGTTTTTAAGGGAAGTGCTTAGAACGAGTGTTAAAGCCTGTAAAACATGACCTAACACTTTCTTTTGCCGAATGACTACAGCTTTTTCACCTCTGAGGTGGCATTGTAGAGTCGCTCTTTGGCCTTCAGCAGACCCTCAGCCACCTGCGCTTTGCGGGACTGCCTCTGTTCTGATTTGCGTGAAGGCCCATTAGCGCCAGGCCGCCGGTCATCCATGCTGGCTGCACGCCGCGCTGAGACACGGTGGCGTGTGGGAGTGAGCAGCTGCTGCAGTTTACCAGCCAGCCCGCGGCTCGGAGACGACACATTATTGTAGTTTTCGTCCACCACCTTCCGGTTCAGTGTCTCCCGCTGCTCCACAGGCCTGATGGATGGACAGACCAGTGAGGGCCAATGTTGGACAGAGTTTACAGAATGGTAATGCCATTCTACCTTATAATCCAAATATGCAAATTATTTGTCTTTTCCCTTTAGAATGTGTATTGCTAAGCATTTTGAGTTCCCAGTTACAAATGCTATGAGCTGGAATAAATCGTTTTATTTAATGCAGATTAGGTAAATTGACATTTGTATGACATTAAAACACAACACAAATGTACATATTTTGATTTTCAGTTATGTTAAATGGTATTGCTGCCAACATTCTGTAAAGCTTGTCACATTTGTGGGAGGTCACATAAAAGCAAAAATAAATCAATAAAATATAAAAGGCAGATGAAAAAACAAAAGCAGCGCATAATAAAACAAAAGGAACTCAAAAGAGAACTAAAAACACCAGATTCTGAACACTGCTTAATTTTTCATCTAATCTGTGTGTACCTGCCGTCTCTCTCAGCTGGCTGGCACCTGCAGTCCATCTCTGGCTCAGCACACTCCTTGTAAAAGTTGGACAGGCAGACCTCACTGCGGCGCACTAGGATGCGTTCGGCAGGGGGCAGTGGAGAAAGTGTGGTCGTATCACGACGGCCGACGGGGGGTTTGCGAGAGGCAGGGTCATCGATATCTGCATTCTGCAGCATCGCCTGTCTAGATAATTTAGACTCTGTGGGGGAGAAAAAGGCAAACACCAGCAAAGTGAAAGGGCATTCTTCCTACTGACAGACCAGGACCTTGCATCAACAAAACACATGGGTTCCCAGCACTGATTTTCTTCTGGCCAATCTGTCTGTGCTTGTTGTTGGGTTTCCTATACTGTAATGCCACTGAGAGCTCTGGGTGTTGTGCCTGGACCATCTACACAAAAAGTTAACATATACAGGGGCTGCAGTGTTACATTAACGGTACATAAACAAGCCTGTCTTATAAGCCTTGAACGAAGCATCTAGAGCCACACATGAGCCCGCAGAAAAGGCTAAGAATCCATCAACATCTCACTGGTGTGTACAATGGCTGACTTCAGACATCAAAGAGAGATCAAAGAGACCTTGCTACAGACATGGCAACCTGGCTCTCCAGCCTCTGCTGCTGTCTATCTCACTGTCCCTGGAGAGCATGTACTTGCCACAGTGTGACTTCAGCAGCAGGAGGCTTCATCTCATCTGACGCCTTATTTGCTGTTGCATCAGACTCACTTTTTAGGTACAAAAGTCACACTCTCCTTCCTATCTCTTTTAGTGGAGAGGTGTGCTATGATACCCACATTGGCTTCTTGGCTCATTTAACTTGCCCTGTGGACCATGGCGGACTTTAGACATTATGACCTGAAGAGCACGGAGCTGGTAGACACCGGGATGCTGTGCCCTATAGCCTCACCTCAGACGACCTATTACAACCTGAGCTGCCCAAACATGTGCAGACGCAGATGACGCACTGAACAGCACTTGATAATATCTATGATAACATCTGACACACAGAGAAGTCCCTTTCTCTGTTATTGATCACACTGCACTCTTTACTGCAGTCCAAGAACCTGACTGAGAGAACTGCATGATACCTTGCTTAAGAGAACAGAATGATACCTTGCTGAACACAGTGCGATATACTGCTAACGAGGCTTCAGGCTGCTCCGCTTCATGGTTGCTGCCAAGCACTCAGTCCTGCTCAAGTGTATAAGAGCAGCTATGGCAATAGTCCAATTTCTCCTCTACAATACCAACCAAACCTGATAATTAAATGCAGAGTTGCTTCAGGTGCAGTTGAGCAGGGCAACAACCAAACTGGTGTCCCTGGATATCTGGGATTGGAATCAATAAATCCTGAGCATGATTCAAACCTATAGATTGCAATTTCACTGCTGGCGAAACATAAACGTATCTCAAAACTACAATGTTGTGAAAGCCCGTTTAACTGAATATCTATTTAATTCATTAACTAGATTAATTCAAAACTGGGCCTAACAATAACCATAACTCAGTGCTGTCCCTGGTACTCTTAATATAAGATTTAAACCTGTCTGCAGGAGCCCAGGGAGTAATCACCACCTCCAGCAGCTCACAGAACTGCTTACATATCACCGCAAGGACAAAACCTTCTAAAAAACAAAAAGCTTTTAAAACTTTATTCTATGGTAAAGTAGCAATATTTTATTTTAAGTCCTTAAGAAACATTCTATTGGTCCAGTCATAAAATGCTGACACAGCAAAATGGAGCTGGCAAAAAAGAGGGACTAAAATAAGGAAACCAGGTTTTCGTTCCAACAGAGACAATACTGCAATGATTTTCCTAGGCACAAAAATGATGATTAATAAAATGAAACCTCTGCCTGTTACTTACTATCAGCACGCATACTGCTCAAACTGTTGCTCTTTGTGAGTGGACCAGTCAGTGATTCATGGCTTGAGCTTTCACTCAAACCACTCCAGCTGGTCTGGCGAATAAGAGCGGAGTGGGGGCGAAGATTACGGTTGGAGTTACCTACAGTGGAAAAGTGTTATGAGACGTTCAGCAGTAACAGCTCCACTTCAACGTTTGACGTGATTTAGTGAGCAAACCTTGTCTGAAGCTGACAGAGTCACTCTTCTGTCTGTGTTTTATTGGCTGTCTGAAATGTGCCACAGCCAAGAGAACGTTTCGAAGCTTGGCCCAGCGAAGACGACCTCCCTGATTGGTGGATGGCCACTTGCTCTCCAGCACAGCCTGCGAAATCAAGGTATTGAAGAAGTGAATGAGGCAGCATGATGGCGCAAAAACACTTACATGCAACAAACATGTATGATATAATGTCCACTCATACAGTTTAAGGATCACTGGGGTGTCAGAAGTATCCTTCAGTTTTGAGCACAGACCTTATTGTAGTACCCATATGTGATGGTGTTCGGAGTGATTCCAGCTTTCTTCATCTCCAGAAGAACTCTGACTGCAAGCACAGGCTGTCCGTATTGCCCACACAGTTGCATCAGGATCCGATAGCACACCTACAACACACACAGCCAGCACCGCATGAGGCCAAGCAAAACTAACACCATGTATCTCACTTTTCAGTTTTTGCAAGGAACACAAAACACTGAACATGCTGTGCCGGATTATTGTGTTTGGCTCTGAAGGTTTGGTCACTGAAGCTATTACAGTTACAATCACTGTAAATCCAGAAAGAAAGCTGGAAATGAAAATTAGACTCTTTTCTGTGAAAACTCCTATCTTTCTGTGAAAACCCCTATTTTTTAACAATGTAACTAATGTTGAATGACTGCTGTAGAAAACACATTTGTAAACTGTAGAAAGTTTAATGGGCAAGCCGTGCACATTGTAGTAACTTTCTTTGACACCTCATTGTAGTATGGGGTCTCACCTCGTCCGGCAGCACCACTTTACGTGTCTCCATATGCTTGAGCACCTCATAGGCTGCGTGAAGGGCTCGTACCTTGGTGCTCTCAGCCCGCACAAACGTGGGCAAGTAAATGAACCACAGGCCATAACAGTGGCCCAGCAGACATTTGGACCACATGTCTGGTACTGAGGAATACTTTTGAGCCCGCTTTTGTGCCAGTTTAATTTCCTGTACAACAGCAAAAGACATAGAAGAACGTTACATTCTGGCAAGTTCAAGTTAACACACGATCAAGGGGCACTGGTGTATAATACTGAACACATACTGTTCTTTTTGGGGGGTTCAGCTCATTGTTTATTAGTTTAAAATTATAAGCTAAATCTCATGTGTCTGTTGATGTCTGTTTCTTATAAGTGTAAACATGTGGGTGTATAACATACTAGATTTCACCCGAATGCATTTTAGCTGATCGTATTAAAAATGGTGTTATTTCACCCAAAGGTTTAAAAGAGATCAGTTTAAAATGGATGCCATTATGTATACATTACTAAAATGAAGCAAAGATTACTTATCAAACTGAATTGAAAGTCAGTATTAAACACCATTAAAATGTTTATTTTTAAATGAAAACAAATAGGTTAAAAAAGCAGTTAAGTAAATATTTTACTGTAACAGCCCAGATAATATCTAAATCAGATTGTTTTACTCACTTATATTGGTAATGAATATATTTTTAAGTGTACACAAAAATGGACCAGGATTTCGTTTATTACATCCCTAGTATGTAAATGAAACTTGAATGAACAGAAATTTACAATGATACACTGTCAGAAAAAAGGGAACTCCGTTTTCATCCCCCCAGGGTACTTAAGGTTCAGCTGTGTATCTTTAATGGGGTTTAAAGGTACAATACATTTAGTTGCCCTGGAGGTGTGTTGCATATTTGAATGGTTTCACAAGTAACCTTTTTAAATAGAAAAATAAAAGGTCTGTAAACAAGAAAAAAGTTATGGAGTAAATACAACAAATACAAAAAATAAATTAAGGGTACCACTCCATTGACCTTTTGGTGCATTTTGGTACATTTTTTTCTGACAGTGTATGAAAATACAGAATGCCTAGGGACTCTTCTTGCAATGGGTTAAAGAAATCTGACTGCTGGAGGGATTGGAGCAGTGTTTCGATAGTGATGTGTACCTGTTTGGTGCGACGAGGGGCAGGGCTGTTGGGAGCACTTCCCTTAGCAGGAGTGCGGAGCTGGTCCTGTGGCCGGTCAAACAACTCTGGCTGCAGGATGGGAAACGTCTCATAGCTACACAAACACACATACATACAAGCACACACAACTTAGTGACACTATTAACAACTTAAAACAACTCAGAGCAAAGCCCAGGTGGCTCTGGTAACAGACGAAGTGTGTGTGTGCGCAGCAGGGGTCACCTGTAAGGTGCAGGAGACTCTGTGCCGTCAGGTTCCTGAGGTTCCTCTGGTGGCATTATAAACACAGTGTGCTCTCCACTATGAGCCTCATCAAGATCTATCAGCCTCACCTCCTCCGGCTTCTCCACATCCACCTACAGAGAGAGAGAGAGAGAGAGAGAAAGAGACCGAGAGAAAGTGCAGCACAAAAACTGCTCTAATAATTGGCTTTACAAAACTGCTTGTAAAATCTGAAGAAAAGATGAAAAGAATCATTAACAGAATTCATGTAACGCCCAGACCTTCTGAACACACTCATCAAAGAACTCCAAGCATGCATGTCTGTCACTGACGAAGGAGCACTCCTCTATGAACTGCGTGAACATTTGAGTCTTCGTGAGCTGTGAGTAAAATTTCTGCTGCGTCCGCTCTCGTGACTTCAAGAAACCTAAGCACAAAAGAAGCATCAGACTTCTGCATTCCAGTAGAAGATTCATTCAACTGTACTAGACAGGGGACAGTAATATTGATGAATGAATTTTAAAGACATTTTTAAATACCTTAGATATTCTGCTAAATACACCACAGACTAAATCATCCATAACATCTAACCCCATACTGCAATAGCCTTTAACAATATGGTGTCAGACTCCAGCCCTTTAGGCTCTAACACTATAATTTAACAAATTACTGAGCCCTCCCTGAGTTTAATTGGATGTGTTTCTACCAGATCTAAGTTTAACATCCTTTTATTAGAGTGGTAGTCCAGCAAAAAATAAAACATACACACGCTTGCTCTTTCTTTCAATACCTGTAGAACTGAAACACAAAGGCTAACACAAAGTTTACTAACATTTTGCAAGGCGCGTGGATATGCTGTCACACATTTTCCTAAAATTGCTTAAACAGACTTGCTTATGTGGTTCTGATTCTGTATGCCATACTTAGGTCCATACAAGTGGACAAATGTTCAGAACACTGAGGCCTCAGGAAGCACATTTTTATGTTTGAATTATATGACACATTTTATATCTAAACGTATGTCATACATACATATATCAATCATACATTATATGGACAAAAGTACTGGGACACACCTCTTAATTATTGAATTCAGGTGGCCAATTACTTCCACTGAAGGGCAATCTTAATGCTTCAGCATACCAAGACACTTTGGACAACGCCATGCTTCCAACCTCATGGACACAGTTTGAGGAAGAACCTTTTCTATTCCAGCAGGACTGTGCACCAGTGCACAAAGCAAGGTCCATAATGACATGGTTGGATGAGTTTGGTGTGGAAGAACTCGACTGGCCTGCACAGAGCCCTGACCTCAACCCCATCCAACACCTTTGGGATGAACTGGAACAGAGATTGCAAAGCAGGCCTTCTCATCCAACACCAGTGCCTCACCTCATTAAAACTCTACAGAATGAATGGGCATAAATTTCCACAGAAATTCTCCAAATTCTTGTGGAAAGCCTTCCAAGAAGAGTGGAAGCTGTTATATAGCTGCAAAGAGGGGAACACCTCCACACTGAAGTCTAAGCATTTGATTGCCATGCCCTGTTGGCGTTATGGTTAGGCATCCCAATACTTTTGCACATATAGTGTATTTCCGATGCAGAGAGGTTTGTGGATTAGAGAAGAAATGATGTCCACAACTAATTTTAGGTCCAGTGCATATTATACACTAAATTCCTTATAACAGTGGTTCCATATATTTGCTCCAATTCAAGCACAAAATATCATACCTTGATGATGATAAAAATCGTGCAATCCTACCATACATGTCTGATTTGATATTCTAACTCAAAAAGAAGACAGTGAATGCACAGATGGATGGGGTCACCACCTTAGGAACTTACCCTGCAGGTTAAAGAGGGAGCTGCAGTCAGTTGTTCTGTCCGAAGGAGCCTGGGTGATGGGCAAGAGGAATGAGCGGTACCCTTTCAGCAGGCAGCTCATGAAGCGCAGGAAAGCCTCCTGAATCTCTAGTTCTAGCTGCTTCTGACGCCCATAGATCAAATCATAATCTGTTAGCAAAAACTCCAGAGTCGCCTCCTCTTGCCCAGGAGTACAGACTAGGAGAGGACAGGAGAGAGAAGAAAATGGAAAAGTTTGATAAGTTTAACCGTCTGATTCTCTTCTTCTAGTTGTACCTAATGTGATTTTCCCTGATTTGGACTAGAAATTAATTGCTGTTTTCGTAGGTGTATAAGTTTAGATTTCACACTCACTTTTCTCTAGAGTCTTGTGCAGGCTGCTGAGGGAGTTGAGCAGAATTTTCCCATGTTTCCTGGGTAGAGACCTCCATGACAAGGGCTTCTTATCTTCTGATCTAAAGAAGGCAATTTGATTACGAATTGAGGAGAAGTTCAGGATACTGTGTCGTACTTGTATAACTATGCATGTGACAAATAAAGAGTCTTGAATCTTGAGGTTCTTTCACAAGTGTTCCCACACTGTTAAAGTGTAGTGATTTTGCATGCTTCTCTGTCACTGCACTACGCTCAGCACACCTGCAGCCTTCAGCACACTGTGCTGTTTGTGCCATGTTGAGTGAGTTACGAGGGGAACCAACAGGCAGAAAAACTCACTGGAAAATGGTGTTGGTGTCAAGGTCCACACAAACCACATCTGAGGGGGGGTCATAGAGGTCAAAGTAGCTGGAGTGAACACCCACAATGAAGGGCATGGGGGCACACAGCACATCCGCCAATCGCAGTGGACACAGCGGGATGTACGGACAGTGCCAACGCAAAGGAAACGTCATCTGAAAGAGGGAAGTGAGAGAGCAAGGTGTTGGAAAACAAAGAAACAGAAAGAGCTAAATATTAATTAACACACCACTGCTGCACCTGGCAGAGCTATAACAACCCAAAACAAAACTTTAAGCAGAACTACAACCAGTATGCATGTGTTGGAAAGGTGGAAAGGGAGAGGAGAGGAAAGAAAAGGTTGCTGACCGACACCAGGGCCTCGCTGACCGATGTGAGCACATCCGGCCTCAGTGAGTGCAGCAGCAGCTTGTGCTCAGTGAGGACGGCCAGCAAAAGTGTACAAGCGTTTTCCGCCCCCAGATTCTGCAGCAGCTTCACAAAGCTTGCACCACTGCAGACACACAATACAAACAGGGACACTCAACCCACAGAAACATTATTTAACAGAATCAGATGCAGTTACAGCCTAAGACAATTACTACTTCATCTTCGGATTGCTACTACTGGTCACTGTAAGGAATTCAGTTACAGGAGGGTTACGTTCCAAGAGCACCTTCATATAGTGAAAAACCGTGTTGTTGTGTTGTGGGGAAAAAAATGCCTAAAAATGCCTATTTTCATAGTGTAAACCCTAAATATGCCCCCAAATATACTCACAAAACACTTTAATTTCATTTTAAGCTCATTAACCTTAAAGAACACTGAAAAGTAAAGCCCATTATTAGTGCACCATCCGGGTCCTTCTAGTGCACTGAGTTTTAGCTTGGCTGTCAGTGTGAACGCACTATGCAGTAAAATCGTGCATGAAAAGTGTGCAAGTGCGCGATTTCGGACACACCCTTTGTGTTTCTCTCTACAGTACCACATATTTATAGTTATTTTTAAATGGAAATGTAGCTGAATTTACGTATATATTTGTTACAAAATTATTAAATTATATTTTTGTCAAATTTAGCACAAATATATACGAACATTTATATATATTGCCACGAAAAAAGCTGTGACATCTGGGCCTCGTCCACCGCGCCCCCTCGTCTGGTGCTTAGCAACCCAGCACGAGGACGAGGGGGTGTGGCGGACGAGGCCCGGACGTCACAAAAGCAAAAAAAAAGTGCGGGGGATATCTGCCTTTTCCACGCATGTGCGGGGGATTCCACGAAAAATAATTTGTTTGATTCTCAGAAAAAATCCGTGAGACTGAAATCACGACTGCTGATCCGCGTATAAGTGGGGGGTTACTGTATATTCATGTCTGCTTGATCTCCATGGAGCTTAACAAGACTCCAGTGCTTCCTGCTTCCACATTCTTTGAAGCTCACTGCCATTACCTTACCTGCTTGCTTACAGTATCATTTTATCTTATCACTGTAGAACATCATGTCAACATTTTTCTCTTTCATACTTCTGTTACAGCTGGTGCTCTGTTGTGCTGGTGGTGAATGAATTAGACTTTGACTACACCAATATGTATCCATTTAAAATGATAATTTATCATAAAATAAAATACTAGGATCAGTCCAGGCCCAGTGACTACAGTTACAGACAAAACAAATACACAGTCAACCTTACTCGGGGCAATTCCTAAGCCATTCCATTGCCCTGAGTTGAAGACTCCAACTCAGGGCAATTCCTAAACAGGTCCAGTCCTGGGACTTGTCACGTTAAGCAAACTTAATTTAAGCTTCACTGTTCACTGTTCACAACTCCAGGCAACAGAGTTCTTATGCACATCTATGGGCCAGCTTTTCCAGTCTGTGACTAAAACAGAGCCAGGTTTACCTCAGGGGTAAGGGCGAGGACACCGGCTGGCACAGCAGGAGGTTGTCGTAGGGAGACAGCTGCGAAAAGACAAAAACACTTTTGTCTGTCTTGCCATCAGCACAGTTGCTCCACCCAATCATCCACCTTCACCAGGCTTTAACTGATTACCTTCTCCCAAATTTAAAAAGCAAATAATTCATTTCAGCCAAATGGAATGAAAAAGGATAGATGATTCTGAGATTACTGTCAAACGTATTAAGATCATCTGTGAAGATTACGGTAATTGTGGCAATGTTCTGGTGATTAGATCGCTCTAGAGCCCCTGTAGAACACCCTTTACCCTGTTACTTGGCTGTGTGGCCTTTAAGCTGTGATATCATCAAACTCCTGTGGAGGAAGTGGGGTAGTTAGTGATATGCACACATCAGTAATTATAGAAACAATGATTTTTTTCAGACAGCAGAGAAAGTCCAAGGGTTGTAGCAAACTGTCAAGAACAACATGATGTAGCACCTTAAACATCACTCACTGACATCAACAGGTAACATACTACACCACTCATTGAGATTTACATGTTTTATATTCAAATGCATAATATTATAGGTGTTGGAACAAGCCATTGTATCTGTCAAAAGAATAACCTAAGAGGAAATCTTGATTTTCAGTGCAACATTAAGTCAAAACCACAAGATTTTATTAAATGCCATTTTGCCCCACTTCTATTGGTCCATTTGCTATGAATCTCTGTCACAGTCAAAAGAGAACCTTGCACATAAGAAGCTGGAAAAAAAGAAAAACTGACAAAAATGGAGATGCACGGTTTTGTGAGAGTGTGTTTGTGCCACACAGTTCTACTGTAAACGCATAGAGAAAGAAGCAGTATACTGGTCTTACCTGCACCAGTATGCGTGGACGCTGAGGGGAGGGGAAGGGCACGTTGTGCATGAAGCTGGAGATATGTCTGTAAAAACAGTGAAACTTCTGTCAGACCTCTTAAAGACACAAAGGTGGGAAATCAAGACATTGCTCAGTGTGAGAATGATCATATGTCTGATAATGTCACAAGTTTCTTTTTGCCTTTTCGTTATTCTACATTCACATGACACATGCAACAACGTTTGCCTAATTACACATAGCCAGACAAATTCTAAGAGAAGGCCTCAAAACGGTAGCTTTAATGTAAATGGCTACTTACACAATGCAATGAAATGAACACTCTCTGAATAAGTTACACTTACTTTTCAATGGGCAGCACGTGAGGTCCAGAGATGGAGTACCGGTAGACGAATGTGAGAAACTTCTGGAAGACGGTGAAGAAAGGCCAGTGGGAAAGCACACATATGCTCTTCTTCACCTGAACCGTGCGATTAGTTATTGGCCGGCGGTCCACCACGCTGATCAGGCCTAGCCGCACCTGCTGCCTCTCAGACAGAGCCTCCCGAGGGTACGCCTCATAGAACTGGATAGCAGCTCCATAAACCTGAGAAAGAGCAAGAAACAAAAGTACAGCAGATCAGGTCAAAGCAGCATAGATCAAATGAGTACACACAATTTACTGCAGCTGCTACTGAACTAGAGCTGAAATTAAGTTTTATCATTAAATGTATTTACTTTGATTACAGATGATGAACACTGAATGAATTTGTCTGTTAACTGAACAATGGACAGCAGCCTAATCAATTACAGAAATAAATGCTAGTTATTTCTAATAAGAACATGGAGGAGGAGGAATAGTGAGATATTTTTAAGTAGAAAGGATGTAATGGCAAGTGAGGGAGTGGTAAATTGTCAGTGTAGGCTGACCTTGTCTCCAGAAGCACTAGTGAGAACAAAAGTGGAGAAGACAGGCAGCTGGTACTTGGTGTTGAGTGGCCAGCTCTCTACGGTGACACCCATAGGCAAGCAGAAGACAGGAACAGAGTCTGGGAGAGGAAACGACTCTAGATCCTCCTCAGGATAGCGGCTGATCAAACCTGAGGTGCAGAAACACAACCACAGCTCAACAAAGCAACTATGTACTTAACAAGGTATCTGCAGAAAAGAGGTCAACTGACCTCAGACGACTTCCTCAGAAAATACAGACCAAAGAAGAAACTTAATGTAAACTGTTCCTTATTAGGGTTGTAATATTGTTTCATTTCCTTCTTTTTCACCTCTCTCTACCTGTCTCTGACCTTGGAGATCCTGTGTGGTTTGGTTAAAGCCAGGACCACAACAGGCAGAGAGGAAAAGGAAGTTTCACTCACCTGCCTCATACACCAGGGCGTTGGCTTTGGCTACAGCACGCTTATAGCAGAGGTACAGCGCTGGGCCCCACTGAAACACACACACAGACACACCTTTTACTGTTAACTGTGTAAACCACAGGAAAAGCAGGGAGAGGTCTGAAGAGGTAACACTGCAAAAGAAGGTGCAAAAGAAAGCATGAGACAGAACAAGTGAGAAAGAATGAACAAAAGAAAAAGAGAGATGGAGAGAGATTGAGAAAAGTAAAAAAGAAAAGGTGTAAAGATGGGATAAGGCAGAAAGTATTGACAAAAGAACAAACAAACAAATGCAATCAATCAGACAAGACGCAAACAAGAATAAGAAAGTGAGCAGTACCATGCCAGTGTTGAGGTTCTTGTCCACTCTGCAGAAGGTGTGCAGGGCCACCTCACCCTTGCTGGGCATCAGCAGTGTGATGTCTGTGACCCCCAGGGTGTTGAGAGCCTGTGAGTCAGGGGCCCGGCGGTACATGAGGAAGGTCCGGTGGGTGGTGGGTCCTCCTGAGCTCAGGCTGGCCGAGCGGCTGTACGGCGTGGTCTCCATCACATGCCATCCCGGCTTCACCGGCTCTTTACCCTCATACAGGACACTGCAGAGGACAGGACAGCACGATAAAACGAACCACAAAATACGTGAACTTAAACAGTGAATATTCGTTTCATGTTGAGCAAACAAAAATATGAACTCAGAAGATTTGATGATAAGTGAATAGTGCTGAATGCAGATGTACTATATATTGCAAACTTTAGAGGTGTGCTGATCCAGTACTCAGTACTGGTACGATATGGCCAAAAATCATAGATAAGCAGCAAGGCAGTGTCTCAGATGGCTCCCTACCAACTACACAATGTAGGAATTAAAATAGGCTCCTGCAACCAAATAGTGCATAATATGTTTAACAAAGAGCCAATGGCAATTCAGCCGTGTGTGCAGGATTCCATAATGGACAAAGTGTGCACTACATGGATGTGAAATGAATTTCATAACATACAACATACATACAAAATAAAGAGGACACAGAGAGCCACTTCAGATTTAAAGAGCACCCAGACAGCTTCGATTTTTAAGAAAGGGAATAAGACAGTATCAGATTGGTACCGGTATCAACAGATACTCAAGACTGCGGTATCAGTTTTGCTATCAGACATGGAAACATGGTATTGTGCCACCATTTTGCAACATATTAACTGTGCAAAACACACAAACGTTCTCTAGCTAATGGTTATAGAATCCTCATGTTAGTTCAGTCAGCACTGTGGTGTCCCATAGGTTTACTTCTTACTTATATTCAGTTCTGTTAAAATGCAATTAAATCAAGCTTGGTCTCTTCAATTTTTGTCGCAGAACACTGCTTTTACCCACATAAAATATTTAATTGAAGGGGACTATCAGTATTTATAGACATCTTTAGAGTGGTTATATTTGCTAAAGTAAATATCAGTATCGCATTTGCAGATACTTGAGGATTAGGGATCAGCATCCCTAGATGGAAAGCCCTTATTTGTACTGATATTGTGGGTGTTTGTGTTTGGGAGTATTTGAGTGAGGGCCTTGAACTTGTCCTACCCCAGCTCGACAATGGGTGGTTTGTCGTGGCCTCTGCGGTAGCACAGGAACATGTGTGGGTTGTTGATGAGGCCGGCACTGAGTTCGGCCGGGTGGCCACCCTGCGTCTTCTCGATGCATGTGAACCCCTCAGGCACCTCCTCTCCGAGGCCACGTGCGATGACAGCCAGGTCAGTGATGGGCTCCACAACGCGCCCACCTCTCTGCTGACACTCTTCATCCGGAGCGGAGTCCCCCGCCAGCCCCGCCACCACAAAATAATCCACCAACTGAGGACATCTTTCCTCAGTCATACCGCCTATCTACCTACCACTGAGAGAGAAACAGTGTGAGAGCAAGAGAGAGAGAGAGAGAGAGAGAGAGCGAGAGAGAGAGAGAGCGAGAGAGAGAGAGAGAGAGAGAGAGAGAGAGAGA
>JBBIGA010000007.1:8626737-8643762 GCA_037576975.1 Alestes dentex
TATAAAAATAAAAATAAATACACACACACACACACAAACACACACACAAGATCTTCTGACATCTGACAAGTTGAAACAGGATAAAAACAGGCAGAAGAGCAATGTTTTAAAATACTCTCAAAAATGTTAGAATAAATAATGACATTCACACACACTACACTAAACTAATTAAAGACTTACACAGGTGTAATTCTGCTCTGTTTGCAATGAAACATGCAATTGTCAGTGCAGCAGTAGGCTTAATACTTAACATGTTGAATTACGTGATGTACTTCAGTTGTCAGGTGTGGTTATTAGCCATTGTAACCCACTGTTAACCTACACAAATTGACCTTCTGTTTTCTAATGGCTTTCTAATTAAAAAACAAATTTCACCTCACTGTACCACGATATATACCACCAGAAATTTCAACGATACAGTGACAGAAATACTACTAGAATACTACTACTTTGATTACAATAAATACTGACATATTGCCCAGCTCTAGTGTCATTTTATTACATAAAAATACATTTGATAGATATTCATACACTTATTTTCAACGTTCACAAATAGATACACAGAAAAGTCACAATATATTCAAAATAGGATGGGCTGAACAAATGAAAGAAAAGGCTTCGGTAGAGAAAAGGCTTCTGCTAAATCAGCTCTGAGAGCCAATTCTATCTTTCTAACTGAACTACGTTTGTTATCAGTAAATGCCATCTATACTAGGTACTGAGGTGTTTTGATATTTCAAGAAATTATAGAACCCTCTTGGTATTTTTTTAAGGCTATTAGTTATACACTTGTATTCTTTAACCACAACCAATTCGACTTCCAATCTGCACAGATCCTCAGATTACGGCGAATCGGAGAGAGAAAGTGATAAAGTGTATCGGCAACAGCAGCAGAGAATGTGCTGACAAAGGGTGACAAAGTGAGAACAACAAAAGCAGAAGTGAAGAGAGGAGGACAAAGAATTGGAAGAAGCAAAAAGACAGAGAGAAAAGCAAGCAGGTTTATTTTAAGCCGTCTCCAGATTTACTACTGCACTAGTCAGCTTTCCTGAGAATAATTTGGTGCTTTCCTGAGAATGATTTGGTGCAGGCCAAGGGATGCCATGTTTTAGCACACATCTTCCACCAGGACCTCAACACAAATGTGAAACTCCAGAGAAACACACATGAGGCCCTCATGAGAGATGATAGAACTGCTGAAGACCAGATCTGTCCTAAGAACCAGCTGGACAAACATGGTGAAGACCTGAGAAACCACACATGTCTTTATCACTCATGGGTTTGGACCACAAATAGCAATATCAAACACAAATGAAATCCCAATTGTGGAATCCACTAATCAGATGTCCTGTTTGTCATTGGCACAACACAGGAACTGGTAATTTAATATAATTTAATTATTAATAGTAATCATTTTTAAATTGAATTTGGAGAAGGAAGTACTGGACCCTGTTGGAGCCCAGGAACCCTCACCCTCACCTTTGCACGTAGCTAACATATGACTACACAAAGACCACCATACAGTTAAAGGTTATTCCATAACAACTCACCTTGACCTCTCAGTTTAGCTCATAGACTTCCTTGAAAACAAAAAGCATGTAAAAACCTCTATTACACTGAGGGGACCTTGCAAAATCCAAACCAAGCCACTACAAGAAGTATTTTTCTTACATCTAATTTGATTAATGCAACCTTTATCTATATATTTTAATAGTATGCCTGAATTCTGCCTTTTTCCCTCCATCAATTCTGATCTTTATTTACGTTAACACACATTTTTGTGTTCCTATTCATAAGCATAATAAGACATTAAGTGTAAATGTAAAGTTCAATCATGTACTGGACATATATTAAATAAAAGAAAAATTATACTGAATTATACTGAACACTTGTTTCCCATCACTTTAGGTTTATCTATGAACATACACCTGGACGGCGTCGGCCTACACTCCATGACCACGCACACCACCACTAAGTTTTCGAATCCTTCTGCAACACTGCATGACTTCCTCTCAGAGGTTTTTGGCTGAATATGGCTTCGTGTTTTATTTCCTCTCTTTTTCTTTTTCTAAGCCGTTTCAACAGTCCAGCTAAAGGGTTGGTTCCTCAAACTGACATCAGCTGTGTAAAAGCAGAATTTCCTTCAGAAGAAAGCAATCGACAGCATGATTGAAGCCACAGCCAGCTTCAGATCCGGAGCTCATTCTTGACTTATGAAGAGTATCGATTTGTTGGGTCTGGCTGTGGTGCCTGGGTGTTGTGCCCTGAACTGGGCAAATCTAGATAAACAGGCCTGTGGCCATCATGAATGAGATGTTATAATAAAGGATATGAGGTTTCCACTGATTCCAAAACTTCTCTTTAACAGACTAGCAACACAAGACATTCAGAACTTACATCTAAACTGGCTTTCACACTTTCCCCCAGATTTCGGGATCAAGATCGTTCCTACAATACAAGTGGGTGTTCATTCCTCTGAGAAATACACAGACATGAGGCGACATGTCCTGGTACAACTATAAGAACATCTCAGAGAGAGCAGCAATATCATGATACCTTCCAAAAGCGTGTCTACCTGTAAAGGCATAAATCATCAAATGCATGCAGGACTACTGAAGCTATTCATATTACCACAAAATATCTGACAAAATATTGTACCTAAATTATTTGAGAGGTAAACTCCTATAAACATACTTTTTTTAATGAGGTTTGCCACAATTAAAACCAGCCATCAAAAACTAGATGAGATGATTATAATTTTACATACAAATGTAATTGAACAGGATTATTCAGGCTTTTTTATTGCAACAAGCAGTTCTTTAATGGTTTATGTACTGATGATATCTACTACATGCTCGGAAAAGCATATTGTGATGTATTAGAAAAAGAAAAGTCCTAGTTGTAAAAGAGAACTCCATATGCTCCATTTACACACACTCATGACCACTTCACAACTGAGCTCCGCATTATTGACAAGTCACTAATAATCACTGTTCTGTGAATGGAATAATCTCACAGACCACTGAAAGAACTGACACACAATGTAAGAACCAAGTTTTGTTTAAACTGAGATGAAGAATTAGCTAGAATTAGACTGAACAGCAAGACTGAAGACTGACAGATATCAAGCCAACAGGCTAAACGGCTCCTCCATTAATTATCATCCAATAATCGTAGATTGGGAATTAAACATATAATATTATTCAATACAGAACTTCAAAATAAAAAGTAAATGGATAATTTCTAATCTATTTACTATTTCAAAGCGTCTATAATCTGTCTAACAAAGAGCCATTTGGGATTCTAGGAACTTATGCACAGTCCCATACTGGACAAATAGTTAACAATTTGCTTGTACAAGACAGAACTCCTTAACTTACATTGCACCTTATGTAGAACCTTGTGGGCTGTGTTTATCCTGGGTTTACTACTGTTTAAGAAAAATCTAACTAACAATAGTTTTCAAGTGTTACATTTTAATTAAACAGTAGTAAACCCAGGATAAAAGTTATGAAGTTCTATTTGTCCAGTATAAAACTGTGCACAGGTTCCTGAACACCAAATGGCACTTTGTTAGACAAATTATACTCTGTCATAGCAAGAGTTTTAATTTCCACAACAGACCACTACATAGGGAGTATGGACCCACTTCACACCAAGCATAAGAATGTGCTTAACCTCAATAAAATCATTTGTATGGCTTAAGTGTCAATGTCTCAGTTTGAAAAAGGTTTAAACACACTCACTGGCAGATATGTACATTAAAATATTAAAACACTTAAATTCTCATGTGGTTGCATCTCTACCTGGAAGCCCAAACATCCTTAGTGACACATGGGTCACTGACAGCACCACTGATGGTCTGTATTTTACATCTCCAGTATAACTGCCCTAACAAACTAAGCCTGATGATAAAGACTTGCTTAATTTATTCACTTTCGTGTACCTATGTTGACATTAGATAACTCACCAGCATCACACCAAACGAAGCTGAAATTGCCTTCGTGTTAGACTTCTCCACTCCACCTTAAATTGTGCTGCTACACTATATGGACAAAAGTATTGGACCCCTGACCATTAGCCCCAACACGGACTTCAACGACACTGTATTCAAATACAAAGACTAATACATAGTTGATCCACGCTTTGCAACTATAACAGCTTCCGATCGTCTTAGAAGGCTTTCCACATGATTTTGGAGTGTTTCGGTGGGAATTTGTGCCCATTCTTTCTGTAGAGCATTTATGAGGTCAAGCACTGATGCTGGACAAGAAGGCCTGACTCGCAATCTCCGTTCCAGTTTATTTTGGATGGAGTTGAAGTCAGGGCTCTGTGCGGGCCACACCGAACTCATCCAACCAAGTCTTTATGGACCTTGCTTTGTTCACTGGGGGACAGTCATGATGGAATAGAAAAGGGCATTCCCCAAACTGTGTCTACAAAGTTGAAGGCATGATGTCCAAAACGTCCTGCTATGCTAAAGCAATAATATTGCCCTTCACTGGAAGTAAGTGGTCTAGAGCCCCAAACCCTGGAAAAGCAGGTGTGTCCCGTTATTTTTGTCCATATAGAGAAGCCTGTATTGAACTGCTGCGCCATTTAAGGTGGAACGGAGCCTCTAACAAGAAGCCAGCTTCAACAGAAATCCCGTTAGCCTGTACACTGACAACACAGAGCCGTCTAGCAGAGACTTGTGACTTTCAAAAAGACTGATGTGTGTGTCTAACTCAAAACAACACGCTAGAAATTAAATACAAGACTGACCATAAATAGTTAGCAAGTTAGCAGTCGGTGCTAGCCCAGCAGCAATAGAGACGCAGAGAGGAGCTTCTTTCAGGACAAAAAACAGAATATTTAAACACGTACCGGTCAACCTGTGCTGGCAACTCAGACAAGGCGGTGTAAGGGACATCTCAGAGCAGAGTTAGGTCATGTTGAAGGCAGAGAGGTCCAATCCAGTGCTCTTGGAGAGCCCACGGCTCGACGGAGAGGTCGAGTTCGGCTTCGGGATGAGAGAGAAACAGCAAAACGTGCTATACTTTTGTGTGTTTTGAGTCTTCAAGCCAAAAAACAGAGAGTCCTCCCTTTCCAAGAGAACACCAAAAGGCTGGGAGAAGGTCTGTAAGCGTCTGACATCGTGGAGTAATACAGAAATAATAATAATACACAGAACACGCACACGAGCAGAAACGCTGCTGTCTGTCTGATCAGGAGAGGAGCAGCTGGAAATGCGACACTGACTACTGCCGGCAGGCCAGGAGAATCAGCTTTTAGCACCACTGCCCTCAGCTGCCACACGCACAAAGAGCACAAGAGAGCTGAGCCGAGCTTCGTGAATTATACTACAGATCCAGTCGTTGTCCATAACAAATACTAAACAAGTATTGGGACACATCTCCTAATGATTGCATTGTTTTATCCCAATACTGTTGGGACAAAAGTATTCGGACACGCCTGTTTTCCAGGGCTCTAGACCCCTTACTTCCAGTGAAAGGCAATCTTAATTCTTCAGCACACCAAGACATTTTGGACGAACTTTGTGGACACAGTTTGGGGAAGGCCCTTTTCTATTTATGCCATTTTACTTTGTAATTCATGTGTGTCCCAATACTTCCAGGGAAGGGAGGGCAATCTTAATGCTTTAGCATACACCGAGACAATATTGGACACAGCAGTGGACAGTGTTTGAGGAAGGACCTTTTTTACATCCCACACAGAGCACTGACCTCAGCCCCATCCAGCACCTTTGGAATGAACTGGAACAGAGATTGCGAGCCAGGCCTTCTGATCCACCATCAGTGCCTGACCTCATAAATGCGCCTCAGAATGAATGGGCACAGTTTATCTTCACACAAACTCCAAAATCTTGTGAAAGCCTTCCAAAAAGAGTGGAAGCTGTTATAGCTGCAAAGGGGCACCAACTCCATATTAAAGTCTATGTATTTGTCTGCAATGTCACTGAAGTCCCTGTTGGTGTACCGATCAGGCGTCAAAATACTTTTGTCCATATAGTGTAGCTTGTCCACCTTATTGCAGTTACAGCCTCGTTATATACACATTATAACCACAGTTTCACTGGCGACTTTATACTCCTCTACTAAACACATGACATTGGGCATGTTGACTATAGGCTTATGTGTGGCTGCTCCAGAGGGTCCTGGTCTATTTGCAGTGTTTTTCTATGCTGATTATAAAAGCTGTGCACAGTTGAACACCTGTCTCAGCAGTGGGTGCACTTTAAAGTGGCTGAATTCACTCATTATAAAGGATGAGCGCAGGCTGGGAAAATGTTATTGTGGGGTGTTCTCTAATTTTTATGTATGGGGATAAAGACATTCTTTACTGACATAAGTAAAAAGAAAATAACCAAATTAATGAATAAAATTAATAAGGGTTTGTGGAACTGAATCACACTACTGATCCAGATGTTTCCCCGCTTCCCCTGCTCATCCAAAGCTTCTGAAATCAAGAGGTATTAAAGAATATGGCCTGCTTGCTGCAGTAACAGCCCTATTATTTATTTGTTATAACATTCCTGTGAGGATTTGATTGCATTCAGCCAACACCAGGAAATGATGTTGGATTATTAGTCCTGGAGCACAAATGCAACTCCAGTAAGTGTACTGAATGGAGCTCCATCACTCCTGAAGCCCCAGTTCCATTGTTCCACAACTCAGCTCTGAAGGCCTGTATATCCCCCTACTCAACACCTGACCCTACTCATGTGAGGCTGCTCCAGACAGTCCAGGTGTGTTTGCAATGTTTTTTTACAGAGATAATAAAGGCTGTGAGTAGAACACCTGCTTCAGCTGTGGGTGCACTTTTAAGTGGCTGAATTCAGTCATTAGAAAGGATGGACACTTGTGGACACAGGCTGGGAAACAGCTTTAGTGGGCTGTCTGCTGATTTTTATGTATGGGAGAAAAAATGAACTCCTTTCTGACATCTATAAAATCCAGCAAAATAAGAAAATAAACAAATTAATGAATAAAATTACTAAGGGACCTCTTCATGCCCCACCAGAGGCAGTGTCGGGTGGAACAGAGACTAAGCAGAATGAATTTCAATGAACCTCTTGCAAACATTCAATTAAATTCTTTATTTTTCTTTCTTTTTTTTTTTTTGTAAAATATCGTGAGGATACAGTCTTAAAAATATTCTGTTAGAAGCACCTATGTTTTAGGTATATTATTTACAACATTATGGATTCCCTGGTTATCAAAATAAAGAAAATTAAGAGTAACGATTGTAAAGGTATGACTTAAAAAGCAAACATTTCTTTCTTTTTTTCCATATTCATACAAATAAAGCTAGGACTAGGAAACATCCGCAAGCTCAAGCACATGACACAGAAAACAGAATAGAGAACATTTTTAATCGCTTCCATTAACATGGCAAAATGTCTTCAGACCCCTTTTTGAGCTCCTGATAGCTGTTCAACAGCTACCCCTTTCTGACAGAGACCAGAACTGCGCTTTAATGAACCCTGCAGCAAGTTTTCATTTAATACATCAACGGCAAATCTAAGTCTCATTCGACAGTGCAGTCAAGAGGTCGAAGGCGTGCATGTAACCGTCATGCATCCATTTGTAACATATGAAAATAGTTTTTTTTCTTTTATAAGAAAAACTCCCCCCGAAACACATTTCATGAAAAGTTTCCATTGTTCCAAACATTGTATGGTCTCAGGTACAAACGAATCATTTTCAAACTCTGAAAATACTCACTCATTACTCAGTAACAAAGCCTTGATTGCTGAAACTGAGGGCCACTACAGAGCATCCCTTTTCCAACTCAGTTTCTAATCACAGCTTTCGTTGGTGTTCCCCCACTCGGTCCCCTGAGGCCTAAAAAACATATAATGGACGAGCCTTCCTTCCTACATGCCCCGTGCATGCAAATCTGGAAGTGAGTTTGCAGATGGGATTAGGCTGAATGAGATGAAAGAGATATACGGAGCTCAAGGGCTGGGTTAGGAATCATAGCTCTGGTTGCTACTACTGTACAACACAACCTGCATTAATCGTAAATGTAAGGTTACACAGTAGATGTAGAGCAGTGGAAAGGCTCCCGTTGGTCAGTGAACTTCTCAAAATCCACCATAAATGCAAATTAACATAATGGGTAAAACTGCATCACCTGATCTCTATAGCAGTGACCTGAGCTGGTTTTAAACAAGCACACTTCATAAAATCTTTAACTATTTCATGTTCCTGACTGCTGGTAAACCACCACAGTCCTCTCAAACAAGAGAATCCACTAAGATTGTCTGATCTCCACATTTAAGATGCTGTCCTGCAGTGAAAACTTGGGCTGCGGCATAGACACACACTACCATAGTAAAAAGTAGCTAAAAATAGTACACATCTAAATATATGTTGGTAGAGTTTGTATAGTCAGGGGTGGGCAATATGGCCATAAATATGATACTTGACATCTTCACAATATCACAGTATTTCATTTGTATAAATACTACGGAAAAATATTAAATACTAAGCTTGAGGTTACCAAGCAAACAATTATGAAATAAGTTAAATAATGATGGCGTAACAAACTGACATCCAGTCAGTTACTATGCAGTTCTCTACACAGGAGGCTGCTGTTGTTGTTTCTGGGCTCTCTAGATGGTCTAAACATTTTTTTAAATATATATATTTGTGGTTGTTCAGTGCTCTACAAGTACTGATGATACCCATGATACTGACATTCCCCTAAAAAAAACAAACCATGACAATTTATGACAATAACGGCAACATATCATACTGCCCACCCCTATGTACAGGATACTCAGTCAGGAAATAAGCTGGGCCCTGGACTGCACAGGGTTTCGAACTGACATTTTCCAATGAAAAGAAAACGTAGTCCATGACTAGGCTCAATCCCAAGTCAGCTGCTAAAGAGGACTTTGATTGGCAACCTCTCACTCATCATCTTCATCAAGGGTCATCAGCTGTGGTTCTGGAGCCCAGCACAAATTGAAGAGTTCCTCTTGAAACTCACTTAACACAAGTACAATAACATAAAAGTATTAAAATAGTATGGCAGTATTCTTAGAGTAAAAGTATTCTTAAGAAACAAATAGTAAATCCTGATTTTAAATGAGGAGCTGGATGTGTGAACAAGAAACTCCGGAACATACCTGATTCAGCTACTCAGTTTAAATCAGGCTTTACTATTTATGTCACTTAAGAATATTTTTACTTCACGAATACTTTTACTAAGAACAATTTACTATTTACTAATATCCCACCTGTTTTAACAGTTTCTTTTTAAACTGCGCAAGCCTGAGGAGGCTCTGAGCCCGAGAATGTCATTACTGGCAAGGATGTTCCATTGTTATCTGCATATTACAAATGTAAAACTTAAAACATGTTTAGTAAGAGTGTTTGAGCAGAGAAACTGTCGAGAACTACAACTAATGACCCATCCTAGACTAAGATCCAGATTCAGCGTTACAAACCCTGTTCACAGCCACGCGCGCCATATACCAACCTCTACTACAACCACTACAAACACATTACTAATAAGTATACAACCCAATTAAACGTTTTAGAACTTAAAATGCTCAACAGTGTGTGATATGGCAGTCCCAGAGGAACGGAAAGGAAACCAGTCTCTCAAGTACCCACAATCCACTGAGTTTTCAAGCACAGTCATAGAAATCTAAATTAGTGCAGGCATAAGGCTACTTTACATAAAAACACTGCATATATAAAGACGGCAAATGACCCGTATCGGATTTTTTGCACACAGCCTCAGTAACACAGCTGGTGTTAAAGATTGGCCGGAAAATAGAAAAACTGGCAATCTGGCACTAAAGATGAAACGTAGGTTCAAGTGATGAACCTAGGTGTTACTCTTAACTCTGATTTGACCTTTACCTCACACAATGCCACTAAAAATGCTTTCTTTTAACACAGGAACACTGCACAGCTTAGACTTTGACTTTACATGCTAAGAAGTTCAATCATACTTTCAGATGACATAAAAAGACACATACTGTAGCTTTGTTCAAAATGCAGCTGCTACAACAAAACATTACATCTGTATCATTACAATGACCAGACGCTCACATCTTAATTAGGGCTGCACAATATATCGTCTGTAAATCGTTGTGATACTGATCTCTGAAATACTGATATGGCAGAAGGCTGCAATATGGAAATAAGCCTTTAACCAATCAAATGTTTTGACCAATCACAGCTCCAAACGGTAGATACTGGGTATTACTGATCAACGTATTAATGTAAAACAAAAAGAAAACTTTTAGCCATTCTTTAAAAATTTAAAGACACTGATTTGCCAATAAGGCTCAATATTTCCTTTTTTTTTAATGAAGCGTGCGGCTTTGGGCACCAAAAATGCACAATTCATCATAATTCATTTCTACATGACCATTTTCCAAACATTGTTTATTCCTTACAATTAAAAAGGCTATTTTTTTAAACCATCCAATTAAGATATGTAATTGTATGCAAATGATGTCTGATTGGCTGCCCTATATTGAAGTACATTTAAAATGCAGTATGATGATGAAATCCTTCTCCAGCCTACTTGACTAAACTGCTGTAGGCTGAATAACAAGCTATATGCACAAAAACAATTATTTGAAAATATGGTGTTTTGCAGCATAGTTTCTATATATGGACTGTATGGATGGGGGACTGACAGTATTTGTATACATCAACTCTATTTAATCACAGAAAAGTGATGATTTGAATCACAATACTAACATTTTTTCCATATTGTGCAGCCCTAAAGTGCATTGATCTTTTAAAGCAATTCTTGCTTTTGCACAAAACATTTTTTCCTTTTCCTTTCACACCTAAATGATTTCTTTTCATAATTGGAGTCAGATTTGAATGTTTTCAGGTCCCAACTTTAGGCTCAGCTTCTACATTATAAGACTTAATCTCGACAGGCCCTCAAAAATTACACAGTGCACTTAAAAACAACCTACAAACTGAAAGGGTCCGAAAATAGGTTTGTGTAAAATGATATGAAGTATCACTTGACAGTTCTGTGTTCTAGCACCTTTATACATTTCTCAATGTACCTTACATGATACACTCCCAGTTGTTCCCCATCATAAGCAGACTTACTGACCATTATAAAACTTAACCAGCAAAACCTTTCAAATGCCAGACAAAGACCATTTTAGTATTGCAACCATTTCACTGCATTCTTTCTTTTTTAGGTTTTTTTTTTTCTGTTGTCTTTCATTAACAAGTGCATGCATTGTTACACTTTATGTTTTGTGTTTTTGGTCATGCTGGTACACCATTTTTTGTTGTATTTCAAATGTATAAATGTGCTAGATAAACAATAGCCAACACAATATTGAGAAGTACATTACCACTAAAAATGGACCTGTGCTGACCTTTAAGATACCACTGTCACTGCACAGAGCGCAAAACAGAAACAAAAAACATGTATGGACTTTTTGACTGGATGTGAAACACTACAACTGTACAATTGTTTTCTAAAAATATCAAAGATGGTTTAAAAAAGTGGAACTAATAAAAAAAAAGCAAAAGACATCAACACAGAAGGCAAACAGATAATAGCAGACTCAAATATCCTGTGGCTTCAACAAATAAAACTCAACTTGCTGAATGACAACACTTTGGTGCATTCCATCAGAAATAGGCTTCTCTTCCTTAATTTATAGACTTATTATACGAATACATTTATATACACGTACATCTAGACTTACTCTGTTAAAAAATAAACTTCATAGTACACACTGTTTGTTACACAAAATATGTAGTCCTTTGAATATGGCCTTGTTCGGGAGTGGGTATGTGCAAAGGCAGGCAAGGGAGCACTAAGAGATGCATATCACAGTGACGGAAAATAATTCGACTGCATTCTCTGGCTCCGAACACACACATTCCACCAGACACAAGCAAACCACAAAAGGGACAGCCATTAGGACACAAACACATCAATGTGTCCATTTGGATGCAAAACACCTTTCTGATAAATCAGTTCATGCAACTGCAATGCAACAGCAGAGGCTATGTTATATTAGCAGGGCTGCAGCTTTCAGTTCTCGAAGAAAGTTAAGGGGGGGGAGTACACGACAGGAACTGAGCTCCAGTGTACCAGCTCAGTCTGACACACGAGACAGCAGCACTGACACAAACTGCTATTATACACTTCTTTATGCTTCATATGAAGCACAGACAGAAAAAAATGGGGGGAAGGGGGGTTTCAGTGATAATGTTCAGACAAATCACGTCATAAGGAAATATATTTGTCTCAGAGCAAATACTCTATCTTCCAGACACTTTGGTGCAATGAGAATTTAAGTCAAAGCCACTTTCTTCTTTTGGGGCCTTACAGCAGACTGAAAGTAATCAAAGCCTTGTTTAGTAACAAGGCAAATCCATTTTGATGGTGCGGCCAAGAAAAATAGAGAATAATCTCACTGAACCGCTTTTCAGTTTGGAATGAATAAATACTCTTAGTAGAAAGTATAAGCCTTACGATCAGTGACATACAGTGACACGGTCAAGTTGGTCAAATTCATATTTGGCGATTCTTCTTCAGTGAGCGCACAAAGAAAGTTGGCCTGTTTTCCAGGGTCCACACTTGTGGAGCATGTGACAAATACAAAAGGAACATCTCCCATCACAGATTTTTCAAGTGGAAAGAGGCTCCTTCCCAGCAAGCCGGTTTCACATGCTTGACACTTGTATGTGAGTAATCTAATCTGAAGTGCATTTGTTTACATGCAATAAGGATTTCAACAAGCTAATGCCTACATTTACTTTTGCATCACAAGAGAAATTTCAGTAAGTGCCTGGCGCATAGGGCAAAAACAGCTGGACCAACATTTGTTCAACAAAACATTTTTGGTCCCATTCAGGAATCTGTTCAGCAGTTTTCAAGCCTATAGGCGGTGGAGACTGCAGATCCACTGGAATGCCTAAAAGACTTTTCTCCTTGATCAGAGAATCTATGGGGAGGACAGCCATTTTTCTTTCCATTTCCTCCTGAACACTAAAGCTTCCACCCATCCTTCTATTTGGACTTCATCTCCATCCCTTGTTCACTTGAGTCGGTCAGAACGGAAGGAGTCTTCCACGGCAGGATCTGCCAGCATCAGATCTCCATCAGTGAGCATGCCGAGCCCGTCTAGAGCCAGTGGGTCCATCCTGAGCGGGTCGTCTGAAGAGAACGGGTCCACCTCAAACCCTGGCACTCCAGATAAAGCGCTGGTGATTTCCTTAGAGAGACCAGGAGGGGAGTCACCTGCAGAACACACATGCAGAACAATAGCATTATATGAAACATTACATTGTAAACACATTCAATATAAACCACTTTACTGTTTACTGTTAATCATTTACAAAACACTACTACACAGGCACAATACACATTACAAAAGACTCAAATTTCAAATTTGCTTTAAAAGATCAAGGTGACTGTGACAGCTCACAGACTGGGAGAATAATGTAGCAACCTAATTCTAAAGTACATATAAATATGGTGATCATGTGTTAATTGAAGCTTAAAGTTATTAGTCTAACTAACAAAACTAAAAAAAGAAATGTGTAACTTCCATAAATAACTTAAGTAATTAAAGAATTTCTATGAATTTTGGGTTCACACAAAATTCCTTTAGAAACAACTGAAATAATACTGAACCAAGACATCACACCCACCGGTCAAAATGATGTTGGGGACGGCGTGGCGTCCACTGCCATAATTCTGGTTCTGATTGGGGTTGAGAAACTGCTGATCTGCGGAGTCCAGCAGGTCTAGCACCCCCTGGTGGCTGGAATAGGAACTGTCCTGCCCCTTTCCAACAGAGCCAGACCCCAAATTGTGGTTAAAGGATAAACCCTCCACTTGAGAGTCCATGTTAAGCTGCAGTATATGTATATATATAAAAAAAAACCATACAAAACATGTCGAAAAAATAAAGTCTAACCAAAAGGCTTTCATTAAAAAAGCAGGGAAAACTAGATGTATAGCTCTATAAAAGGCAAGCTAATAAATATATTCCATTAAATCAAACTTTTGGTTGAGTAGTTTGACCACTTCTTACACAGTGTAACTGTGTCTTACCTGTTGAGAAAAGTTCTGGTTTTGCCTCCCAGTAAGCTGAAGGCCCAGATATGGATCATCCAGCAGAGAATTCAACAACAAGGACTCCTGCAACAGTGCAGAAACTGACTATAAAACAAGCAACGTGTTTCAAGGATACAAAGAGGGCACAACACTGTTCAACAAATCCTTATCCACAGTTTAGGAATGCTTAGAGTGGCAAAGTCTGTTATTA
Organism: Alestes dentex; assembly: GCA_037576975.1. Lineage (NCBI taxonomy): Eukaryota > Metazoa > Chordata > Actinopteri > Characiformes > Alestidae > Alestes > Alestes dentex. The sequence continues at coordinate 8,641,031 of JBBIGA010000007.1, forward strand.
TGTAATTTAGTCAGTGCTCAGGTAAACATCTACATTTTTTGCTATTTTATCTATAAAATCAATCTGGTCGTTCTGTTCACCAGAGAGTTCAGGGAACCTGAAAGAGTTAATCATTCATAGTTCTTCAAGTGTTGATGGGGCCAATCCATACCTTTCTTCAGCTTTAGAGACATACTGTGTAAAAACCAAGAGTTACGAATGGAAAAGTATTAATGTCTGACACCTGGAGGAGTTTCTTATGAGTCACAGTGGTCATGTAGCACAGACTTTGGCATCATATATCATCTGAACAAAGAAGCTAGGAAGCAGTATCTGGCAACAAGCTATAAATAGATACATTCCAAACAAAGGTAAATTATTGTATTTCAGTATTACCTCAGTGCTTCTACACAAACATGGGAGGACACACAAGAGGCCATGACCTCAGCTACTAATCTAAAAGATAATTTCAGATGAGCTATCAGTAGCCCCAGTTAAGAGGTGGAGCAATGGACTTGATGAGCTAAAAAATGTAAGTTCAAACAAAGTGCAACTGAAGCATCATACTGAGAAACAGCACTGCTTGACAGTATAAAGATGCAGGCTTATTTTAGACCCAGATGAACTTAAAATTGACCACATCCTTCTTTTAGATTGCGGGTGGAAAATAAAGCTCACTTTCCTAACTGTAATTACGACAGTCTTCCGCCTCATGCTCAATCACAAACTCAACCAGGAACCAGGTTGCTTTGCATAGTAGTGGAACATTTGCCTTCCCCGCAAAGATACAGAGAGTAGTGATAGTGAAAGTCACTAAGGACACATTCTTATGCGCAATTAAACCAGCTGAAAAAGAAATTGCACACTGGTTTTAGAACTGGCATCATACTATGCATACAGTTCTGTATACTCGTAATCTATAGAACAATCTGCCTGTTTCAATCTTCTACAAACATTTCAAATGTTGTAACTGGCCTTCACATTCCCATATAAGAGATATAATGTCTGAATATATCATATAAAGACAACCATGAAATTGTGGGGAAAATTACATTTGCAAAGAAACCCATGAATGAGTTTGTACAAAGTTTGCCTCAGACAGGGAAGGTATTTCATAAAGCAGCAGGATTTTCTGTAACTAAGTAAGCACAGTGTAATCACAATCCAATAGGAATGCCCCCAGCCACTCCTTCTTTTGGACAGGACTAACTTTTATTGTGTGTTCTTCTGCTAGAGATAATACCCCCTAGATCTTTCTTTAGATCTTGCTGAACAAATGAGGTGTCAGAGAGCGAGGAGGAGAAGCCACTCACATTGTAAAGTCCAAGGTCACTGGCTAGGGACTGGCTGATCTGCTGGAGCTGAGGCAGACTCTGGTTCTGCTGTTCTTGCTGTGCAGACTGCTCGTCTGCCTGGCAGCTGACCTGCGTTTGCGTGTCTTGCTCCTGCATGCTCTGCGAGTTCACTGGCCCTTGCGTTTCTACAGAACCGCTGTGACACTGGTTTGACTGGACTTGGGAGCCTTGCCGCTGATGCAGTTGCTGCAACTGAAAGTTTTGAGTTTTACGCAGGTTCTGCATGTTCTGCATGTGCAAATGCATGGCTTGCGATTGCACCTGAGTCTGCATGCGATGTGTGTGTGGGTGAGGGTGGCGTTGTGGCGGCTGGCCTGGCTGTTGCTGCTGCTGCATTTGTTGGTGCTGGCCTGTTGGTTGGGCTGATTGGGGCGAGGAACAGCCTTTCTGGCCATCAGTGCTCTGGGCCTGCTGAGACTGATTGTAGGGGTAAGGCAGTAACCTTTGGTCCATCATAAGCTTACTGGTATCCAGTGGAACACCCTGAACAAAGACAAGAAGAAATTTATGAACTATACTGCACAATTTAATTCCATATGCCAAATGTTTCATTCAAGAACCATTGCCCACCACAGGCACAAGCAACTGCTGTTTGTGTGTCTAGAGTGAAGCATCTCCACACATCTGATGTGTGTCTGTCTCCTCTGCTGCCGTGTCACTCGTCTTGTTGTGGTTTTGTGCTCAGATTCCTCTCGCACCAACGGTACCGCCCTTTTTATGAAGGGACTATAATAATTGGTTAAACCAAGGCACACGTGTCAGCGTCAGCCAATCAGAGGCAGAGACTGCACTGCGTACACAAGCGTGCGCACAGAGAGAGGGAAAAAAAAACACGACTAGTCGACTTCTCTTGGAGTGCGTCGGCTTGTGCCTCTGACTAGTCGAGTTTTCTGTTAGTTCCCTAATATATATATATATATAGACACACACACACACACACACACACACACACACACACACACACCCCCACTTTCACACGGATCAACATTCGCTGTTTCAGTCCATCGCGATGGACATACATATATATATATATATACAGCTGTACTTCAAGGCGAGGGGTTTGAAAGTAGCCAATCCAAGAACATTATTTATTTCTCCTTGCTGCTGATTGGCTGCTGCCCTGTGACGCTGTAGTCCAGATTTTCCCCCATGGAGCGTCTGGAGTGTTCTTGTGTTTTTCATTTTGTTCTTCTTAAAGCCCTGTATTTTTATTACTGTAAATTAAATCCATTTATTCATGTATTTACCTGCTTATACCAAAGAAAATGACAGCACATACCACAGAAAACGCATGAATTACAGTGCAGTCTATTCAGGGGTAACATCGGTATTTTACATTCTAGCACTGCAGGAGTTCAGTGTAAACTGTACAGTACGAATACGGGTTTACCTTTACAT
>JBBIGA010000007.1:8643862-8668512 GCA_037576975.1 Alestes dentex
AGAGAGAGAGAGAGAGAGAGAGAGAGAGAGAGAGAGAGATAGAGAGAGAGAGAGAGAGAGAGAGAGAGAGAGATAGCAGAGAGAGAACAAGAGAGAGGCCCTGCAAAGGAGACGGGGAGATAGAGGGAAAGAGACAGAGAGAAGGAAAGAAGGACAAAGGGAAAGAGTGGGAAAGAGAGAGAGGAGAGAAAGAGGGGGAGAGAAAGAGAGAAAGAGGGGAAACTCATAAGCGGCAAAACAAGGAAGACTCAGGAGCGGCGCTGGAGGACGAGCTCTGATCCTCCTCCTTGTGCCCCGGAGCTGATAAGCGCTGGACTCTGTCAGGCTGACACTCTGAGATAAGAGCAAGAGCAGCTCAGAGGACGTCCACCACCAGACGCCCTGACAGGGGAACACCACCGCTGCCCCACTACTGCATCTGGGACGTCTCCTCTTCACTCCCGTCAGTCTGGGCTCTCTCTCCTATGACTACTGTGCTGAGAGCAGCTCCTGCACTCATTACTGCTGCTACAGAACCTTAATAAGACTGGACATAACCTCACTGATAACAGACACATTCAGTGGATTAGATGTTATCAGGGCAATGTTTGAAGTGTGCCTGGACAGATACTGACAACATGGGTTTATGACCTAAATGGCAAAAGCCATGTCATAGATTCATGTAATCAAATCTTACAATTTTAACGCATGCAGATGTTACCGAGATGTTTCTACAGATGCAAGGACAAGTTCCTAGATGTTTCAACAGACCATACTATGGATGAATCATCTAAAATTCACTGATGAATTTTTTTGCACATATGTGACTGGCAAGGTAAGTCCATGGAACATCATCAGGTCACGTGTCATGTTCTGAAGCACATGAACAAAGGTCATAACTCTTTTTACATGCAACATTGTGTTTTTCCGTCTGTCAGGGTCCTAAGGACTGCAATTAGATGTTGCTATGGTGACAAGTTTCCGTAGTCGTTGCTATTAACCAGAAGTGGAAATGGCCAGGTTTTACTGGGATAATACTTTTTTTTTGTTTTTAAATAATGCATGTTTCTGGTGCATTATCACAACAAAATATACTGACTAAAAATGACTATCCCATTCATGAACTTCTGTAATAAATAAGTAATACATTCTAAAATCTAAAGCTTAAATCTACCTTCTCTCCACAGCTCTTCACCTTTTACTGAAAGAACAAGAACACTCAAATTCTGCTTGTCAGAAACAGTACTTTTAACTGACTAACAAACAAAAAACATCATAGAAATACATATACATATCATAAATGTATATGTATATAAATGTTTGTGTATGTATATACAGCGCTGGAAAAAAAAATATGAGACCACTGGCAAAAATGCAGAGACCACTGCAGTTTCTCAGATTTGGTCTTTTATAGGTGCAACACTCACACCCACACCCACTCCTGATATTTCTCAAGTGTCTCCAGCCTTCTCACTGCTGCCCTGGAAGGACATTAGTAGTTTTGGCAGCAGACATCTTGAGGAAAATCTTGCTTTCTGAAGTCAAATGTCCTGAAATATTTCAAAAGCTGCTTTGAGGTTTTGAAAAGCGCTAACTTTTGAAATGCGACGTGAGAGGATCTTGGAATTAAACCCTGCTTTGATTAGATCTGCAGGATGCCGCACTTCATCCTCTTCCTGGCTACCAAGTGACAAAACGAATGAGTGATGAACTTTCATCTGTATGCATTCATGTGATGGACAGGCAATGATGTTTTGTATCTGTGCTGGGATTTCCAACACAGTACACACATATGGCGTATTTTGGAAGATCTGCTCCTGTAGTTTCTAAAGTGGCATTTGATATTTGCTTATGTGTTAAATGGTTGCAAGTTTAAACACGTGCCTATTGAGTACACTCAATGCACTCAACATTATTGATGATACCATGGTTACTCAGCGTAATTAAAATGATTAAAATGAACTTTAACAAAATTTTCACTGGGCTCAGGTTTTAAATGTCTGCTATAATTTGGCAAGGAAGTTACTGTCACACAGATTAAGCAATTACCAAAAGTGGTAATTACTATGAACCTTACTATTACTATGAATGAGCACCCAGGGCCCATTGATGCATGTGGGGATCGATGCCTAGCCTGTCTGGTTTGATCCCACAGAAAATCTACTGTTGCACAAACTGCTGAATAAAGTAATGCTGGATATTACAGAAAGATATCAGAACACACAGTGTAACACAGCTTCCTGTGTATGGAGTTATGTGGCCACAGACCAGTCGGAGTGCCCATGCTAACCCCTGTCCATGGCCAAAAGCACATAAAACCGGTGTGACCTGGTTTGATGAATCACTGTGTGCGTCTCTTACCTGGGGAAGATAGATGATGCCACCATAATGCACTATTGAAATAAGGCGAGCCAGCAGAGGCAGTGTGATGCTGTGGGCAATGATCTGCTGGGAAACTTTGGGTTCTGCATTCATGTGGCTTTTACTCTGACATGAACCATTTAGCTAAACATTGTTGTAGACCAATTACACACCCTCATCATTACGGTCTTCCCTAATGTTAGTATCATTTTTCAGCAGGATAATGTGTCCAGCAACACTGCAAGCATTCATTAGATAGCATCAAGTTGCTGCAAATGTTACTAAGTCTACTGTTAACAGTAGATGTTTACTGCATCTTGATGTTGTATTGGTATGACTAAGAGTAGGAGATGTTACCATGGATGCAGTCGGGAGATGTTAATATGACAAGAAGTGTCAGCAAATGTTGTTGGACCTACAAGTAGATGTCAACACATAACAAGGAGCATGTTTTAGAGCTAAGCAGTCGCAAAAAAGAAAAGTACAGCTGATTACAAACTGACACAAGGTTAAGATGTGGGATTGCAGCTATTCCCCCATGTTCAACTGCCCTAATCAGCATGAGCTATTAGCAGGCGGCCATTAGGCTAGACTGGTGTGAAATTAGACATTTAGGCATTAGCTCTGCGCCGACAGACGGAGCATCAGACAGACAGACTGCAAAGGACTAACACAGACAGCTTAGAGCAAGGTCAGACAGATAGAGATCAGAACAGCTCCGAGAGAGGAGAGGAGGCGAGGAATAAACTAGAATGAAGGACATAATCATTCAGACATCAGGGCCATGGACAGCTGGGTGATGAAACAAGAGCAGTGCAGAAAAAAAAATGTCCCCAGACACACATGTAAAGCTTAAAGAGTGCTGAACTCAAGCTGATGAAACTGGTGGAAGCTAATGAAGGGCAAACCGAGCTTGAGAGGGGACAGGGTGGACAAAACAACCATCCCTGTCTGAGGAGCTGGAGAGGGAGCAATGATGAAGGCAAAAGTGAAGGAATGGGACCGGTTTTCTGGCAGAACTCAGAGGACCGTTGCTCACCCGCTGCTCCTGCGTGGCCACGAAGGTCTGGAAGCCAGGAGCCACCCCGAAGCCGAGCTCGTGCACAAACGGAGGCTCTGCCTGACTGTGGATCTGTACCCGAACACCTGCCTCAAACGCCGTCTCCTCTATAGAGGAGAGAGAGAGAAAGAGAAAGAGAGAAAGAGAGAGAGAAAGAATTTAATTTCATACATAGAATTCCATGCTTTACATTTAAAAACATTGCTTAAACCAGTCCTCACAAAACCTGCAAAAAAAGGATGCAGCAATCATGTGGAGCATCTGAGGGTGGGCAGCTCACGGCCTGGTGGTTAGGGAGCTGCCCCTGTGATCAGAAGGTTGTGGGTTTGAATCCCAGGACTGCCAGTGGCACAACTGAGGTACCCTTGAGCAAGGTCCTGTCCCCATACGCCGCTCCCCAGGCGCTGTGTTCCTGGTTGCCTGCTGCTTTACTTGGTAACTGAGGTTTTTTGCAGATTCTTCAAAGAACCACATTTAACAGGTTTTCACTCGCAAAACAATATTAATTAACCAGTGAGGTGAGTGGAAGTTACTAACTATAGATTCTTAACATAAGCATTCAAATTTACTTCTTCTAATCATATAAATATTGTCAAATTAGTGTGGAAAGTGTTACACCTGAATTTGAAACTCAGATTATAGCAATATATGCTTGATTCAATAGTTGTTTGTACTCAATATAAACTCAATATTTTTGATGATTTACTAAAACATTTATAAACACTGGTCTTCAGGAAAGTGGAAAAAAAGCCCTAATTTACCATCATAACTTGACATAAACAGATCAGGGACTCATTTTGTGCAATGAATGACTTTAAATAAGTCACAAACATCTAAGTGAACCTAAAAAACTGTTCTTTAAACATAACCTCACCCTCCCAGTGCTTTATTGAACAGGTAATCCTATCAGAGAGATGTATTGCTTTGATATGAGATGATTTTCTGTGCGAAGATTGTGTTTGTTTTTTTTTTGTTTTTTTTGTAGTGGATACATTAATGTTTTTGAGTGCCACAGTTGTAAAAATTACCCTCACTAAAGAACCAGTGAAGAACTTTTTTTGGAGTGTGTGGCATCAATTAAGTATTCTGTTACTGTTCAAGTAAAAGAACCTTTTTTCTTACATTCTTAACATTTTACGAACCATTTTTATCTTTGCAAATTCAGTTTTCTTGGAGCAGAAAAACAATTTCTTTTCTTTAAAAAATGATATATATATATATATATGGAATTTATAGGGATGTCACACGATTAAAAAATTTAATCAAATTAATTATAAGCTCTGATTAATTAATCACATTTAATTAATCGCATTTAATCGCATTTTATCACATTAATAAATTTTTGCTGTAAAAGTATTTAAAAATTCAATGAATTTCGGCATATGAGTGAACGAATAATCAACATTACAGACTTTCAACGTCTCTTTTAGTTAAGAACTGTTTCTGCACTCTTCATGTGCCGTAATGGACGCAGCAATCAAAAATATGACCTAATAAGCTGAGGGAAAAAATGCTTCAGCGAGAACAATGATAGGACTAAGTCCATCTATAAGGTGCAGTTTAAGACAATGTACATACAAGCACAGGTGTTCTGATGAATTATTCCGCCATGTCGGAAAATGCTCCCTTTAAGTTTATACAGTTTATAGTCAGATAGTAATGAGAAGTAGGCAAATAATATGCATAATCGGAGAAAAGTATATCGTATTTAAAACACATATTTACCCTGTCGAAAAATGCTACCTTGAAGCTTTTACAGTGTATACAGTAGGGCATTAACAGAAAAGTCGACTAGTCGACTTCAGAGGCAGAAGTCGACGCCCTCTGAGAGAAGTCGACTAGACGTGTGGTTTTTTTGCCTCTGCCTCTGATTGGCTGACGCTGACACGCGTTCCGTGACTTAACCAATTATTATAGTCCCTTCATTAAAAGGCCGGTACCGTTGGCGTGAGGGGAATCTAAACACAAAACCACAACAAGACGAGAGACACGGCAGCAGAGAACACAGACATGCATCACATGTGTGGAGATCCTTCACTCTAGACACACAAACAGCACGGAGACCTGCACAACCTGCAAGTCGGTGTTAAAGTACAGTAACAGTACCGGCGCTCTGCACGGCATCTGAAACCACCGCTAGCTAACATGGCTAATGCTAGCAGTGCAGAGAGTCGTCCAGTCCAGAGGACGCTGAGTGGCTGCGCAGCTTAAACTGTTCCCACTTTCTGTTGTACACTTAAATTTACCAGAAAATTCAAGGTAGCAGCCTCTGTTTTGTCTGTTTAATTGTCATGCTGACTGTTAATGTTACAGAGAACTTTAATAAAAGTTGGACACCTGTGTTCCTCCGCTGCCTGTGTGATGACGTAATTAAACGATCAGTCGACTCGATTTCGACTATGTTGACGGATAAGTCAACTTGAAAAAAATCTGGAGTCGTTAATGCCCTAATATATAAATATAAATAAGTAAATAAATACACACACACACACATATATATATTCTATTGTTTTTGCTGCTTTTTGTTTCTGTACACTTTCTGCCGTAGCAATGCAAATTTCCCACTTACTGGAATAAAAAAGGTTTATCTTATCTTATGTTTTTCCCTGTGTAAGAAATGTATCCAAATCTTTAACTACATGTGTTAAGCATCTATTTCTCCCTCAGGTACTAGTACAAGTGGGTCGTTTACCTGTGTGATGGCAGATAGTGTGGGGGAGATGGTGGGGGAGAACTGCTTGGAGGGATGCCTGCGGGACTCCGGGCCAACGGGCAGGTTGAGTGGCGAGAGCTGGGTTCGTCTCCGAGGGGAGGTGCTCAGCTGTGGCTGTACCTGGCCAGGTAAGAGCGGAGGGTATGAACTCAAACAAGAGCCTGACCCACCCACTGCACTGCCTGCTGACTGGAGGGACTGTCCACTTATAGAAGAGTTACTCAAGGAGGACTGCAAAGACTGGTTGCTGAGGGATGACTGCATAGAAGGGGAGGAACTAAGAGAAGACTGCAGGGAGGGGTTGCTAAGTGACGACTGCAGGGAGGTGGAGCTTAGGGAGTTGGGGAAAGAATGGCTGCTCAAAGACGACTGGATATTTGGGTTGCTAAGTGATGACTGAAGGGAGGGATTACTGAGCGTGACCTGTAGAGAGGCCAGGAGACCTGTGGGGTGGAAGTGAAGAGATAAGAAAGAGATCATCATGGTGCTACAAAAAAACTCTCAAAAACAATCTCTCTCAGTACTAACATCATACATCATAATTTAAAAGAATTAAAATAATTTTAAAATAATTTCAACAGGGTATATTGGATGGCTTTTCATATCTAACAACCCATAATATACAAAGAACAACAAGACTCAATTTAATTGTTAAACGTCGAAGGGAATCTCCAGTGGCTGGTGTGTAACCCATACTGTTTTGAAAGGCAAGAAAGCAGTGAGGAGGCTGCATCCTGTGTGGTGAGCAAAAATCGCTATATGGAGATAAGACTAGCTGCTACTTCCGATTACATGCACACCCACTCCCTCCATCTCTCTACCAGACAAAACACTCTGAAGTGGCCTGCATCTCAATCACTAGTTTACTTCCGTGTACTTAAACTCACTGTAAGTAGAAGGTATCTGTATATGCATATGTGAATTATTTCCATCTTATACTGCAGATCATTTAAAGCATTTACTAGATGATAACTATTTTCGGTTTTCAACTCGCTCTTTCACAGAGACAGACACACACCTGGAGAATGGAAGGCGTTGGTGGTATTGATGCCGAGTTGAGTAAGAGTGGAAGCCAGGTTGCCAGTGCTGTTGCCTCCACTGAGGGAGGGGTAGCCTGGTTCATCTGGGTCGAGCGGTGTTGGCAGTGGGGAAGGGAAGTGCAGACTGGACAGATCAGGCAGGGAACCCCCTGTATTCAGTGCAGATGGGACATGAGGGGCACTGGACTGCTGGTCTGGCGAAGGAAATATACTAATGTGGAGGGGAAAATGAAATACATGGTTAGTCAAAACTGACTTCAAATAACTGACTGGGTAAAAAGAGAGTTAGACCTAGGCATAGACCTAACTTTTTCTTAAACTTACGTGATTCCAGGGACTTCACAAGATTTTGGTCGTGAAGACAGCATAGGTAACTGGAGTAAAGGGAACAAAAACTTTACAATTACTATACAAAATAAATTCATGTGGGCTTAACGTTTTCTTTTTATGTCCACAAGCTCAGTGAAATAATTTCATTAACATTAGATAAGCCAACAAGAACAACAGAAAATACATAATACAAAATTACAAGAAATACAAGAAGCCCACACTACCTTCTTTGTATCCCATGGTTTTAGAAGTTTTCCTTCATCCAACACATTCTCCTCTATAGGAGGGACAGGGTATGGAAACACTATATGAACAAAGAAACAGGAATCAGCATCTGAAAACTTTAATTCTACATTTAAGCCTCAACATGTATTCATAACATATTATATTATAAATGACTTACTTCTCCGACCTTCACTATCAGCCAAACCTGTAACATGGACAGAAGGAAAGGCATCAGGAAATCAGCCAAATTTACACTGACGTTTCTAGGAATGATCTACCAGGGTTAAAATAAAGTGTGTGTTTGCTCTAAGAACATGATGACTACCGGTGCGTCGCCCATGAGGGGCTAAGATGTGTCCTGCACTGAACGGATCTCCAGTAGGGGGATTCATCACACTGGTGTGCAATGCAGAGTCCGAGTTTGTTCTGGAGAGCAGAGACAGCAAGAGAAAGAGAAGGAGAAAAAGTGAAAGCAGCAGGTCATTTTCTGAGGCAAACAATCTAATGTTCAATAGCGTGGTCATGATACTACATTACATCAGAATTTGGGTATCACAATGCTCATTAAAGATCAATGCTAAATGTCTACTGGAACACATAAATGTTTAATTCATAACATTTTCAAATGTGTTTATTACATTTCTGTTAATATCTTTTTCAATAAAATCTCAGTGAAAAAACATCAAAGTGCAGGCAAAATATCAACCAGGTGCTAATTTAGAACAGCATCAGTGTCTTAAGCGTATGTAGGGTAAAGGTGCTACAAACTGAACCAAGAGGCAGCTCTTGTGTCAGCATGGGGAGTAATTGGTAATTCCCTGTAGAGGGAAAAACCTTCCCATTGTTTGGTAGTCCTTGACATAGGTTTGATAACTTGCACTTTAACAACCCAAAAAATTATTCTGGTTAAAGCAGTTTGGCTAAATATTATGCTACCTGTTACTGTTATGGTAACTGTTACTGTAGCCTCTTATATTAACTTATCTTTTTTGCTTGACAACTTTGATGTAGCTACAACCTAAAAACCAGCATAAAATATTAGTAAAATCTAGGACTGGCCTGTAAATTTGAATAAGTGAATATTTGTCGTTTAAGAACAGCATAACTAATTTTAAGACTAGGTAGTTTAAAAAATGAAGAGAATATATCTCAATATTGCCCTAAATTGACTACTTGATTAATAGCATAAGTGCAAATCACGATACTTTGACACAAATAATACAGTAAATAACTACAGTTACACTGCCAACCCAGAATTAACTAACATTTTAGCACAAAGTACCAATATGCAAGAAGCACGGGGTCATAAACTTTATTAATGAAAACCTCAGATGTAATTTCTAATCTTAGTACAGTAATATTTGGAAAATCCTGGGATACTGAATTTTTACAGACAAAAAAAAAATTCTTCATGTCAGTATTCTGTACTGTAGTAGAATACTGACATAGTAGTACCAGTGTCATTCTCAGCACAGAGGAGTACCAGTGTCATTCTCAGCACAGAGTAGTACCAGTGTCATTCTCAGTACAGAGGTGATGATATAAAAAGACACCCAGACAAAATAAATGCCTCTATACATTTAAAAAGGACAACTATCTGACGGCACTGAAATGCCTGCCATCAATACCTATTCTCCTATCATCACCATGGCTTGCCTAAGATACCATATGAATAAAAAAATCAATATGTTCACAGTAGTTGGTCAGTGCGAGCATAAAAAGCATACACAGCTGTCAGCTGCTGTTGAACACTAGCTTACCATGCACTCACCACACCACTCAACCAACTCACCGCACTACTCTTCCCGGCCTTACAATGTCTTAGAAGACGAGTAGAGAAAAAAAACAGACCAAGCCAAAAAGACAAGCGAGAGAGAGACATGGAAAAAGAAAGTTGAAGAAAGACGGAAAAAAGAAGGGGAGAAAGAAGTGGGAGAGTAGAAAGTTAAATGAGTGGGAGAGAAAGAAAGAAAAAAGAACCAGAGATAGACAAATATACAAACATCCAAGAGAGGTGAATTCACCTGTTGAGCGCTGTGGTGGGAAGACGGAACAACGGGTTCTTGTCCATGGAGAAATTACTGGACCAGTTCCTTTGTGATTGACAGAAAAACGCCCGTTATTTCCAGAACCATGAGGAAAAATGGAGCAGGCTTGCAAAAGAACCGAAAACATCCCAAGAGAGGATCAGAAAGAGGGACACTGACGATATACTGTTGATGGAGTCTGTCTCCACATGGGCCAAAGGATCAGCCTTATGGCCCCTGTCCAGGACATCTGAACCTGACCGATGAAGAGGGTCGCTCAAACATTTCTTTAACATGCAGGCTACCATGTGCTTCTGTTATTACATCACTGCTCTACCTTGTTTGTGCCTGTGGCTAGAGTGGATTTACAGGGCAGTTGATCGGTGTGAGGACTTCGATGACACAGCGAAACGTGTCTGCAACTTACTGCCGACTACTCCACTCTCAAGCTGATTAATTGATTGGCAAGATCCCCCGCCCCCACAAAAAAAAAACTCAGCACCCTCCTCATGAACTGCAGAAAAACTGATTCATTTTTAAGGTCAGTATCCCACTCACTGAGGGTGAGTTTGTTCCATTTAGTAGAGCCAGAAGAGGGAGATTTTAGAACAGAAGAACAAAAGTGGAAATGAAGAAGATTCCTCAAGTTTGACAAATGAAAAAGCAGAGAAAAGGTAACCGCAGTCAAAAGGAAAAGGTGAAAAAAAGAAACACTACCCAAAAGACGTGAAAAGCAACAGAAGACAAAGCGGTGGTAAGGAGCTCGCTGAAGCAGTGCCTTCGGGTTAGTCCTGTCAGTGCCAGGGTTAGTGCACCATGAACCAAATATCAGCTTTCACACATACACACTAGTCCTCTGCATTCAACAAGACAGCCAGACAGACAGCAGGGTTAAAAACATGTAACCGGGGAGGCCTAGGCTAAGACCTTTGATGTCTCTTTAGTATGTATTACCTTCTCCAGCTGGGGTCTGGGGGTGGTGACAGGTATGCAGGGCTGCAGTGAGAGCTGTCCATCTGAGGTCAGTGGTTAAGGACGACTCTTTTACTAAATTAAAGCCAACACCTTTCATATAGAATTTAACATCAACCTTACTCATCAAAGCAATAAGTTTTCTGAAAACAAGACATTCTTGTTGAGAAGGCTTGTGTACAAACATTTTCACTAATTTACAGAATTTGGCTGTTTTTCCCACATCTAAAGCCATCATGTCTTAGGTCAGAGCATTGCGGAGTGGTTCAATATTAACTCTTTCCGCCAACTTGCCCTATTTATCAAGTGGATTTAAAGTAACCGTCCCAGAAGTGTTTATATCGTCCCAAATAAATTAGGACAATCAGTTATGGCAGATAATAATAAAGTTCATTATAATAGTAACAATAATAGCAGCAGCAATATAAGAAGAAGAAGAAGAAAGGGAGGAGGAAGAAGATGAATGATATTTTAACAGCAAAAAACAGTGTCATGTCAAACACACAATTTGTGTGTGTGTGTGTGTGTGTGTGTGTGTGTGTGAGAGAGAGACAGTGAGTGCAAGCAAGAAACAGAATGTGAATCTACATGCAGGAAGGCATGGGTGTCTTTTCTGCATTACTGCCTTATTAAAACTACTGTTGTACAAATCTGTCATATACACTGCACTGCTTTTATCACTAACACATGCAATAGGACACAGGGATTCTCATAGCAATCTAGCGTCTAAACAGGTTTGACCCAGTTTTGTACGCCTTGGTTGAGTAAAACTGAGCTGTGCAAAACGTCTCCAGTCAGAATCTATTTAATCATTTTTCCACAAAGAAATAAAGTTTCTCATTCACTTCTCCTTCTCATTCGCATACTCCTACACTGCTAGATTTTGAATCATACCTTGTGCTACTAAAGACTAACTGGCTATATTTAACTCAACACACAACCGGACTAAAGCAAACAACACTTGAATTAAAAAGTATTTAATTACAAAAAAATTGAAGAGTATTGTTCATTTACTGGTAGTAAAGAAACAACTACTATCTGTGCTAATGCAATGGTAATGAACTAAAATAACTATGATGAGTGTAAGGATACTTGTCTCCTGTATGGCCGACTGGGCGAGATGAAGCGTCTGTCTCTGTGGACTCTCTCCACCAACCCATGGTGCCGTGTGGAGCGACTTGAGTCCAGGTTAGAGTGGAATGGGCCCTAAAGAAATACATGAACACCAAGTAAATCAAGGTTAGGCTCACCTCAAGAGACCAAATGTGCATACACATGCACAAGCAAACGTATACATCCTCAGGGACAGGTAATAATAAGATGAAAGATAATGAGCTGTTGCATGACTGATGCAATGCTATGAGGAAGACTTCCAACACAGAAAACAGGTTACAATCGGTTTCGCTTGCCTGCAACTGTACTGAATTTTAATGCATACTCCTCAAGTCACTAATCAAGCTTATAGAGAGTTTAGTTCTAAACCTAATCTAATTATATTCAGATCAAGGCCATTTAATTAAGGTCCCAGTTTGACAGTCATAGTATCATGTCAGGCTGGAGTATTTACTTCTCTACATTTAAATGTTGCTAATTTCTTATGGTTTTAGTGGATGAACTACTAAGTATGTCAGCACTAAAACACACAAAATAATGTTTAAAAAAAAGTCTAAAACATTTAAACATGCATTTACAATTTTGAGAAAAACAGTTTAAAAAACTGTAAAAGAACAAACTGACAGGGCTTAATGTCAGTTTAAGGCATGTTAATTGATAAGCTGTCAAAATCTATATACTAAAATGAATTCTACATTAGTAACCGGATAAGGATGCAGCTGCAACTTCACTGTTCTCTTCACAATGTAAACTGTATTTTTATAGCTTGCCATCCTTGCTCGGACTTCTCACAGGAAAACAACTGTACACAAATTCCTTTCAGTTGCTGTCTTTCTAAATCACAGCTCTTTGCGTGCACGGAACTGTACACCCACTTATTCACTTTTAATAAACATTTATCATGCCTTGTTTGCTTAAACACAAACAGTTAAAAGTTCACATCCCAATAGGTTGGTTACACAATTTAATGCAAAAGACAAGCAGGCCCAGCTTAAACTCATTTAAGGAACTCGCATGTTGTGACATACCTGGAGGTCAGGGGTGTTCCTACCGATCTGATTGACATTTGGAAGGGACCCCCCATAGTAGCCCTGTGTTCTAGCCAGTCGCACCTTCTGAGCCTGAATCTGCAAAATGATAAGAAAAAAAAATTCCAGAAATAGTATAGGGTGATATGTAAGCTATATTGGGATATCAAGAAACTAAAGTACAATGATACTGCTTTTAAGTTTTAAAGCAATACATATAATAAATACTGAACATTTTATCCATGATATAATGGACAAAAATATCAGAATCAGAAAGCTTTTTTGATCCCTGAGGAAACTGCTTATGCTACAACTGCACAGACACACATATACCCAAAGAGACTCCAGAAAATACTCTGAAAATGTTTGGTGCTAAATACACTATGCTATAGGCTATACCTGACTAATAGACTGACGCCATGTTATCATTCGATAACATATTAGAAAAACATTGTGATGTTTTATCAGTGCTGCCCAGTACTATACAGAAACACATAAACCTCACTTGAATGCCTAAACCCACTAAAACACAGTACTTCAAATAAGAACATTTTTCATAGATTTGAGGCATTTAATTTTTCTTTCGTGTCCCTTCTTGTCTCTACCTCTGTCCTATCTTTTTTGCCATGTCATAGCTTGGCAGCCTCTTGTTCTCATGTAAGACTCTGCCCCTGTTTTCCTTCCTCCCCTTCAGGGTGTTTTGCTGTGATGTAATGATGATACCTCTATGAAGTTTCAGTGAATTTGTTCTTTGCGTACAAGAACAACACATCTGGCTCTAAGATTCAGATAGTACTGACTAATTGCATAAGTTGTATTACCATGTCTACAGAGTGGGAGTTTTCCAGAAATGTTGTATATCCTTCATGACAAAATGGATTACATTTTAGGATACTTTTATAAAGACACTGAATACATGACTGATTTCAAGCAAACTGAAATGCTACTAAGTGTTTCAGTCCTAAAAGACTAATATGGGGACATGGTCACCCAGATTCTTTTTTACCACAATCATCTGCTGTCATCTCCAGCACACTGCAATGAGCTCTTTTGTACTAGCACTGTTCCCCCGCATTACTTTTCAAACCAACTCCGAATAATACAAACAAGCTTTTGTTCCAAAGCACCCAGACCAGCAGCAACACACATTCCACAGCTTTCAAAGGCTTAAATCATGAGCATAAATGACAGTGACAATATTGTTTTGTGTCCGAGCCAATGAGACACTGCACCAATGTTTGCTAATCAAGAGCAATGAGAATAAAAGAGTGCTATCCAACTGTAAGGCCACATGAGATATTCTCAAGGACAGCTCAGAGAGAAAGCAGCGTCCAATCAATTCTGCACGTGGCCCACTCATTTCAACACAGTCCTTTGCCTTCTCATGTTAAATTAGCTACTGTAAGTAGTAACATCATTAAAACCATGCCAAAATTCATCAAATTGGAGTCCCAGCCAGAACAATTTCAGCTTCTAAAGGAACTGGAAGAACGATTTAAAGATTACTATAAAAATTACACAATAAATTTTATTAATTTTGAACAGATCCCTGAATGGATTATATTTTTATTTTTTAAACTAAGGTTTTATCCTGTAAATCTTGAGGCCTTACAAAAGAACACAGTGAAGAAAAGAACTACGTTCACTTGATTACTTACAAAAACTTAATGACAGGCAATAAAGATTATTTTACCATTCATGTGATAAATTACACTATTCCTCAGCATTTAGTGGATATTGTCAATACATCAAAAACTTGCATGTTTCATTTTTACTAATAATAAATAATCATCTTTACTTCTCTGCCTCAAAGTGGCCTTAGAATTACACAGGGTCATAAAAAGAATGGACAACTGCCATGTTTTTAATAGATTATTTACTGAATAAAAACCATGTGCTCATTTTTACTGCCTTATTTTGTGTCTTTAATGTCTTAATGTGTGTCGGTCTTCACACGCATCATTGTTAAGAGTCTGAACGACATTCACTATCAAAGAAAAACAAACTATTGTTTAAAAATCGAACTATTTGTTTACAAAACGCATCTATACCAAAATTATTTTTGTTTTGTTTTTTTTCATCCAATCTTTGTCAGGATGTTGCAGTCTGGATCACAACACTGTACTCATTACCCCAGCCCAACACCACGAACCACATCCTCTACCACAAATAAACTCTTTTTTACTCTCTCTCTCTTTAACAGCACGCACATTCAAATTCATTGAGAGTGTATGGATTAATGATCTCACAATAACAATAGTCAATCCCAATACACAATTTTACTTTTTTCTTTTAAGAAAAGTTGTGTTTTTTCTTGCATTTTTAAAATTACGAGGGACGTTCAAAAAGTGTTACGTACTATTATATTTTGCGTGTCTGCGTGCTTTGAGTGTCATGTGACTATGTTCCGTCAGGCAAGTCAGACACAATTTGTTTTTGAAATTATTATTAAATAGATTTTAAAAAGTGCAGGAACTTTTTGAGTGTCCCTCGCATAATGTTAGGATCCACAGTGGATATTTTACAAGCACAGACCTCCTCCTCATTGTGTGACTGCTCTCTTTGGAAGTACCTTCAAATACACAGCATTGGTAACTATAAGAATAGTTATATCAGGCAGCTTCTAGTACTAACTAAGGGACCAGTAGAACTGCAAGTCAGCACTAGTTGTACTCTTTCCTACAGATCATTTACTAGGTAACTTCCAGGACAGTCAGTTAAGATCTAGTTAGTGTGACAAAGGTGGTAGCCCACAATTCTGTCTACTGACAAATCTATTCTGCACTTTACCTACATTTGATTCAAAGTTAGAATTGAGTTTGCTAGGACTATAAACTGCCACTGATCAGCCTTTGTTTGACTCATGTACAGATGAGCTCCCATTCACTGTTTTGACCACAATTTCCTATTCAGCTCTCTCAACAATGCCCAACAACCTTTGCAGACAAAACAAGCAAGAAAGCACCTTCGGCAACTGGAACAGGCCTGCTAACATTTAATATTCAACCATTTAAAACAAACTGGGAAGAAAGCAATGTTAATCGATACACCTAATTTTTCATGCATTGTGTCAGGAAATAGTATTCAATAATATTTTAAGAGAGCGTGGTACGAGGATGGAAGAGGATGAGACAGGTGGGTTGCAGGGTATTTCCTGGGCATCAACATCCCTAAATTTATTCTTCTGTCACTGCAATGATTACTGACAGGTAAACCTAAACTGGTCATCCGCCAAGCAGCTGGTGGCCTAGTGGTTAGGGAGTTGCCCCTGCGATCAGAAGGCTGTGGGTTCAAACCCCAGGACTGCTAGTGGTACCACTGGTACCACACGTACCCTTGAGCAAGGTACTGTCCCCATACACTGCTCCCCGGGTGCTCTGTAACGCTGGCTGTCCCCTGTTTCACTTGGTGAATGGGTTAAATGCAGAGAAAGAATTTCACACCATGTGCTGTGGTGTGGTGTGGTGTGGTGTGGTCACGCGTGACTATAATGGCCCACTTTACTTTACATTTATCACCAGCCAATAAAGACTAGTATTTACATCTAAAGGACAATGTAGCTTGCATTATTCAGTTCTGGACCCTTAACCAACCTGCATGTAGGACTATGTGACATGACTGGGGGGTGTGATCACAGCGCTGCCCTAACATGTTCGAGTCCAGGCTACACACACTTGTCCATAAACTACCATTTGAACATCAATGTACTCTTGAACACAATTTAGTCCTTTCAGATGGAGAGGTTATCCATTTTGGGGAGCCTAGTAGTTCATTCACTGTTAAAAGAATCATTGTCGACGACAACACAAGATTGTCCAGGGCATTTAACTGTTTCTCCCGTTTTCCAGGCTCTTTCCATGACTGATAAATTGGTCAACTGTTTTTCAAGATGAAAGAAACACAAAACTGAATGCATCAAAACTGAGACCTTGAGATCCTGACACTGAATCCATGAGTTTCCTTCAAAAACACTACATTTAATTTTTTATTGAAGTTCTTCACTTAGGTGACCATATAAAAGTACCGCTCTCAAGCTAATCCAACACTCTATGGCTCTAATAGAAGAAAACATTACTAACCTGAATTACAAAAACTGCAGCTGCACCAGAGCAACATCAGATTATGGTGAAGTTAAACATAATTCTATTATAATACTTAGCTTGTCATTCATTCTTTTGTAAACTTTAGGTTGTACACAGCAACTGTTATCATGCGACCTACTTTACTTTGCTTTTCCTTATGTTGCAATTCAAGCAATTTAGTGATATTTCAACTCAATACAGAATTGAATTGTATACATTCTTCACCACTGATCTCTCAACAAACACTTCTGCTTTGTCTGCTCTGTTTTGTGCTTCAACTGATCTGATACAAGTTCTTTCTACACTGCTAATGTGTGTAGTGTGCAGTAATTGAAAGCAATAAATCTCACTTTCAATGTTATGACACTTACCTGTCAAAGCAGTAGCACTTACAGGTGAAATGAAAGTTATTAAAAAAAAAAAAAAAAGGAGGGACAACTGAAAATAACATGTCTAAAGTCAGATTGCTGGTTCCATATCTATGTATCTTAAGCTACTCAAAAAAGTCCTAACTATTAATTTAATCTCTCACTGGCAGACAGCTATGGAAAGTGAAAACACATGTTATAGTTCACAGTTCACATACTAAATATCAATTCATATTTAGTATTTTTTGGATTCTCCACATCGAACCTTAAAAGTCAATCAAGAACGCATCAATTGACTTAGCAATAATGCTAATAATAATAACCGAAAGATGCAAAATCAAAATCTCCTAATAGTACCACACAATGTAGTATTTTTATTTTAGCCTTTTTTTTGGTTGATATACTGTATAATACATTATTGTGTGTATGTTTAAATGTAAAAGTAAATGTATTTGTTCATTTGTCAAATGTGAAGTGAAGCAGCGGGAAGCCAGGAATGCAGTACCCAGGGAGCAGTGTGGGAGGACAGTATCTTGCTCGAGGGAACCTCAGTTGTGCTGCTGGAAGTCCTGGGATTTGAACCCATGACTTTCCAATCACAGGGGCAACTCCCTAGCCACCAGGCTACTAGCTGCCTTATTATATAAATAAGTACACTCACAGTGCATTTGAACACAGCTGCTACATCCATTATAAAATGTTACATAATTATGCAGTGCATTACTGTGCTAAATAGCCTGTTTCCTCTCACGTTCCTTTACTTAAAGAATAGAAATGACCATGGCCAGCTTAGTTGTAAAGAAATTTGAATAAGCATTGGTCATAAAATTATCAGTGCCTCCCTTATAATATCAGATGAAACATTTACACTATTAATAACAGTCTTTACTTCTATAAGTTTTCTTATAACTGTCCCCTAACCCAACCTCATAAATCATGATATTTACCCACCTAACTCATTTACAGCCACACGCATTGATTTGGCTGCCACACATTTCTTAATCAAGACCACAGTGCGGCAGTTGAAGTGGAGGATGATGGTTCTTGGTCCAGCATACAGTAATTCATAAGGTCCTCATTCAAAGCAAGTCAAAATTCAGTACAATAATACAACATATATGCAAACTGCAATAAGCAGCCAGGTTCCGCTACTAATTCACCCTCTTATCCAGGCATGGTGCTGATTTCCCCAGAGCGGCGGTTTCCGCCACCCCTTCCAAACCCAGCACCCCTCCAGACTACAAGACGAGAAACAAAGACAGGCACCCATATGGAAGAATGTACAGATGTGCTCTTCCTCCACATCTACAGCAAACTCAAGGACCATATAAACACTCAGAAATTGCACACGACCACTGCAGATTTTTATTTCATTACATCCTGCCATTGCACACTGACTTGTTCCACATATTTATTTTGTTACATGCTGCTTTTCCCATTACTTGCAGTTTATTTTGTATTACCAACCCTGTTGTGTTTTTTTTTTTTGTTACTGCTGCTGCAAATTGAGAAAGTCACAAGAATTTTGATATAAGAGAGTATAATGACAATAAAACTCTCTTATTCTTTAGACTGACTGGATGACATAAAACACCACACTTCTAAAACTGTGTTTAAAGCAAGTATTTAAAACACAGGAAAATAGAAAGGAGATCTTAAAATGAGCAGTTATAGTAATAGGACAAACTCCAAGGGTGTCGATTACATCACTTGAGATCTGGGGCCAGCACTAGACATCTGCGGACGCTGCAGTATAACCACCCCCTACCTGGTGGGTCCTAAGCTCATTAAAGACAGCTACTGCAAGAGGAAACTCCAGCATGGGACAAGATCTAAGACCACTGTTTCAAAGCCCAGGAAAAACCTCAGAAGTGTTTCTCTCTCTACAGGACACCTCATATTAAAAATTAAGAAAAACTGTTCATACAATAGAGGGCACATAAAACAGACACCTAAGACATATTATATAGACAGAACTATTGGGACACCTGACCATTACACCAACAGGGACTTAATTGACACTGAAATAAAATACAGACTTTAACATGGATTTGGGGATCTTTTGCAGCTAGAACAGCGTCTACTCTTCTTGGAAGGCTTCCACAAGATTGTGGAGCGTTTCTGAGGGAATTTGAGCCCATTCATTCTGTAAAGCATTTATGAGGTCAGGCACTGATGGTGGATGAGAAGGACTGGCCTTCACTGGAAGTAAGGGGCCTAACCCAAATCCTAAAAAACAGGTGTGTCCCAAAACGTTTGTCCATATAGTGTCTACAAGAAGGAAATCATAAACTTGGACATCTCTTGAGAAGATCGCACATTGTGGTTTTGACAGCGCATCTGTCAACCAAAGCAAATTTACTACACCTCTTAAAACGGCAGCTGGTGGTCTGAGCAACATCTGAAAACATCTAACTGGATGAGTCAGTCAGATTCTCAGGCCATCAGACTCTTTGGACAGGGCACACCACCACAATTTTTAACTACACATTCTACCACAAACAGAACTCTCTACCCCTATCTCACCTGCCTCTCCACCTCACTGTATCTCACCTGCCTCTGTACCTCACTGCATCTCACCTGCTGTCTGTTTTACATCAGCCTATTTACCTCACCTCAAACTAGCACGCTGCACTTTACATTACATACACTTTTCTATTACATTCACACATTTATGCTGTCAATATTTATTTGAAATCTGTATTCTATGTATATTTGATTAATTACTTTTAGCCTTTAATATTCTCTAATTTAATTTATTGTGACTACATTGTACTACATAACTATGTATGTGACACATAAAGACTACTGAAGATCTTTTCCAGTGAATTTCTGGCAAGGCAGCTGGATTAGGGCTGCACTTCTCAGCTCACCACCAACTTCAGGTCTAGTGTTTATTAACGAACTTACATATCTGTCAAAACAATACGTTTAACTCAGCCTTACGCTTGCAGGGAATCACTAACGAACCAAGCACCTGGGATTTCATTCCAATACATACTAAAACTGTAAAAGGGGTAGTCAACTCAAAAACACAGCCTACCACTTTTGGCTCCACTGACAACTTAGCAGCAGGACAGCTAGCCACGTCTGCTAACGCTAGCTTCCTGCTTCTCTAAACATTCACGTTCTCTTTTTGTGCAGCATTATAACATAGTGGCTGTTTTCATAGAGTCATTACGGCGTTTGTGAGTTCGTCTAGTTTCACAAGCAGCCAAAAACCAAGGAGAGAGAAATCTTTAGCCACCGAAGCTAACCCTCTCCTGACTAGCCGTATCACAACATTATTATTAGCCACTTAGCATGCTAGTGCAAGATTCTCAGAGAAAAAAAAACTTATCTTTCTGATGCCTCATCTCAACTAGATACAATACAAAGTCGGTATTAAGAATAAAAGCTATTTTCTTCTCTCTTCTCACATCTCTGAGAATGACAGGCCTCTTTTATGTACGAAGTTTCTCCCCGTTTCCCCCCTGACTCACCCGTGTGGAGGTAATGTCCATCATGACCTCCTGGAAGGCAGCCGTCTCCTCGGCCTGGCGCTGGGTGTGCAGGGCGATTTTCTCGCTGAACTTGCGTGGGTTGGAGGCCCCGGAGCCGGGACCGGCACTGGGTCCTGGTCCGGGTCCGCAACCTCCAGCACCCGCGGCGGACATCTTCTAACCCAACCACTTCAACATACGAGCCGTCCCGAGAGGATCTGACTAACAGAGGGAGGGCCGAGAGGGAGTGGAAACTGCTGAGAGCCATCGAGGGGCGGGTTCAGGACCTGCCCGACTGGAGGATGCTCAGATGACACACTTCTACCAGGACCGCTGCACTCTACATAAAAAAAATATATACCACCTCACTACACTGCAGAGGGACCACTGCACTTTACATGGGAAAGTACACATGGACCACTGAAACTACGCAGATTCTCCTTGATTTCTCAGGAAATAAACTTCCAAAATGCAGAAAAGCTACATCTTCTCACTCCTGAGAAGACAGTGATCAAGCTATGGCCAAATGTATTTAAAGAATTTCAGATTCTATTGGCAAGCTTGAATTTTGGACTAGAGAACTACTCACAAAGGCTCCTACAAAAAAAACCCACTACTGACTTCACTGTACCTATTTCGTTAGCCATAGACTGCCTAACAGACTTACTGTTCAGCAGGGATTAAGTATGTTCATGACAATAGGCCTTCTATTGTCAGTTATATCCATAGTGATGCTTTCTCTCTCTCTCCAGGTCAACCAGACGAAGATGAGTCGCCCTTTTGAGTCTTGGATCCTCTCAAGGATTCTTCCTGTTGCGTTTGGCTCACTAGGGGCTCAGACCTGGATTCTGTAAAGCTGCTTTGAGACAACATTGGTTGTAAAAAAAAAAAACGCTATATAAATAAAATTGAATTGAATTTTACACAATAAAACGGTCAGATTTTTCCTGGAGTGACCATGCCTGACTTGCTTCCCATGTGGATCTTTCCAGTATTCAAAGGACTGTATAATGGGAACCTATATTTTCTATATTTACTCTAGCTTTGTTGAAATGAAAATGTGCAGCTCTACTAGCTTTTTTTCAGATCCTACATACCTCTGGGGTACAGTCAGTAACTGTAAAACTACAAAGGACACATAGCGTGTTTAGGTACCTGATAAATAAACTGATTACTAAAAATAAATTAGAATTAAAAAAAGTTCCAGAAGATTGCTTGATGACCATGACAAGGAAAAGCTTTCAACTATGATGGCACACTGGATATCTTGCCCAATGAGTCAGTGAAAGACCCCTATGGGATCCCTGTAGGAAAAAAAAAATTGCTGGTTTCTACACACAAATAGAAGGCTATTACTATGGTATTGTGCACATATGGCGCAAAATTGCCATGAACACAGAACATGAAAACAGTTTGGGTGCAAGAGCCAGTATTTTAATTCTTATATAGTGCCTGTATAGAATAAGGATAGCCATCTGAGATACAGCTGTAGAAAAAAAGAACATTAATTTGGTCAACAAATCATAACATTATAGAATCAGAATCAGAAAACTTCACTGATCCCAAAGGAAACTGCTTATGTTACGTCTGCATAGATACTCAGAGACACAGAGACAAGATCAATATAACATATAAAGTCTAAATAAATCCAATAAAAGAATCTGTAGAAAAACCTCAATATGAAATAAACAATGCTATAGACATAAATGCTCAGTCTAAATCAGCAGTAGACTTATATTGACATTTAATAGACTTAAGGAGGAGAGGAGAGAATTGAAGCTGAGGAAAGCAAAACTAGCCTACAGATGGTAGTAACAAAGGTTGCTGTTCCACAGGAACACATTAGTTGTTAGAAAAGGAAACACATTTAAAATTTATTTTTGGCCACAGTTATTTTTAATACATTATTTATTTTTCCTACAATCAACAATTAAATGACTGTTAGGTTTGTTTTGCAAGGCTGTTTTGAGCTCAGTCACGAAAAAGTACTATTATTTAGTCTGGCGCGGTAAACTGTAAACACTGGCAAATATTTGTTCCAATCCAAAAGGACTATTATTTATCCAGCATAATGACACAAACCTGCACCACAGCTTCTTTCATCATCTTTAAAATTTCCCACACCGAGGTGTTTATGCTTTTATAAGTTCAGTGTCAGCTTGTTTACATATAGAAGAAATAGAAGGACCAAAAGGTATATTACAATTAATCACACACTTCATATTCGCTGGGAAAAGTACTTTCAACAAGAATGATGTCATATTGAGTCATTTAGAGTCAAGAAGCTCTTTAATGAAGATGCTCCACTACACTGAGAGTAAACATATCTAAATAAGTTCTAATTAGGAGGTAATTCATTATCAGCTCACAGTTCACAATCAGCAATTGAGTGATAACAGGGCTCTTCAAAAGATCAAATTTCTGATTTGAGCTGTCGAATGCAGATTCCGAACCACTTTCATCAGGAGAGCAATGTTTTTTTTTGTTTACATTTTTTTGTCAATTAACGCTAACACAAATTTGAGATCTAAAAATAATCAGTTAAAAGAGAAGCAGGTACATATGAGTAAAAGTCCTTCATATGGTTCATGAAATCACTAATTGAGATAAATAATTAAGTTTGAATGATTTTATACATACAGTATATTTTTTGTTTGGAGCAGTCATGTAACGCTTCTGACCAAACCACATAATCTTAGCCTTAAAATGTTTACTGACTATCTGAGGTAGAAAAGACATGCTAAGAACAATCTGTGAACCCTATGCTGTCCAGTTTGTTTACAGATAGTATGATTAACAGACTCAAAGGCTTTGGCCGGGTCAATGAATATTGCAGCACAATGTTGCTTCAGACATACTATCAAATAGCAGTAAAGCTGAACATATAAGTAGCTGGACATTTAAATCATCCAGAAGCCCAACTTTACAAAAACTGTTGTCATTAAGATCATCAGCTGCTTGCTGAGAAGTTTTCCAGATCTGAAATTCAGGCTGGGACGGAAATGGACTTGAAGCAATTTGGGTCAGCTTGGTCATCACTCTTGAAAGAGGCTGGGCAGTGGCAGTTTCCCCAACAGCAACTACTTGGGCTCTGTAATTGGATAAATTAAAATCTGTTATTGGGGCTGCAATGATGGGAGCTGCAACTACAAAAAAAAAAAAAAAGAAAGATAAATCTCGCTGATCTTACCCAGGCGGCTCTTTAGGATCTAATGTAATTAGTTCTATCAGAACCTCACCCTCTGCAGTGGTCTCTAAAGAGAAACAATGAGTGACAGTATGGAATGCAGAAGAAGCAAACCTGAAACTAAACTTGGACAAGAAATGGAATTTCCATTCCATGGACCTGGCATTTAAACCACTGTGAACTGATGACACAGAAGCCTGCACAACATATTGGTTGAAAATTTCAACCACATTGAAACCATATCATTCCGAACTTTACTGCATAGGAGGCTACGTAGCAGCAGAGCAGTCAGAGTGCCCATGATGGATCCTGTGCTAAAGTGAGCACATGAGCATCAGCACTGGACCACAGAGCATTGGAAGAAGGTGGCCTGGTCTCATTAATAACATTTTAAGTTACATTATGTGTGCAGCTGCGTGTATCCCCTGTCTGGGGAAGAAATAGCACTATAGGATGCACTATAGGAAGAAGGTAAGCTGGTGGAGGCTCCAAATAAGATGAAATAGGTACCTGCATTTGAACTGAGAGGCTTACAACTTGTTTTCTTAACTTTAACTAGGCTAATGCTCGTCTCTTATGGTTTAGTTTTACTTTTCCCTTTGCTTTTGGCTGCTCTCTCTCTCTCTCTCTCTCTCTCTCTCTCTCTCTCTCTCTCTCTCTCTCTCTCTCTCTCTCCCACACAC
>JBBIGA010000007.1:8668612-8691469 GCA_037576975.1 Alestes dentex
TGTCTGTCTGTCTGTCTGTCTGTCTGTCTGTCTGTCTGTCTGTCTGTGTGTGTGTGTGTGTGTGTGTGTGTGTGTGTATATATATATATTTCATTCATTCATTCATTCATTTATTTATTTATTTTTTGCATCGTGTACAGTTTTTTGTTATATCGTTTTATTCTGTTGGTTATGCTGCTGTTTCTTTTGTACTGTCTACAATGCAAATTTGTCCACAAATTTGTGTGCTTTAATGCTGTCCACAATGCAAACTGTGGGACTAATAAAGGGTTATCTCACTGCAAAAGTGAATTACTACATGTGATCACTCCCCATGCCTGTTTCACTCTCAGTAAAACTGTGGTATCTCTTCCAGCTATGCAGCAAGTGTTGGATAACCTCAAGGAGTTGCCACCCTCCACTGGAGCCAAAGATATCGACCTCATCTTCCTCCGAGGCATCATGGAGAGCCCCATCGTTCGCTCTCTTGCCAAGGTATCTAAATCATTGTGTTTATTTATTTGCTTCTTTATCTGCTGATTCAGTAGCGACTGTCCCTAATATCATTTCATAAATAATGCTAATTAAATAATTATATGTGTGATGTTTTCTTGGCTTTGGCACTGTAGACTTGGTAGACATTGATTGTGATGCTGGAGCAGCTGTTTTAGATGTTTTGGGGAAAAAAACTAAACCATTACAGGAGATGCTCATAAAATAAAGAGAAAGGTGTTTGTGTGTTACAAATGGGTGATAAAGATTGGCCTGCATTATTTTGAACATAATTATATAAATAAGTGTTTATATAGCACTTTTTAGAGCTGATGTTGTCGCAAAAAAGCTTTACGGAATCTGGGTCTGGGCCCCTAGTGAGCAAGTCAAGGGTGACCCAGACCAGGAAAAACTCCCTGAAGCTGGAGGAAGAAACCTCAGAAGGAGCCTAGACTCAAAAGGGGAATTTTGAGTCATATTCTGTTCATCATGGGAGATCCTGAGTTCAATAGAATATCATTATGTAGATTACTAATAATATACAAGAGGCAGAAGACAGCCACTGATGATCAGTAGACTAGTAGCAGCAGCTTCCTATTACACATGCCTAATCAGTTACTAATCTAAGATATTAAAACAAGTAGTAATCTGTTGAATTTTTTTTTTGAGGGCTCATTTGCAAATTGATTTCTACAACATCTGTCCTGCAAAAGCCAATTTTGCAGTTAAGAAATTATATTTTACAGCCAACAAAATCAATACACCCAATTGCAGTGCCCTTTAAACTCATAGACATTGATTTTAAGATGTAAACCAGTAAACTTTGGGTATTGCCTAAATAGTTGGAGTAGCTGGGAGAAATAAATGACAGAAGTACTGCATTCCACAAGACTTATTCACTGTAGAGTCCTAGGTTAAAGGAGTAGCTAGCCTCACTACATACATGTGAAATCTTTATCGGTGGGGATGTTATTTAATTTCATAATCGCTGACTGTTGAATTGGAAATGGAACACAGATTCCAAACATCAGAGCCATCCTGGAGGGCCTCCTTCTTGGAACATTTGTGTGTGGGTTTTTTTTTCCCCTTACATACCTACCTCTTCTCAAGAAAGCCTTGATAATTAAAGTATTTGGATCAGGTATGTTGGCAGCAGGAAAACTGAGGACCAACATTGGTAACCGATTGCCTGCAGTATTTTTTTTTTTTTTTTTTTCACATGAAGTTTGAGAGAAATTCTGTGAGACCTTATTTGAACAAAGTTAAAGTAATGGCAAATGGATTTAAGTAGAGAAGTGTGATGAAATCCACTTAAATGGATTTAAGTAGAGAAGTGTGATGAAATTGAGATGCATGACTTGAGTGTCCACAGTGGCTGATTTTATTGGTCTCCATGATGCAATGTGCTTTTTTGGGTTTTTTTTTTTTGTTGTTTTGGGTTTTTTTATTTTTTTTATTTTTGCCTTGTAGTATTGTTACTTCTGTTGCAAGGGCTGATTCTGGTGATTATTTTTGGGATACTCAGTTTCAATCAGAATTGTTTTATGCCACTTCTTTGTTAATTGGCAAATATTTACAGTCTTAACTGAGAAGATGGTCCTGCTCTGCTTGTGACAGTGACAGAAGTGTTAGAAATTCATCTGCCTGTATTAAAGCAGATGACCACTGCTTTAATTCCACACAGTTTTTAATGTGTTTTTGTTATTAGCGTTGTTACTGTTTAAACGTCTGACCAGTAAAAGGCTGTTGGTGCTCCTGTTCCTGCAGGCTCATGAGCGGCTGGAGGATGTGAAGCTGCAGGCAGTGCGGAACCACAACGTGGAGCTCGTCAGTGAAATCCTGACAGACATCAGTGGTCTGGCTGGCCATAATGACAGCGCAGCAGAGCTTTCCAAGATTCTCAAAGAGCCTCATTTCAAGGTAAATCTACTCCTAATGTTGACTCTAAACACTGGGTGGGGTTAGTGTGTGCTCTGTCAGACTGGAAATGGAAATCACTATCAAGTGAAGGCACCTCTACCTCTCTTTAAAAAAAAATGCTGCATGCAGTCTTAAAGGGCCTGTGCTACTTTTTCTGATATTTACAGTTCTGTTACAATTGTATGCTCAAAGATCCCTCAGAATCAAATGGTCTCTTTTTGTTAATGTACCATTTAAGAATGTCATATATAAATGACTGGCTGCTCTGTATTGTGTCTTGTTTAAAAGGCAGTGTGGGCTGTAGGAACAGCCTTGAATGAATGTAGCTAAATTGGACTGCATGTTTGTTGGACACATGTGGGCAGTATGTTTTAAAACTTGAACAATGTTTGTACAGCAGAAAATTGGCGTTCCCATGACTTACCATAGAGCCACTCGGTGCCTTTCACATTGTCCCGCCCACTTGTCCACAAATCTGTGTGTGTAGTGGGGTGTATAAGTCGGGGCAGCTGTACTCTACTGCTATGGGCCTCTGAGCCCCTGAGCCTCTTGCTGATGGGACCTTGATGTGTGCGCTGGCTGCCATGGTGAGACTGTTTGTGTGTTGTGATTTTAACATTAAGTAACATTTGTTAATTCTCTCGTGTGATTTTTCTCTCTGTCATCAGTCTTTAATAGAGGCTCACGACAAGGTGGCTGCCAAATCTTATGAAATCCCTCCGTCTGCAGCAAATAACACTAACATGAGCAGCGCTTCCATCATGCCAGCAGACACGGTGCGCATGATCAGCATCCAGAAGAAGGCAGGAGAGCCACTGGTGAGATCATTTTTTTTCTTGATTAAGCTCTAACAGGTTTTAACATTTTTGTGTTGTCTTGGACTTCGAATTACTCACTCCCCGCTTTTTCTTAAATGTTTTTAAATCACATATGAAATGAACAGCTTGAAGATGATGTAGTTTTCCCATTTTAGCACACCAAAAGTAATTGGACAGACAAGTTGTTCAGTAAGGAGGTCCTGTATAATTCTTGAATGTGTATGTTGAACAGGAGACATCAATGCACTGCTGGGTATGTGCTCTGACTGTCTACAGCTCTTGCCTGTTTGCCAGGCTTTAGGTCTTGTGAACTTTAGATCTTTTGATTTGCACCATATGGTGTATGAATTCTCATTATGAGTAGTTTCTTAGATTTTGATTGTTTTCCACACATCTCAGCCAACACTGTTAATAGATGAATAGTTAGACTAGAACAAATATTTGCTATTTGTAACAATTTTTTCCTCGAAATTAAAATTAGTAGTGATCATTAATACTAGTAATGTTATGGTCTGTCAGTTTATATTTGTTTTTCTTTTTTAAACATATACCTCGACAACTGATTTTTGACTTGGATGTGATGCTTAACATTAAAAATATTAACAAATGGAAAAACCTAGTTCTTATATAAGAAACATCTGCAAAGTCATGTATCCAAATATATTTGGAGGTCCTATAACTGGACTACAGAAGCTGCTTGTTCTTTAGGACTTCGTGAAAGGCCGTGTTGAATTTATGAGGTGTGGATGTTGCAGTTACGACATTGGTAGTAGGTGTACATGTCCCTGTGAACACATGAAAGGTATCCAAGCTTTAAAGTGTTTGATCTGTTTTAGGGTGTGACATTCCGAGTGGAAAATGGTGGCCTGGTCATTGCCCGCATTCTTCACGGCAGCATGATTGACAGGCAGGGCATGCTGCACACGGGTGATGTCATTCGGGAGATGAACGGGCGCGAGGTTGGGGGAGACCCCAAAGTGCTACAGCAGATGCTGAAAGAGGCCAGTGGCAGCATCACCCTCAAAATCTTACCCAGCTACAGAGACACACCCCCTCCTGCACAGGTGAGGACAGGAGCTTACAGGACGAATATCTGTGCCGGTTTGATTTTCTTATGCCAAACTATCACTTTAATGGTATCATCTCAGCTTCTGCATGGATTTTCTGCATAGATGGTTTGATTGTGTAGGTTCCACCTGAACACTTCATTTAAATGACAGTTTAAAAGCAGTTATAGAGTAACTGTAAAATAGACAGAACTGATACCATTTTAAAGCACACACATTTAAGTTCATGAGGAGTTCCTTTTTCTCAGTTGTGTTGGTCTTAGAAAGGGAAATGAACTAAGAATGGAATCCTTATCTGAACTGTCGTATGTGGGCATACGTCTCCGGTTCTTGACTCTAGTCCAGTGTTTTGCTGAAATGGGCATTGTTCTCCTTATTTGGATGTGAAGTAGAGAACTCTGGGGGCAGTAGAGGAGTGGTCACCGGCTCCTACCTGTCACTAAGAACTAGAAGAGACTTGCCCTCAGGGTGACTCAGAATGCCACCGGGCTGAAACTGAGCCTGCCGAGCCCTATTAATAACACGCTCTGTGCTATGTAGGGCAGGTGGAAGGAGAGCGCTGGAGAGGGACACGTGTACACACGCACATACACATACACAGAGGTGCACACACACACTCTCTCTAAGGAGTCTCAGGAGCAATGGAAGTAGGTCTGTAATTTTCTTGTGAAAATGTTCTTTGAACATGCAGTCTGAATCTGTATAAACTTACAAGCAACTTTTGATGGTTAGAAATATTTCTCTGTTAAGGACATGAGGACCGAGGTTGGGAACCACGATCCTTCAGTAATTGTTTTTCATATTGAAAATAAATTGAATCTGATATGAGAATGGAAACAGATTAAAGTCATAACAAATATGATGACTCATTTTGCAGCCAAACCCATATGATGCCCACATGTCATCAAGTAATAGAAAGCTCAGCCTAACTGGAAATTTGCAAGCAAATGCAAATCTTGGTGCTTTCAATATAGCTTTTCATGCAGAGGTGCACTTTGCTCTATTTCAGTGTGTTTACAGAACAGTCAAAGTCTGTATGTTGACAGTATGCACAATGTCAGGAAGGGAGATTAAAAAGCCTATGAATGTTTTGTGTAAAAACATACTATGCATTCTGTACCCTTGCACCCCTGGACAGGGCTGTGCAAATGTTCAGAACAGCTTTATGATTGTAGCATCTAGTTGCTGACCCTTTACACATTTACACCCGATATTTCTCCAGTATTTAGACTTTTCATCCCTAAATGAAAATGTTTCAGAGCTACATAACCTAGAATATCCGTTTTACAAGCGTGTCTACTCTTGTTACTTTTTTTTTAAACAATAAGATGTTACTTTTTTTCAAACAATAAAATGATCTTTAATATGATACAAATGTGAGAATCCAGGATTTAAGGGTGAATTACACACCTCCATTTAAAAACGTCCACGCACACTCACCATCTGCTCCATAAACAGAGACAGCATGTGTTGTCAG
The DNA here is from genome assembly GCA_037576975.1 of Alestes dentex. NCBI lineage: Eukaryota > Metazoa > Chordata > Actinopteri > Characiformes > Alestidae > Alestes > Alestes dentex. The sequence goes on from JBBIGA010000007.1 coordinate 8,674,366, forward strand.
CCAACAGTCTGTTCAGCCTTCGGAACAGATAGCCTGTCATCCTTCAGACCTCATCCTGTGATCATGTCTTTGTTGCTCCATATTTTGTTAGTTTTGAAAATACATTTCACTAATTTGTTTTCAGCATTGCTCTTAATTTTACAGTTCTTTATTTAACATCCACTCCACATGAAATAATGCTCATTCCCTTTTTAGGTGTATTTGAGACCTCATTTCAACTATAACCCTGACACTGACAATCTAATCCCCTGCAAAGAGGCTGGACTGGCCTTCTCCAAAGGAGAGATCTTGCATATAGTGAACAGGGAGGACCCCAACTGGTGGCAGGTTGGTAATACATCTGAAATTTCTTTTGGGTATATTTTGAAGTCCTAGATTTCTGAGTCTGTGTATGTCTCTAAACTATTTAGAATGACTATGAAATAATCTACATGATAAGTAACACCAGTAGTGTAGAATAAGCATACACCTGTGTAATGGTGAAAACTCATTAGCATGGTATAACAGCTATTGACTTACTGTTTGTCCTTCAGGCTTGTAGTGTAGTTGGAGGCAAGACTGGCCTCATTCCAAGTCAGTATTTGGAGGAGAAAAGAAAAGCATTTGTAAGGAGAGACCTGGATGGCTCAGGTACAGTATGAATTTAGTCTGACATGAAATATTATACACCTTTTTAAACTCCTAAATGATGGACTGGTTAAGTTGCATGCCTTTGTAGACCAACAGTTCAAAAACTCAGCTGCCTAGTACTGCTTTTGTTTCCCAGGAATTCTCTGTGGGACAATAACTGGAAAAAGGAAGAAAAAGAAAATGATGTACTTGACAGCAAAGAATGCAGGTTGGCACTGACTGGATTTTTAATATGCTCCAATTAGCCAGAATATTAAAATTACTGAGAGAAGAAAAGAATAACATTGATTACACCATTAAGTTGGCACCTGTCAAGGAGTGAAATAATATCAGGCAGTGAACAGATAAAGTGTAAGGACCTGAGCAACTTTGATAATGGCCAAATTGTGATGGCTAGAAGACTGGCAGAGCGTCTCCAAATGGTCTTGTGGGGTCTTCCTGGTTATGCAGTGGTTAGAACTTACAAGAAGGACAACCGGTGAACCACTGATGCATGTTGGGAGCAAAGGCTATCCCATCTGGTCTGATCCCACAGAAGAGCTACTGTAGTACAGGTTGCAGAAAAAGTTAATACTGACTATGATGAAAAGGTTTCAGAGCACACAATGTTAGGCAGGTGGTTTTAATGTTTTGGCCAATCGGCTTATATTGCAACAACAGACTGGACCAATCATTCCATACCTTGAAACACCAAAGGGCAGTCCTCTCACATTTGTATGCAAATATTTTCTTCTCCTCTCACATACTCAATAATTGACACCCTCTCCCGATTTCAGAATTTGATCGCCATGAGCTGCAGATCTATGAGGAGGTAGCTCGGATGCCTCCATTCCAGAGGAAGACACTGGTTCTAATTGGCGCTCAGGGGGTGGGACGCAGAAGTCTGAAGAACAGGCTGATTGTACTGAACCCTTTACGCTTTGGCACAACTGTACCCTGTGAGTATAGTGTACTCTCTCTCGTCCCACACATCAGAGTAATTTCAAATTAGACTTTGCTTTGTCTGTTCCTCAGTCTCTGCATTATTGAGCAAATTAGACCACTGGCAGTCATTGCCCACTGTAAACTGCAAGCACCTACATACATTGTTTGGTAGAACTGTGTATTGCATTTATTATTAATAACAAATTAAACGACACACTATTTCCTCAGAATTTCAGTGTGTAATCATTTCAATAATTTTGTGAATTTTATCACTCACTCTCTCCAGTCACATCTCGGCGCCCACGTGAAGAGGAAAAGGACGGTCAGTCGTACTGCTTTGTGTCCAGAGCAGAGATGGAGATGGATATTAAGGCTGGCCGCTACCTCGAGCATGGAGAATATGATGGAAACCTATACGGAACCAAAATCGACTCCATCCATGAAGTTGTACGCACGGGACGCACCTGCATACTGGATGTTAACCCGCAGGTACGGAGAGTATAGCAGTAGAGGAAGATTTGTTGCACATTGTACACATTTTCTGCAGTTTTATTAATGATTTGGGTGGCATTTTAAGTAAATTTAATGCATTTAATTCTAGGCTTGAATATGGTGGAGAAGAGAAACATTTTATATCTTTGGAAAACCTAAAATAAACATTTACTTGGTGCAGCAGCTCTATAAAACTGTCTTCATTTTCCACAGTGATGATGGATTTGTGATGGAAGGATCAGTACACTATAAAATACAGCTATGCGATGTCATGCTGAATGTACTGAATGCGTTTGTCGTGGTTTTTAAAGCCAATGTCATAACATGGAATGTTCAGCTTGGTCAAGCAGGTATTTCCTGTTGACAAATAATAGTTAATAATTAGGAATACATTTCCTTCTTAAATGTGTGTGCCTCAGGCACTGAAGGTGCTGAGAACGGCGGAGTTCATGCCATTTGTGGTCTTCATCGCTGCCCCAGAGCTGGACACACTAAGAGCAATGCACAAAGCTGTGGTGGATGCAGGGATCACTACTAAACTTCTCACGGTCAGAATCACCTCTCCTTACTCTGGACACTTTCCCTCCAGGCAGGACATTAGAAAGCATGTCGTTATCAAGTCACTCTTTGAAAACTGTAATTGCTTGTCTTTGTATTTCTATGGTCAGTCATGCTTACATGTTTCATGAAACAATTTTTTAATGCTACACTGATTTTTACCACTCTTGCTGTCTTTCTCAGGAAACGGACTTAAAGAAAACAGTGGACGAAAGTGCCAGGATCAAACGGGCGTATAGCCATTACTTTGACTTCACAATAGTAAATGACAACCTGGATAAGGCCTTTGAGAAACTGCAGGCTGCTGTGGAGCAATTGTGCTCAGAACCTCAATGGGTACCTGTTAACTGGGTTTACTGAACTGTCCATCATCACTGTCATCATCCTCATCATCACTGGTGTCATGGACCACGGCAGGACTGACAGTGGCCAGGGTGGCTCACCATGGCCCTGAGGTCCAACCCTGCTATGCAAAGCTACACCAACCATAAGAAACTGAAGGGAAGTGTACTTATTTATTGACTTTTTAAAATATTTCTACCAGCAGAACACATGGCATGACTATTTCTCATGTTACTACCCAAACTATGTATTTCCAGGGTATTCTGAGTAGTTTTGTATATCTAAGGAGAAGGTGAAGCAGAATTCAGTTTTTACTTTTAGAGAAACCTTTTGGTACTAGAGTACGTCAGTACCACTCTCAGCTCTACCAGATCTCTGCGGTATCAAAACCTTGTAACCCTACCTCCCTCTCTCCCCAATCTCTTCCTTTTTTTTTTAAACTGACAATACCAGCTGTCAGTTACATTGTGTGAACATTTTGTGATGAATAAACCAACAGATATGGTCCAACCTTATTTGAAATAAAATCTGGTTACATTAACTTATTTTGCACAATTGTTTTTCCTATGAAGTCATTATTTCAACAAGACAAGGTTTTGTTACCACAGCGACAAAATGTAAACCTTGGTACGGTTCTACCACCACAGACCTCTGAGGTTGTCTTTCTGTAGCAGCCATCAGGCCGAGTATATGTTCGGAACGTTTCTCTTAACTCACTCACAGCATAGCATTTGCTATAAAAGGAACTGACTGGAGAATGACAATAAAACGAGTAAAACAATGAGTTTATTGTTAAATCAAACAGCACTACTACATGGCTGACACACTCTGAAGTGTACTTTTTCTGTAATTGGGGGGAATTTAAGTGCAGCACAGGTCTAAATTTATTTTACCCATAGAGTAATGTGGTCTGTGGTGGGCTGGCACCCCGCCCTGGGTGGGTTTTCTGCCTCGCACATCATTGACCCCAGGATAGGCTCTGGGTACCTGTGACCCTAGTGAGGATTGAGTGGTTACAGAGAGTGAGTGAGTAACGAGTTACATTTTCAAAATGTTATGGCCACTTTTGTGCAGTAAGGTGAAGTTAGAAAAAAGCATGGCCAAGAAACCAACTACAGAATGACAACTTCTGAGGTCTATGAAATATGTACAACTGAAAGAATATTGTTCAACTTTTTCTTTTAGGGTGGGTGGGTCTAGATTTTTTTTTTTTAATTTTGTTGTAAGATGTGTTAAAACCCACAGCTTTTACATTTTATATGAGAGCACTAGACCAGCACAGTGCTGTACAGTATCTATTCATGTGGCGCTGCATTGGACAGTTGTCAGAATGTCTCCATACTGAGAGGAACACAGTATTCATCTCAATGCCTTTGAAGGGGCCTGCAGAATTTAAGTTGTTGCACAACATTCAGTTTTAGTACATGTGTAATGAGGCTTATCTCTGCAGTTAAGCTGTATTTTATTATTATTATTTTTTTTCCCAATTACTGGCATCACTCTTGTTTGGATGTCTACATGTGATGATGTAATGCCCTAATGGCCCAATCACCTCACCTCTGGTCTTCTAGCCTAAAGCCTTGCAGGAGTCAGCTGTGATTCTACCATAAAAGTCTGAAGCTGTTCACATTCCACCCTGCATCTGGCCAGTCATCCGGTCAGGTTTTTGTTTGACCCATGTACTGCACAGCTGCGCAGTTTCTACTGATTTAGACTCAAGATACTAGACTCAATTTGGACCAGAAGCCAAAAGGAATAACCTTTTTTACTTGCACTGATAAACCTAATTATAAGCTACCTTATAGGGAATAATGGTTGAACAACTAGACTATGTTGAAACTGAAAAATGAAAGAGTGTCAGACTATTATGGCAGGAGCAGTGGGCTACAGTGGCTTAGCTATCACGTACCATAAATGGTAATTTATTACTGTCAGACTTTTATGTCCGACACTGGGATTCAAATTCAAGTCTTGATGGGCCACAGCAAAAACTAAAGTGTGGAAGAGGTTAAGAATCCTGTCAAGTTGCTTTTCTGTCATATATATATATAGCTACATATATATTTTAAAAAGACTTGTATTTTTGACATTGAAACAGTTGTCCATTAAATAACCTGATTTTAGTTCTCATTTTTGTAACTACTGTATGTCATATGAAGACCTGTAAGCCACTGAATTGAATTGTTTTCACATTGTATTGTGTCAAACTGTATTTTCTAAGTGTAACAAAACATGCCAATGCTTATTAAGACACTGGGTATTCTCTCAGCTGTATGCAGCCAAGGAAAGAGCAAAAATAATTAATTTCTGTATGTAGCAGGCTCGTTGCTTTCTGCTGTAGTGCAAATTCTAAAATACCTGAAATACAAATGTAGATGATAGCTGTGAGCTGTTAAGACAGGATCAGAAAGCTGATAAATTAATCCTCAGAAGGTGTTGAGGACGGTATAGGCAGGGATGGTTTACTGTAGAACACAGAACACAAAAATAAAAGCATGATTTAAAGGGAAAATTCTCTTACAGTATAAAAGCCTTTACAAAACTTCACAGAAAAATATGTAAAGGTTAGTTTAAGCATTAGCAATTGGAGTTCACAATTATAAAAAAACATGTAAAGGGACTGACTGATTGACCTACATGTTAGCTTGTTCTACATTTGATCCATCCTTGTAAAATGATTATTCGTACGCTTTTGGTCAAAAAGTTAAGTAAAAAGGTCTCTTAAAAACAATCACATTTACTAGGATTTAGCATGATAAGAACTTTTCCAGTGTATGTCAGTCCTGTCATCCATTCACACGGGTGTCACTAAGGAGCCAAGACCACAGATGGCAATGCAGAAGATAAGAGAAACGTGTCCCTCCTGGCTGCTGATCTCTGCGCAGACCGAGTCTTCCGTTTTACACAGTGTGATGTTGGAGGAACCAAAGAGCTTTTTCACTTTGTTGTATGTGTCCTCTTCAGCTAAAACACCCAGACTGCTGTCCTTCAGAGAACCGTCTTTTACCATTTTTTGCACCTGTATGGAAAATGAAGGACAATATCGAGAGACAAGTGTTAAATACTGAATACAAATGCAATGGTGACAAAGTTGATCACATCATTAATTTCATGAAACTTTTTACACCAATCGTAAATGAAAGGCGACACTAACCAGACAGTGCAATGCCTGTATGGTGGTGGGACAGGAGCAGGATTCAAGCAACTGAAGGGTTGAATCTGTCATCTCTGAAGAAGCCAGAAAAAGGATTTTTAATATTTTTATGTGCAAATTCACATGATGCAAATAAATAGAACCATACCTTTTAACATCTAAACATTGGTTTTAAACACCATTTAGAATAAGGCCAAGCATTTAGCCTCTTTGCCACAGTAGGGCTGAATGATTCAGAGCACAGGGAGTAATTGTTCTAGTGCCGTTTCCACTCGGACAAGGTCTGGTTTGGAACGCTTACAAACTATGTTCAGCATGTCTTCCTCTGCATGCTTGGATAACTGCTCAGAGCAGCTGAGCCATTCGGCTGGGATGACACTGATGTATTTACTGACTTGTTTTATGTTTACGCCACACATTGCTGATTCACTGGTCACTTCCCATCATCACTGTAGTTTTTCTTAGGTACTTTGTAGTTCTGATTTAGCAAAACAAGTCTGATGTTGCATGTGGCCACTCAGCTATACAGTGGAACTGAGGCTTACAGTTTACTGGCATGTTTTACTTGTTCCTAACCCTCTAAGGCACTGGTGAGGACTTGGGTGGCAGTGAGGGCAGTGGGCTGGAGTTGCTCTTCAGAAGAGGAGCTTTCCAGTGGGGCATGATCACTTGGTTCTCTGCACTGGAGCAGCTCCAGTGTCGTCTGCACTGCTGCCTTCAGAGAGGGGTCTTTGTCCAGGGTGCTGAGGTCAGGCTTCCTACCACAGCACAAATCCTCTAACTGAGACAAACAGAAACCCATCACACTGGTCAACTACTAGTGAACTACATGCAGAATCTACAGGCCGTTTGCATTTAATGGTCATGGTTAAAGCTGTTTAGTAATATGTATACTGAAAGGAAAACTAACATGCAATGCATGAAAAACAACAAATGTTAGTTATTTATTTTAGGACAAATGCATTATGCAGTTTTGTGGTCCTTATGTACATTAGTTCTGTAAAACCCATTAACTAAAGATTTACTCTGAAGAACCTAAAACCTTGCTTTCACTTACTGCAAGGTCCAGCGCACTGATGGCTGTTTTGTCCTTCAGCAGGAGAGTTATCTGCTGGTGGAGGCTGGAACGTGTGCTGGGTGGAAGCTCTGACAGCAAGGTAAACTGGGATTGCAGTTTATCCAACTCTGAGAGAGAGAGAGAGAGACAGAGACAAAGCACAAGAGACATTTGTAGTCTTTATGTCTGCTGACTCATTGTACGGAAGGTGAAAATGCCTTTACTATAATGCCTATATGCTGTTGGTTACAGTTGTTAGTACAGTCTCACACACAGAGCAGGTAATACAAAATTGTATGACTACCCAGTTCAAATACATGTGGCTTCCACATGTAAAAGAGCTTCTTCTGACCTGAAGAGAGAGCAACGCACTGTCCTTTGCTGGTGTACCGTGATTTTGATAGCCTGCAGGCTGAATGAGAAGTTAAGTAGTAGCTACTGTGATATAACTGGGATGCCTCTAAAAGTAAATGTAGGTTTTCAGAATTTATAACTACATGCACCAAAAATTGGGATAATCAAAATGAATTAATTACGCAGGCTTGTATTCAAGCATGACATTAGTAATGTTTGTATACTTGAATGCTTCGACCCACGACCAGCCCTCAGCTCCAGCTGTTACCTCTCTGCAGCTGCTTGTTTGGGGCTTCAGGTGGTGTAGCATGAAGTTTTCCCACACATTTCTTCTCTGGCCCGTCCACCTCAAAGCCTCCCTTGGTATCTGGCAGTACGCACAGTTCTGCAGACACAAGGCTGCAGTGGTCAGAACAAACCAGCACACATACCTGCATTCAGGTTTTCTGTTCTGCTCTACTACAGTACATGGTACTGACTGGAATGGAATCTATTTTATTCTCATTGAAAATGAAATGGATGTTTTGTAGTAACTGTGGTCAAAACTCCCAAGTGGCACAACCATCTAAGCTTAGGCACATCACTGGGAGACTGAGCTCAATCACTAGAGATGCCACAGTGATCCTTGGCCAGGAGCCCAAGAGAGCATATCTGGCTTTGCTCTGGCTTCGCTCTGGCTACGCGTGTATGCACATACACAGCATCGAAGTTGTTTAATTTTAGTACAGTGTAGTATTAGCCACAAAGTAAAGATGCCTAGGAAGCAAGACACCTATTCAGCCACTTTGGCAACTTCAGGCTTGTACTTTACAAGTTCCATAAAATGTTACTCAATTATTCATATGGCGATTAAAGGTCTTACAGGTCTACTAGCGAACAGGTAGAACTGGCCACAATTAAATAGGCCTCTACAGAAAATATGACATCAGCATAAATTTTATATTCTTATGTCCATTAGGCATTCTTTTCTATTGAATACAATTTTCTACAGTAAAAAAAAAAAAAAGCAACAGAGCGAAAGTGAATTACCAAAATGACCCGTGGCCTTCACGCTGAGCTCAGTCAGACAGTAAGCGAGGGGTGTCTTTGTGGGGATTTCAACCGAAACGCTTCTATCTGACTCATGGCTGCCGTTCTTCAAAGACACCTGCAGATGAAAGGTCATGAGGGACAAAAGAGGCTATGAGTGAGCTGTGCCTTCTAAACAGGATTTTCTAGAATTACTGCTAGACTACAGTAATAAAAAAAAAAAGCAGAGCAAACTTTTTTTAAAACAAGCAATACATTTTACATTTCAAATCATCTTACTTATCATTCTCATTTATTAGGGCATCCTGACCAGACAAGGATAGCAAACAGCTTTTTCCTTTGAGGTTTAATTATTTCTCATGTCTCTGGGTTTGTTTCTGTATACTTTACATCCTCCTCATTGTATTTGGAGATAATTCACATTTGTGTCCTTTTCGTGGTAGAAACATCACTGTTTTAGCCATTTAAAAAATTTGTTAATTGAATTAACTGACATCTGTAGATGAAACTTTACTTTATTTAGTAATACATTTACACATTGTGTGATTTATAAGGATTGTTTTTGACACCTTTGTGAACCTTTTGACCTGTCAGCTTTTTTCTTTCCAGGGATGTCTTGCCTTTTGCTAAACCCCTATGTTTTAATTTGCCTTCATTTAAATCTTAAAATTCAAATTGAACCATTATACAGTCTAAATCAAGTGCTACTATCATAACATATGAACTATCAATTATTTTGATATTTTTAAGTTATGAGGAACGGTGTTAAGCAAAAGATTGACCAAAGCCATTCCATGACACTATTTTTTTCTTATTTGTCTTACCATAAAAATACTCAAACTACACACTAATCTCAATTTACTGCTGACCCTTTTGGATCACAAGATTGTAACTGCAACACTCGTAATATGTACGAGTGTTGACCTGATCAGGGAATTTCTCATATTTTGCAAATGTGCCCAGCTGTGGTTCCTCTTCATTTACCCGTTTCATTTTTTTCACCCCTTTTGCATGTTATCTGATGAAGCTAAATATGCAGTGGAGATCATGGCCCTGTGCAGAATAATGAGAGAGTTGAGGTCACTAGTGTTATGGGAGGATTAGAATATGGCCTTTTTGCGGGAAATTAGGAAGACACAGTCTTTCTGAATTACTTACAATAAAGTGTATTATGAACATTTAGATCCTATATGTAAGCACATTATCCTAGTATGCTTCCTTCATACAGCTTCATTCCTCTTTATCAAACATGCCAGTAATGTATTTATATGAAGCTGCAGAGAGGCCTGTATTAGATACAGCAGAAAGTTTCTGAGTGGGTTATTTGTATGAAGAGAGTATATAAAGTAGGTAAGCACAAAAACAGTCATAACCAATGTATAATTTACAACATAACAGTAAAAACACTCACGCTTACAGTTCCACATTTGAAATTTTTGCTTCAGAGTTTTAAATGTAATGCAAAACTGTTGCTGCCTCATGCTCAGATTGCACCTGTTTATCTATGTTTACTTCCAGTCAGCATAATAATGTTTTATCCAAGATTTCTTACACTGATCTTCTTGGGTACAGTGAGTCCCAGAAAGGCTCCACAGTTACTACCCTCATGCACTTCTTCAGTAATGGTGCAGGTCTGTGTGGTAATAATGCGCTCCTTCACCAGTGCAAGCACTTCACGCTTCTTCTCACGCGTCTGCTGGAGCAGAGAGTGCTGTGGGTCCAGAACTCTATACATAAAACATGACACCACAAGATCGAGAATCTGGTCATGATTGTTTTCTAAAGAAAAAGAAGATACATCTGAGTTTATTGACAAATGCCTTGTACCCATAATTGAACAACAATTACAATATATTTATACTATACTATTAACATCTCCAGTCATAGACCATGTCTTGAACTCCTTATACTATATTCCTTATATACTTTATATACCACCTCCTCCACTTCTGTCTCACATGGTGCAATGTTGGTTAAAACACAGTTTATAGTGTGGATAGTTCCAGTACTGAAATCTGATTGAGTCACATTCAAACCAGCTGCAAAAACTCCACTACGCCTGTGGAGATACCCAAAGTTCACAAAGAAATGTGATGAAAAAGAGAGACATTAATAAAAATATAAAATAAAAATGTACACCTCTTAGTTGTGCTAATATCACTGTGATGCTGAGCCTTATCTGGCTTATTTAGTCACACACTCACGCACTGACCCTATATAATCGCCTGCTGCTAAAAGTAACAAGCCAAACAGTCAGAACTGACAACTTATCATTTTTGGTTAATGTGATAAATTATGTAAATAGGCTGATACAGTGTTTTGAATGTTGTGTACTCAGTTATGAAACCAGCTCAGACATACTGTGCATGTATTTCTATAGTTGTTGTTCTTTTGCATACTATATGGTTTATTGAAGGCAGTGAAGATTAGATTTTGGTCATTCATCCAACACATTTACATGCATTAAGTAACAGTATAAATCAGTAAAAACCTGATAATGGGAAAACGTCATGTCTACTGGGTTTATATCAAGTAAGCCTGAGGATCATGGAAAAAAAATTCCTTTTTCAAAAGCTGTAAATGTTTGTCAAGCTGAACATGAAGTGTTCTCTTAATGCTGTGTCTGGAGAACAACACCCTACACAGTAAGGCATTAACGACTCCAGATTTTTTCAAGTCAACTAGTCGGTCAGCAAAGTCGAAGTCGAGTCGACTAGTCGTTTGATGACATCATCACACATGCAACGGAGGAACACGGGTGTGCAACATTGAGCAACTTTTATTAAAAGTGACATTAACAGTCAACACGTCAATGAAATAAAACAAAACAAAGGCTGATACCTTGAATTTTCTGGTGTAGCAGTGTAGTATCTCCTCACATGTGATGAGTGTCTGTGTTTTCTGCTGCATGTCTCCCGTCTTATTGTGTTTAGATTCCTCTCGCACAAACGGTACTGCCCTTTTTATGAAGGGACTATACTAATTGGTTAAACCAAGGAACGTGTGTCGGTGTCAGCCAGAGGCAGAGACTGCATTGTGTATACAAGCGAGGGCAGAGAGAGGGGAAAAAACACACAACTAGTCGACTTCTCTCAGGGGGCATCGACTCGTGCCTCTGAAGTCGACTAGTCGACTTTTGTGTTAATGCCCTACTACACAGTATAGTTTGATTCTGAGATTTGACTAGTCTCTTTTACCGGCAAATAGAAAACATTATGTGGGATTCATGATTGTGACAGCCCTACATCTCTACTACTGCAGCCTGCCAATAAACACATTTCCCAGCAAATGTTTAACTGGTTGCAAAATGTACATAATGTTGTCATTCTTCGAGCTTGTTTACTGCTTCTGGAACGACTGTTCTCAGAACTCTTCAGGGAAGTTCTATAGCATAAAATGTTTAAACAGCGCTGGCATGCAGAAACACTGTTCGGCTCAAGTTACAGGACTTTAACCGTGACTTGTGTACATTTATGGCCCCATTGAGCATGAACAGTCAAAAGCTGCTCAGCTGCCTAACCAATCAACACAATCAACCAATCAGTGGATAGAATGCCAACCAATCAGCACTCAGTTTACAGAATCCCAACCAACCAATCAGTGCTCAGTTTACAGAATACCAATCAATCAGTGCTCAGTTTACAGAATACCAACCAATCAGCACTCAGTGACCAGAATGCCAACCAATTAGCACTCAGAGGCCAGAGTGCCAACCAATCAGCACTCAGTGACCAGAATGCCAACCAATAAGCGCTCAGGGGCCAGAGTGCCAACCAATCAGCACTCAGTGACCAGAATGCCAGTGTCCTACTACCTAAAACCTATAAGCTTGTTCACCTGTTAACTTTATCTTAGGTATAGTTTTGGATGAAATGGCTAATGAAAAAATGAAATTTGTCTATTTTGGGCTGGTAGTCTGCACTTAGCCTTCATAATCCATACAACTGGTGGACAGCATGCCAACACTTTCCCATCTGTCTAATTTTTTATCAAGGCCTCTCGCAGGGTAGTGTGGGAATCCTGTAAACTTTCAGAGATGCAGCTTGTGATGAAGGCATCAGCAGTTTTTGCTCTAAGAGCCCAAAATTCATGTGAAGGCATTAATGAAGGGATAAACAAATGAAATGAGGCATAAACTGAAGGAGTTCCAAAAAATAATAATGAAACAAAAAAATAGTCTTTTAATATAAATCATACACAAATCATATCTAAATGTACAGATTTTGGTGTTAATATCAATCGTGTGTAGTAAAAGCTGAATAACCGTTTTATCACAGGTTTTTTTAGACCCTTGTAGCTAGAGCTGTGCAATCAGACGATATTTATAGTGTCAGACAATTTATAGTGATAAATGAAATTACAATATGCTCTTTTGACTATATTGTAATATTGTAGTCAGTACTTAAAGAAGACTGAAAAAATGTTTCAGGTCTGTTTAATTGGATTTAGTACAGTATGTTCTGTTGGAAAAACTATGCTCAACGTGTTCAATCATATTTGGCACAAATGGTTCTTTTTGTCTGTTCAAACTCATCAGATGTCTGAAAAATAAAAATAACATCAGCAATTCAGAATATTTCATCATTTTGAACTATTTTTTGAATGAGGAGTACGGAGTCATCTCAGTTAATGATTTATTCATTTTCCCCTTTTGCTGAGCATGTACACCACTTGTTTTGCTCATTTGAACTGTGATAGCTTAGCAATGGGCTAATTTACAAAAGGGTCTTTTTTTCCCCACTCACTTGCCACATGACCACTGCTTATTGTCAGTGTAGGAACAGCTCATTTATTCACTCATTTATGTATCAACAGCACACTGCACTTCACAGTACATTGTCTGTTCTGTACATTTGTACACTTCGGAACTCATTTTACTGTTCGTTTATACACATTTATTTGGATAAATGTCTTCTACACATTTTCAGTACGTAGTTCTAGCCTTTAATTTTCTCTTTAATTTTATACTGCACAGTCTCACAGCTTTTTCAGTGACACATTTCCATACATGCTTGTATAACTGTGTATGTGACAAATAAAGAATCTTCAATCTTGAATCATCAGTGATTTCTAATGATTAGCTTTATGGGCTATAACGGTTACTTAAGAGGTTAACAAAACTGAACTTGTATTATATTGTATTATACTTTACAAATTAGAGCAAATCATATTGCTCATTGTTTAAGAACCTCTTTCTGTTATCACAGATGATTTCTACAGTAATTTCATTAAACACAGTTCAAAGATCTTTTTGTAGAATGATCCAAACATTCCAATGCTACTGCTGACAGATAGTGTATGATACAGCCAAGTATCTTGGCTTCATTTTGCTACTTATCGTCATCATTTGACTATATCAACACTACTACATGCCATTTACTTTAAAGCCAAAACGAAAGCCAATTTACTGGAAAAACTCAAAACTGCTGAAAAATATATGGTATACAATCTAATTTAACCACAATTCATACAGTACAACTGGTGTACTGAAACTTACTTTACGAGAACTCAAGACCCAGCTTTTCTTCATTGTATCACATACCCTCAGAGACCTTAGGCTTGTGTATCTCCGCTAATGCAACGGATATAGCCTGAATATTCTGCCAACAAATGCAGTCTCACTTCCACTTCCAAGTTTCAGTGTTCGTACTGCACTTCCCCATGTGGCCTAAGGTTTATGGATATATAAAAATGATCACAGAGAAGATGTCCACAATGACAAATGTCTAACTCCACTTTCTCACCAGACATCAGAGACCTTCATTCACTTACCTGCCTTTACAGTTATCCAGCAGTTTTTGCAGCTCCACTTCCTGCTTTTTGAGGTTTCCAAATGAAGAAGCTAGTTTGGATGAACCTTTTCCCTGCAAATTTACATTCCCCGGACCTAAGCTTGCTTCACCGCCTCCACTGGTATTATTTTCAAATGTGCTGCTATACTTCAGAAAATCAGTCTCGATGAAACCTGCCAAAAGAGAACAGTTGACTGTCTTTCAAGCAGGCAGTGCAATTTATAACTTTCTGAGCATTTTTGAAGATTAAGTTGTCTTTTTGTCAATAGCATTATGTTAATAACTGAGCATGAATACATACACAACCTACAATTTGAAGTAAAATCTGCTCTATACCTGGATCTATGTCTTTTTTTTCAAGCAGTACATCATTGAGAGTGAAGTCTGATGGGATGTACTTGGGTCGTTGCCAGAACCAGAAGCGACTGCGCTTGATGACCAGGGATAAGAGCTTGAGGTTGTCCACCTCATTCAGTTGGGACACAGGGATCAGACAGCCCTCTGGGTCGATCTCAGACACAAATTTACTGGTTGCTCGGGCAAACATCTTCTATATGAAGAACAATGACGTGCAACTGAAAAACAGAATAAGAAATTATCATCATTATTATCGTCATCATTAGCACTAATGTTATAATACAATATATACAGAAAAGGGACAAATAAAAGAAAAACTTGAGTAAATAAGCAGCAAAGCATAAGATGGTGTGTATAAAATACTAGGCAGGCCCAGTTGACCATGGTTTTAAATCAAGATGGCAAATTATAAAAGATTTTTCAAAGGTGACTTTAAAAGAGGGTTTTTATTGGGGTGCAAATGGCAGGAATTCCGGTTTCAAAGACTGCTTTACTGACTAGTGTTTAAGAGACTTCTGCATTTAGGTCTGTGGGGAAGACCCAAATAGGGTTAGAAATGGTTGCCAAAAGCACACATTCAGTGAGTGTGATGCTTTAAAGAAAACAGAAAACATCTGTTTATCTGAGCAAAAACATGCAGGGCGATGAGACTGCCAGCAAAAACAATTAATCCACAACTACATAGAGAAAGAAATAATAACAGGCTGCAGTGCCTAAAGCCCTCGTTGCAAAGCCAACTGCACATCTGAGAATTCAGTGGTGTAATACCACAGGCATTGATTTACAGAGATGTGGACATAAAGTGATATGGTTTTACAGTGCTCCCCCCAAGTGTGTATGCAATGTGGGGCAAAAAATGGTCCCGCACTGAATGCTTGACCACTACACTGAGGGGGTTTGGTGGTTTCGGAGATTACCATCAGCATTCAAGATTCAAGATTTTTCTTTGTCACATACAGTTTTACATGTACAATGTGAAGTGAATCTAACCCTGAGTCTCTCCTTAGAAAATAGGAAACACATAGCATAATAGAATAATTTGTCCAATAGACACACATGTAAACAGTATACATCTAACAGTACATACAAAGTATGGACTAATAAAATGTGAATATTTATAGTACAGAATAAAAACCTGTTTTCATACATATGCATCTGTGTATTTTTTTTTTTTTTTACAACTATACATGTGTAAAAAGCCACATAAGCAAGTCTGTTTAAGATTACTTAGCATCTCAACATGGATATTATTCATTCAACTTTTGAATGGAGTGATAATAGACAAACAGAAAACAGAAGTGGTGGTGGATGCGGCAATCTGATAGCAACATCAAAAAGGAATATTAAAAAACCACTGGAGAGTTGGGATCAAAAAAGGAAACAGAAAATTCAACATAAAAACCAAGATGTCTCCACTGTTGACGGGAGCATTTAGGGCTGCAACACATGGGAGGACTGGGGACTTTGATCACAATCGAGAAGAACAGCAAAACACTTCAGTCAGTAATAACTCCCTGTAATGTCACAAATAAGGTGTGTAACCTTTTCTAATAGTACACGCAAACAAACTAGAAGTGCAGTAACAGCCCCCTGAATTCACTGTTTTCAACGGCCATAAATGCAGCCCAGAACAACAACAAGCCAAGACAAAGAGAGGTGTTTCTCATTCCTCGCACAAAACACTAGAACCCAAGAAATTAGAAGTTTATGTCATCTTAATCTCCTAACCGCTCCTAGAAACGCATGTTTTGAAGCACGCTTTAGATATTTGTTACAGCCACCATCGAAAACAAAAGGTGCTCGACCGGTGAACCGTGGTTTCGCTGTTTTGGCGGGCCTCCAAACCGAAAGGAGCTGAAACAGCTCCACTGTCCTTCTCCAACACCCCAGCAGAAGAAGAGCAGAAGTTTCTTACCGTTTCTCTGCTGTTCCTCGGTGGGTCAGACTCAAACATCGACTGTCGTCCCTATCACTCTTCCGGAGAGTCATCAACACATACACACACACTCCCCCGCAGCCCCCCCACTCCCCGTCCTGATTCTTGTTGCAGCGACAACCCACAGCCACCACAGTAAGTGGGATCTAAAAGCATGTCACAGGCGTTAAATGTCACAGGTGTTAAAACCATTAAATAGGTTAAATCTATCTATCTATCTATCTATAGAGCTATCTAGCTATCTATATCTGTATCTATATATCTATACTTAAAAGCTATTTACTACTGGGTAGTAGTGTTAATTTACAATAAATTATAATACATACAAATAACACTATTACAGTAATGTATGGCAAAGTGTTCGCCAGAGATGGGGACTCGAGTCTGAGACTCGGACTCGATTCGCACTGAAGTCACACAAACAGAGACTTGTGACTTGACTTTAGACTTGCCCTCAATGACTTGAGACTTGACTCGGA
>JBBIGA010000007.1:8699606-8714108 GCA_037576975.1 Alestes dentex
TTAATAAGAGACAAAAATGAATAAACAAAATGGAGCCGGCTGATGCAACCACAAGGTTAGGGTGACTGCGGCGCCAAGACATTTACATCCCCACTCATCGTGTATGTCCTCACACGTCATCAATTGTGATCGGTTCCTAAGATCGGCCAAGTTTAACATGTACCGATCGAGTCATAAAATGTGATTATCGGCCGATACCGATGCTATATATTAGCATCCCTAATATATAGGGAACAAGGCATCATGCTTTATGTTGCAAGACATGTTGCCACTTTAAAAGAAGATTGAACAGAACTCAGAGTTGAAAGCAGTGTTTCCCAACCATGGTTCTGGAGGTTTTTTTTTATTGCTCCCAAAATACATGATCTAAGTTATCAACTAATTAAGAAGCTCTTCTTGGTCTGATGTGAGTGTGTAAGTGCAGGGAAAACACAACCACTTTCACAGTCACTGCAGGGGAGCCTTCAGGACCGAGATAGAACCACTGAACATTCGGAAGCAGTGTTGAACTCTGCTTTAAGCAGTGTCATATTGTTTCAAGTAATGCATGATTCGATACCAATGATCCAGCTCATCAACTGATTATGGAGCCCTTCATGAGCTGGTAGATGCAAAAGTACAAAAGTTCTCAATGGAAATTCAATCTGCTGATTGTGCAGCCATTACATTTCACTCCTCTGCATGCGTTCTGTATTGCATTCCTGGAATAGCCAGTCATTTTTAGTGTTCTGCCCCTCTAAGTGAACAGAAAAGATAGACCCCTTTTAACAACCCTAACCAGTTGCTGAATGTCAGTGCATTTCAGCACCACTGTTTTTGAGTTCTGGACGCTTACATCAAAAAAAGGTCTCCACTCTTCTGAAACTGCTGACCTTCAGGCACAGAAATCTCTTACAGCCTGGGGGCAGGACATTTCCCAAACAGTGAAACTTTTGTCTGAGTTTGCGTTCAGTGGGAGGACAGCAGCAGCTCATCAATTTGGTAATTTCTTTTTTTTTTTTTTTACTGAGATACTTGAACTAATGCACGTTTTTGTATCACAATAGGCAAAATGTACTAAATGTCAGTTTTAATTCTTCTCACACCTTCCTTTCTAAACTAGGATTTGATATGTTAGCTAGCAACATCTTGGACCATACTGCAGACTTTAAATGTATACTTTTCAGCAGGTATCAGTTATACTGCATGTGCCCTCCAACACTTGAGTCTGACATTGATGCAGAAATGGAGTCAGTCAGTGCAACAGTCTTTCAGGAGTGGATAATATGACTAATACTGAGCGGTTCATACTGGAAGAACCGTGGCTGATGTGCCATGTTGTTCTCCTCAAGCACCCGGCGTCGGTCTCTCTGTAGCTGTTCAATCCTCTGCTTCTGTGTTTCGGCTGCTTCTATGTTCCCCTCTTCCAGTAACCTACACACATACACACACACACACACACACACCCGAGGAAACATGGCATCATCCTTTTGTCCTTGTATATCATAAGGGTCATGTAATGATGTCATCTTTTGGCTGCCTGCAGGTCATATCTGAACCTACTGGCTGTGACAAGAAGCAGCACCATAAGCACAGTCAGATTTCCTGAAGAGTTGACTGCCCTTTGTGACCAAAAGACAGTCTACATTCTTATTCAATCTTACACAATATATAGGCAATGTCTCAGACAGCTGTGTGGATGGCACTGTGACATTTAACTACTGATTCATTAACAGCACAGCGGTCGCACAGAATGCAACATAACAGTATGCATATGAGATGACTCTCATAAATAAATGAAAGATAGAAAGAACACATAACATACTGTGGGTTTACAGTGCTGGTTCTAGCCTGAAAGGCATCTAGTCTCTTCAGAGATCGAGCTGTCGACTGAATGAGTTGCCAGCGGCACTGAAATTTTCAAATAGCTCTTGATTACTAAGGAGCTGCATCCTGCATTCTCACAGGCACATAAGTGTAGGAGCATTCAAGTGCCGCTGCTCTGATGCTCGCATTTCCTCCAATTCCAAGATTTGTTGTGTTTATTATGCACTTCGGTGCAAGTGAACACATCTTTAATTAAGCAAATGCAGGTATTTCCCATTTTTTAATAATTATAAGAATATTATAAGTGATTTGACAAATAGGCATCTATTTGTCTTCATTTTAAGTTAGTAGTTTATCTGTCAAGTTCTCCATAAGAGTGGAGTGAGACAGTTTCACTACATTAAAAAAAAGTGAGAAATAGGTCAAATAAGCCTATGATATTCTAACAACAGTCTAATAATGAGAAAGATATATTGACTGGGTTGAAGATAATTTCACTTACTAGGATTATGCAAAACGCAAACTGTATTTAATTACATAATAAAGCATGGTAATTACAGAATTAATACAATTCTGAACATTTTTATAATCAGAAGATTAAAATTATTACAATTCCTGAAATATTTATGTATTGACCTCAGTATATCAGTAATAATCTACAGGGAATACAATGTCTTTTTGCTCCCCAAACTGAAATCACAATGTAGTCAACAGCATTTAGGTACACTACCAGTCAAAAGTTTGGACACACCTTCTCATTCAATGTTTTTCTTTGTTTTAATTATTTTCTACACTGTATATTAATACTGAAAACAAACAAAAAGATGAAGGAACACATGGAATTATGCAGTAAACAAAAAACAAGTAAAAAAAACTAGAATATGTTTTGTAATAAGGTAATGATGGACTGTAGTCTTTTTTACTTAGTTCAGTGGTTCTTGCCATAATGTGGAGTAGAACCGTAGTGGAATAGGATCACTAACTGTGTACCAACTCTACCATCACAACTGATGGTCCCAAACACATTAAGAAGGCAAGAAATCCCACTAATGAACTCTTGACGAAGAACACCTGTTAATTAAATACCATTCCAGGTTGACACCTCATGAATCTGATTGAAAAAATGCCAAGAGTATGCAAAGCTTCATCAGAGCAATAGGTGATGTTTTCAGTATTAATCTACAACGGAGCCAATAATAAAAACAAACTTTTGACTATTTTCGAGGCCTAATACTTTGATAATAAATAATGCTCATATGCACTCCTGCTATATCAATCAATGAAATATCAACACACGCAGCTAAATATGTAGTGCTTTACCTCTGATCGAGTCGTAATCTGGTGTCTGTGGGCGGCAGTAGTGGTTTGGTCTGTGGATCCAGTTCATTCAGCTCAAGAGCAAACTTAGTGAAGCCGTAGTATTGCTCATAATCCGGCGGCATTGAATCTACATAAATGAAACACTTATTATACAGGAATTATACACTCCGCAAAGACATCATTATCTTACAGGGGACACATTCAAGGACACATTTTAAGATTTTAAGTCACCTTTTTGTCACCTTTAGCATGTTTTTATAACCATGAATGCTTGATTCAATAGCCATTGCTGCACAAAGCAATTTACTATCAAATTTTTAATTTACATTTGTTTATACATGGAACAAACAGCAGCTGCGCCACCATCATGTCAAGGGCTTAGTCAAAGAAAAGGGGGTGGTAATATATGTGTGTAAATGGAGTGGCACGAGAGACAAAAGAAAGATAAGAGAGACGGAGGCAAGAAATAGAGAGATACTGAACATGAATCTTACTGGTTCTCCAGATGCATGTAGCAGAAGGTGGGTTACCACAGTATATGCCCTCATGCCACTTCCCAAACAGCTTGTGAATGACTTTCCCTTTGTGGTCCGTTACTGCTCCCTCCACTTCATTCACACTGGAATTCCAGTACTTTGCCTGCAGTGCACACAGACAGACATCAGAATTGTAGTAATATAGCTAAGACCAGCCTTGCAAGATGAAAAGACACGTCTTATTGGTAATGCGAGGGTCCATTCTGCGATGCTTAAGTCTCATGAAAGCACATGACAAGGAAAAAGATACAGTTATACAGGATTTAATGATGCAGCCTAACTTCAATATGCATCAGTGGAGTAGATATCTGACCTTTAGGTGATTTGATTTTAATTCTTTGGGACATGATTCAGTGCGTCATTAAATCTAAAATTTCACCATGATTCAATCTGATTTGATTTGCTGTGTGCAATGTTTTAAAAAATCAGACAGCACTTTCAGTGACAATCCGTATGTGCTCGTGTCATCCAACAGATGGCGTAGTTGAGACAAGAGTCTGGACGGAACTGAGGCGGCAGCTAATGTGCCTTACGCAGGAGATGAACTGTAATTAATCACCTCTCTCCCTTTTCTCCCTCTCTACCACTCTCGCTCTCTTTCTCTCAGTCTATTTGTCTCCTCTTTTTGGCAGAGAGACCCATAACTCTTTAAAAGCGGTGGGAAATCTTTGGAGCTGATTTAGCGTCTAAGTTCATTTCCCCACAAGCCATTCCACAGAGCTCCATCGCTGTCAGGCAGAACGTGGAGGTCTTTGTGGGATAGGTGAGTTAGTATGACACTCACATATACGCGTAGTAATATTAAATCAAATCAGCATGCCTTTACTAAACCCACCTCACAGTGGAGAATCCCAGAGTGGAGAAGCTTTCCTAAACTCTGCATTCCTACTAACAGCACTTGCACAGTTATCCTGTATAAAGATCAAATTGCATTTTAATTTCACTTTAATTAAGCAATGTGTTTGAGACTATGTTCCAAAAGTTTTTTTCAGTTTGGATAAATACTGGATCTCTGGGCCCCCTAGACCTCGGTGGTCTTCCCTTCTCCAATATGAGTGACTCTAGTGTGCCTATTAAAAGTTGTTTAAGGTAATAAATAGGTATTCAGGCTAAAATTCACCAAATCTAAAACCGGTCTGGGTCTGACAAACGTTCCAGAGATGAGGGCCAAACTCGTCCAGATCTGACGTGAACAGTCATGTCTTGAGCTTGGAGGATTTGACTGAATTTGGCCTATGGATGCCTGTTCGTGTGGAGAGCAGACGTGGCTCACCTTGACGAAAGTGACTTTACACTGACAGATATCACTGCTGGAGTTCTTGATAGAGATCTCGCCGTAGTGCTCAATCCAGCGCTGCCCACTCAGGATGTTATGAATGCATGACGTCACTTTGTTCCACTCGTAGTGATCTCCCAAGCTGCAGGAGAAGGACAGATACTAAGCCTGTGTGGGTCCATAGCAGATACGTTCTGCCTCGTAATCCAGTAGACTCAGTTACACAGAACAAAAAGATGGAAATTTTCTGTTTTCTACAGATTGTGATGCAATTTTTCCATAAACAAAACAGCTTAGACTTCATTTGGGCAACACACAGACTATGAAATGATAGATTTATGCTAGGCCAGTCATTCTATCTGGTATTTAATTGACATGTAAATAATCGCTATTATTATTAATGATTCTTAGGATTTTCTTTGCTTGTTTTATGAAACTAATACAGTGCACGCCTAATGTGGCCAAATTGGCTAATGAGATATCTGGTCTCCTGTCTATACTTTGGCCTACATTGTACTAACCTCATGTCAGTATCATGTGCTGCATTGTTGTGTATGTGCACACACAAACATGTCTTCAGTTACACAGTGCAGTCACGTGCAGTTAATCATACACATCTTACATGTTTCTCTACATAGAGTTTAACATCTGAGCAAAATTGCTTGTTCTGTAAGTATACATGCTAACAGTTGCATAAACTACTTAGTTAAAAAATAAACATTACGTGACGCTACCCTCTAAACATGTTATGGCGCTAAGACATTCACACCTGACTGAATGTGTTTCTTGCTGACTTTTTCATTTATCTACCAACATAAAAAAGATCAGACTAAAAATCAGGCACATGTTTGCACCAGTATTCAACTGCTTCTGCTGTGGATGCTCTGTTCACACAAATGACAAATTAATCACAAGAGTGAGAATTCACACAAGGTGGACAATTACTTGACCATAATTAATTGGAATTAGGTACTTCTTGTAAGTCCTGAAGTAAAGTTGCTCTCTGGATATAAAAAAGCTCCTCTCTCTGGCAGGGTGACCCATGAGCCTTTAGGAGTGCATTTGAAAACCAAATAGTCTGAGAATTACAATCGCCTCATTAGTTATACCTCATTCTAAAATGCCATTTGATGCCGTTGAATCACTACCTCACATTTTATACCCATAGCAAGCGTGCTCTAACTGAACACCCAGATCAGCATCCAGGAACTAAGCCCTACTGGGACTCAGACATTAGGATGTCAGACAGGTATGGGAACAATTCTGCATGGAAGTGTGTGTGCTTGTGTGTGTGTGAGAGAGACAGAGAATGTCAGACAACTCACCCAGGGAGAACCACATGAGTGGAGCCAACAGGAACAATCTCCATGGACTTCCCCCAGAACTTGTTTTTCCACCTGACATCTGAAACCATCCACAAACACTGGGGTCACTTTGTGGGAAAAAGCGTGACGACTACACCTGAACAATTCTTCCGGTAATTGAGGTTTTACCTTGCCAGAAGATAAAGTTTTTAGACTCAGCATGACATGCAGAGATAGGTGGGTGATGGCTGACCTGGAAAGAGAGCGAGAGAAAGAGAGCAATGAATGAGTTAGGAGTTACGTAAGCACATACGTGTGCAAACAAACCCACTCTCAGTGAGGTAAAGAGTGTTTGTATAAAAATGGCCTCCTACCTGCTCGGCAATAAAGCGGAATCCTTTGTCAGGTCGGTCACATTCATATGTCTCCCCCAGCACAGGATTAAAGGGTTTCCCTCCAGCTCTGTAGTAACTGGAGGCATAGCCTGACACAGCAAATGTCGCAATATACACCTACACATTCAGAAACAAATAGTCATGCATAAGCTCATACTGATCCTGAGCAGGCCGAAATGATCTAGCTCTAATGTCAGAACACAGAATTAAACTATTTTCAGAATTATGTTATTTTAATAATTGTAATAATTATTTAATCACAGAATGGTTATTACAAAATGAAAATGGTGGTAATTCCAGCATAAACTCAGTAGGCTATTCATAAGAAAAGCTCATTTCTGTCTTTTTGCCAAAACTGTCGCAAATATATTACAATACAAAAAATGTCTAGACACGCGATATGTCACAATACTTATTTTTTCAGATAGCTGAAATAAGAACAGGATCATAAGTGTTTCATTGAAAAAAACACTCAAAAACTGAGTGCAGTACATTTAATTTCATGTTTCTCACACTGTACTGCACATTAAATTAAACAGTACTTTGTGACTGACCATGAGTTGTACAGTGCTCTTTAGGTACTGAAGACACTCGTGATATGCTCAGGAAAGCACACTGTGACATATTCGGATGTAATTTTTCATCAACACATACTGTCATACTGTCTGGCCCTTTGTACCTTATCGAATGTGTCATCAGTGATACATTCTGACACTTTTGTTAGGAGGTCAACAAAATATATCCACCATAATAGATTGTGTCAGTATGTAGAATTGGAGTTTTTTGTGTGCTGTATTGTGATACATTCTGTGTTCTGTATTGCATAAAAGGCAAACTTTGTTGTTGAACACACTGTGAACGTTTCTTAGATGGCTAAGGCCTTACTATTGATTTGTTTCCATCAACCCAAGACAGACACGGTTCCACAGAGGTCAGCCCTGTCACCTCATAGCGAGAAGGTCAGGGTCCTTTCTGTGTGGAGTTTGTATGTTCTCTATGGATCTCCACTAGGAGCTGCAGTCACCTCTCTTTTGCCCTGTTATCGCTGGAATAGACTCCAGCAGCCCAAACAACCTTGGGTAGGATAAATGCTTCACATACTGAATGATTGTATGAACAATAAGAGGCAGCTTCTTATTGTGTATTCATATGTTTGC
This sequence comes from Alestes dentex, assembly GCA_037576975.1. Lineage (NCBI taxonomy): Eukaryota > Metazoa > Chordata > Actinopteri > Characiformes > Alestidae > Alestes > Alestes dentex. The sequence goes on from JBBIGA010000007.1 coordinate 8,707,401, forward strand.
TTATTCAAATGGCAGTTTGTGAAGGAACAAAGTTAAAATCTGGTCATTTCTGGCTTTGTCAGGTCTTACGCTTTACATGACAATGTATTTGCATCAACAACATTGAGAAATCAAACTATTAAAGGCAAAAACATGAGTAACTGCCATTTACCCTTGTATTAGTTGGTCAGTAGGCATTCCTATTAACAAATCTTTATCCATTCCTTAGCAAATGTCAATTTGTACACCTATACATTCAGAGGGATGAGCTCAAACTCTGATCCTCGCCCACAATATATTTAAGTCATTCGCAACTGATGTCACTTGAGTATCAGCTATCCTACAGCACCCCTGAGCGAACAGAGAGACTGGTGACCTTCGAGGCAACAGATGCAAGATGAGATCAGTTTGTGGAGGTGAATTTCCGATGATGAGGGTAAATGGCAGAGTTAGACTTGGCTCAGGGCTGGAGATTACTTTCTCACGCTTCCTGAAAATGTGGAAATTTGAGGAGGGCAAAGCCAAATTGCTCTAGCCGTAAAGTTCATTATAAAGCCATCAGCACTTGTCAAGGCCGAGGGACAATTCCATCTCCTCTTCACAAAGCCATTATATAATCGCAGCAAGTCCACTACTTTCTCCCCCTCTCCACTCTAACGAGTCTGGGGAGCACCCTAATGCAAATGCAAGCCTATAAGAGAGAGTCCAACTGGGGCCGGTCAGAGTGTTGAGCTAATGGAGCTCTGCTACAGTGGGGGAGAGTTATAGCACCAGGGTCCATTCAGTGAACTTAGGGCAGTGAGTGGAGAGCACAACTATTATAATGCTAACGCTCCATTATACCACCGCTGAAGTCACAGAAAGGATGCTGAGAAACAGCTGAAAAGGTTTAAAATGAATCTTCTTGTTCTCATCAGCTGCTTTAGTCCACTGCTGCTTCCACATCCCCTCCAGCATCTTGTCTCATTAACTGAGCAAAAGTGGGACATATTTTATTAAATGCTCCAGAGACCCTGACAAAAGCTTTACATTCACTTCTTTGTTTTGTAAGCTGTCACTGCCTGCCATTTTTTTCTCAGTATTGTCTGATTTGCATTTACAGTAGTCTACTAGCATTACAGTAAGGTGTTATGTAGAACAATAAAATAGATCCTCACATGTAGAATGGATAATGAACAGAACTGGCTTAAACTTTTTAAATGTGAGCACATTTGAAGAGAGGACTTCAGCGCAGCCCCTGATCTCCAAGGATCTGCAGGAGAGGCTTCGTGCCTCACTCAGCCTGGTATTGATTTTCTACAATTCCACCTTTACACACCTTTACTACAGTTCGCAATCACTCATATTATCAATGGACTGTATGTGTTTTTTAATTTGCTAAGTATGCCAAAAAAGTTACAGTATTCTGAATTCTGTCTATTCAAAGTGTAACATCGATGGAATACAGATTCTTCATTTCAGTATTCGAATTACATAAAACATATGTTCAGAATATACATCCCCAGTGGATATAAGGAAACAAAGATGTGAAAACAGCCTTTTTTGAATGAATTGTTTTTGTGAAATTCAATCAGTTTACCTACATCTGCCTACACAGCCTACAGATGTTTAGCCTCATCCATTCATGCCCTAAATCAAATTATAAGGTGTGTTTCAGACTGGATTGCTTTTTGAATGAGGCAAAATATGGAGCAGTCAATCAAAAATCAGCCTGTTAAATTAGTTAAAGAGTGTTTGGATATAGTCCTCTAAAAATGGATTTTGGCGAATCCACATAACTGTCAAGGGGCAAAACACAAAACAAGAAAAATGGAAGACATGGGTCCTTTACCAAGACTGGACTTAATCCAGGAAATGGACTGTATAATATTAAAATGAATATTTATGGAACTCATCTTGCAAAATGATCCAAGAAACCCTACACACTCTTCTGTCACCTCTCTGAATGTCACTGGAGCAGCTAAAGCAGAGCTAGCTGAAGCTACACAGTCATGTCAAATGGAATAGGCCATCAGATGAGTTTAGATTAGACAGGCTTTCAAAGGCATGCCTGTAGTGAACGGAAATGTGATCAGCTAATACAAAGTGACATCATATATCACAGGGTACGTCCCTGACTCAACAGAGGCAGTACACTTGCATTATTTAAAACCATATGTCTGTGTGTGTGTGTGTGTGTGTGTGTGTGTGTGTGTGTGCGCGGAGGGAGGGAGAGAGAGAGGGAGAAACAGAGTATACAAATGTGTGGCGGGCAGAAAAATACAGCAGGTTCTGACATTGAACGGAGTGTCTTAATAGAAGCCACAGATGAGGTGACTTCCAGACTGCGGCAGGATCATCGTCCTACAGATGATCCTGCAGCAGTCTGGAACTCACCTTATCTGTGGCATATATTAAGAAAAATGGCTTAATGCTATTCTTCACAGCAATCCTATTTAGATTCCACTTGGGGCTGCAATTTTGATGTGAAATTGGCCCTTGAGATATTTAGAAGACTGCAATTTACAGATTAGTCCACTAACCATTTTGTTGTTGAGGTTTATTGTTGAAGGCTAATTTGTCATTTTTATAGTTTTATTGTGTGCTATGAGCATCCAGACCGACCAGATGGTGTTTTTTGAATCTGGATACCTTGATTCATCCAGAAAAGGTAAATAATGCATTTTGTTCAAAATAGGGTATACAGCCATTTAAGGACAATAGAAAAGGTGGTAGGTTTCTACCATTTTCTGTTAACTATGTGTTTGCATTTCTAGTTATTGCATTTATTGTTGCATTTTTTCTGTTATGCGAAGAACAAGAATAATCTAACAAAGCCAAAAAATGTTATCATTCTTTGTCACAAACTACCATCTTAGGAAGGGATACATTTGAATATGTATATAATATACACCTCAGTCAGCTTTTATTATTAGCCTGATGAAACAGCGGTTAATCATGTCATCAGTAATGTATTTTTAATATATTACAAGGCACATCACAACTGCAATATGAAGCCATGTGATTACAGTACTTTACTTTGTACAGATCAGGCAGACACAGCACATATTAACATAACATAATTGTTATATTAAGTTTCCCAGAACATTGATCTGCTGTTTTAATTCCCTCTCTGAAATACAATAATAATGATCTATTTGGGAGTGGGAATGATTTATGCATTGTATAATGTATTGTGTATATATATGTGTGTTGTAAATTAACTCCTTTTGGGATAAACACTGTGAAATTAAATATTTTTCCCAAAACCCCTTGCTATTACACTGTGACTTTTTGTTTTTTTTTCTCTCCCACTAGAGAGAAAATGCTACCGACAATGGAGAGTCAAGTCTAGGACATGCCTCCTCAGAGTCATGAGAAGCTCCACTGCTTCTTTTTTTTTACTGCCCCTAACACAACATCATTAGAGGAGAAGACTAATAGACAATTATGTGACGTCTGCCACTTTGCCAAACACAGCACTGGGTAACGGGGGGGAGAGGGAGGGTTTATTTTATCCTATTGTCACTCGGCCATAGAACTGCTGTCAGAGGGTTTTATCCTCTGCTCTCAACCACTGGCCCTCTGTTTCTTTTTCTTTATTTGATATGTGTACTTGTAATTTGACATTGTTTACATTTTTGTTATTCCTGCGGCAGTCAGCTTCGAAGACTCAGAAATGAACACTTAAGGGCCCTAATAGTAAAACCATTCAAATGTTATTTTAATGTATTGTTGGAGAATTCCTTAAATGTAAGTTTTAAATTCAGTTTTACATTATTTTGTCTAACTCTCTTGTGTAGTCTTTGGATGATGTGTGTGTGTGTGAGAGAGAGAGTGTGTGTGTGTGTGTGTGTATGTGTGTGTGTGTGTGTGTGTGTGTCTGTGTGTATGTGTGATGTTTACCATGCGTTCAAATGGGTCTTGTGTTTGTGAGGCTCGGTCGAGCAGCTCACTGTACTCCAGCTCCTCACACAGCCTCTGCAGGGTGTTGAGTGGCTCATTTAGTTGCACAGGCATGGCCACTTTGGACAAGTCCTTCCCAATGTTATTCCTCAGGATGTTCCACAGGCTGATGTTACTGGTGTTGGGGCTGGGAGAGGGCAGAAGGGAGCGTCGTTGTCCCTGGGGAGCACCGTTCTCAACACAGTCTGAAAACACAGAAGCTACCCAGTTGGAAGTCTGACTCAGATTAAAGTGTTAAATGTTGTTTTATTGTTTTATTTCTAATCTGGCACCTTGTAGTCACGCATGGTGTGGCAGGAAGAACAATGGGTAGCATGAGAACAAAGTACTGTGTTTATTTAGACCAGACCAGAACAATTTAGTTGTTTCTTTATGTTGTTGTTGGGTTCAGACAGAATACTGCCGGGATGTTATCTGATTGAGATAGAATATTGTCGGGTTGTAGTCAAGTTTGAATTTCATATGTGGTGCCTCAAATTGTGTCAGGTTTTAGATTTAGGCTCTATAAACTCTAAATCCTGTGGGTCAAGGAAACTGTCTTGGATGTTTGAAAGAACTACACGCTATCTATGCCTGGTTGGTTCTCATCGTTTCTGGGAGATGTTCTTCTTCTGTTTCATTATTCTTCACAGACTCTGTTAGGCTATCAGGTGTTTATTGTGAATGACTGACCTTTGTACTGCAGCAAATGTCAGACTTACAGAAGGACAACAGATCTGCAGAGACAGAACATCTGCTCATCATAAAAAAGTTCACCTGAGTTGATCCTCTCATTCTGGGGCTCGTTGCTAAAGTTATCCATGGAGACGTTGTCGCTGATATCACTGATGTACGAGTCGTCCTCTGAAGGCTGGCAGGGTGGAAGAGCACATCCTCAATACAAACTGTCAAATTAAATATGTCAGCACACCTTCCACTCACTGTACTAACACCCCTGAGGACGGCTGATCCATCCGCCCCTCTTATACCACCCCCAGCACAGCAATGAGAGTCTGAATAAAGCATATGAGATATGTGAGGTGTGTGTTTGAATGACAGTACATGTAAAGGCGAAAGAGACATAGAGAAAGAAAGAAAGAAAGAAAGAAGGAAAAGAAGGAAAGAAACTAGAGAGAAAGAGGGAATCTCTCAGGGGATGAAGACAAATTTTCACTTTGCTCGGTGGAGGAGTATTTTTAGATGAAAGCAATTAACTCAATTTTCACATTACTTCTGCTACTGGAGCTGCCTGAGCAGGTCTGTCCAAAGCAAAAAAGTACATGAACGAAAGAAAAAGAGAAAAGACTAAAAAGAAAGAAGGAAGTGAGAAACAGTGAGAGAGAGAGAGAGAGAGAGAGGGAGTGAGAGAGAGAGCGCTAAGTATACTTCATAATGGAACATGCCGTTGGTTGTGGCAACAAATGTTAGCTAATTTTAGCTCTGTATGGCACCAGTACTACACACCAAACATACCCAACAACACACCAAAACCATCCTACACACTGCTCCTAAACATTTAATGTCAAATCATGAGTCATACACCCACATCAGGAAAAATGAATACAGGGACTGGTAAAGGTAAAACTGAAAGAATATCATCTTGTACAGACAAAATTTAAGGGGAAAACATCTGATATTACGTGCCAAAATGGCACAATAACCAGAGAGTGTGATGGCTGAGAGCACTCTCACCTCATTCTCAGAAGAGCTTGCTGACAACAAAACCTCTTGTGCATCAAAGAACTCTGACAGCGACTCTGTGATAGAAGTGTGGCTCTCATTGGATGTCTGGTGGACGAGGGAGCGGGCACAGACCGAGGGGTCCTGCTTCTGGAAGAAGTCATAGTTAATAATGGTTAATAATGTTCACATTATAATATAATATCGTATTATATTATATTGTATTATATTATATATTAATAATCATAATTATTAACATAATAAAGGCCACTGTGGTCAAAGTGTATACATATATAGTATATAAAAAATGAGTATGTCAAGACCCATAGAGAGATGCAGACATACAGACATACAATCAATGTTTGAGCACCCCTGGTGAAATGGTGTTTTGTTGATTTTCTAAGAGAAAATCAGTTCACACCCTCTACAGAGTCTGCTCTGCAGTTTGCTTCTCATCAGCCAGGCTAACATCCTGTAATTGTAACTTTGATCTAAGTAAATTTCTAGTAAAAAAAAAAAATCACCAAAAAACTAAATGGCCACTCTTGTACTCCTAAGAGATTCATAGATTCATATCTAGGTCCAGGCCCAATTAGGAAAGATTTCACTCAGATCAAGAGTTCCTGCTTCTAAACAGGAAGGTGAGCTAAAAGCTGGTAGCACAAGCCAGGCTAATTAGTGGAGAGGAGAAATGTTGACTTAACCGTTGATCTGCTGTTGACAGAGGTATCCCCCAGGAAACAACACTGACAGGCTATTTGGGAGCATGCTTGTGCGTGTGGGAGTTTGCTTACTTGGGTGTGGGTGTCAAGAGACTTCATTAACTAGCACCAGTTTAACTAACTCTGCAAAATCTGGACATGCATGCTGACAAATTCCTCAGTGGAGCTAAGAATACTACTTAAATAAGAGGAGGCAGCACTTTTAAGTTAGAGTTAGAGTAACTATCATCAGCAGAATGAGGCACTTTGACTACATAAAATTATTTAAAATAAGAAAAAAGCTTACAAATAGCTTAAATTATCTTTCTATATTCTTATAATGACAAATATTACAGAAATTATTTCTGTATTTAGTATGTTTCCACTGCAGAGAGAATATTAAAATGTTCTGAATATATATATA
>JBBIGA010000007.1:8725256-8735681 GCA_037576975.1 Alestes dentex
TCCGAGTAATTCAGACACAATCATAATGTCAAATGTAAGCATACAAATGTACATTTAAAAAGGGAATATTTGAATATAAAAATAAATAAATGTTAAAATTCCTTTAGATCTGTTTAAGTCGAGTTTAAAACACAGTTTCCCCAAACGCAGAAAAAAGCCAATGCACAGTGCTATAATAGCTAAAATGTTCCTCAATAGCTATAATATTCCTTTCCTTTGTAGTTACATTAACTGAGCAGGTTTAACATGAAACTAAAGAACTAAATATGTCTCATCATCTTTTACATAAGGAGAAAACTGCACTAACTTTGATATCTGGTCAAAGTTAGTTTTATTGAAAGGCTCTAGGTGGATTAAGGTGCATTATACAAAAAGAGCAAAGAATGTAATGGTGATTTATATGAAATGATTGTTTAGAAAATACTCCACTAGCTACGTGTCAACTGCCTTTATTCACAAATTCACACCAGTGAATCTGCATTTAACCCATTCACCCCAGTGAATCTGCATTTAACCCATTCACCCCAGTGAATCTGCATTTAACCCATTCACCCCAGTGAATCTGCATTTAACCCATTCACCCCAGTGAATCTGCCTTTACCCCATTCACCCCAGTGAAGTAGTGGGCAGCCAGGGATGCAGCACCCAGGAAGCAGTGTGTGGGGATTCAAACCAATGACCTTACGATCACAGGGTAAGATGAAAGACGAAAATATGCAACCTATTTTTTTTTTGCACTTTTAGCTACCAAACAGTTTGCTTCCATCAAACTGAACTAGCAATTTATTTTTAATAATTTATTTTATTTCATAGTTTTTTCCCCAACAGAACAGTTGCATGAGTGATCACATAGTTTGCCACATAGAGTGGTTTGAGCCCTTTCTTCAGAATAGCAGTAGCCTGAACATCTCTCGAAAGAAGCAGCATTCCTTTTACAAACACTCTCGTCTCCTACAAATACAGCTCTCTGCCATGCTGTTTGTCTGATGTAAGAGGTCTTTCTGTTGCAAGACACAAATGTATGCATAAGTGATTAATATGATTTTTTAGGGAAAATGTCTTTGGGCATATTTTGGGTATATTTTTGAAACATTTTTGCAAAAACTCCTTGAATATAAATGTTATATTAAGAACAAGACGTTGTTCTTCATATAGGATTTCATTCTGTTACCCTCACGGTTTACACTGGCTTTACAATTGTGGTATAGTTTATATAATAAATGATGACTGAAACCTTTTGAAGCCACAAGCAACTCAAAGAATTGAATTATCTCCACCTGATGTTTTCTCTGTACTGGGATCAGTTTAATGTATGCCTGATTAGTTTTTACCTTCAGGTGATAGATGTTCTCCTCTGCATCCAGATCAATGCACTTGGCTTTCTTCTTAATGGCCATGACAGATAGGCCCACGTCAATGCAGCCATGCAGCTTGCCTTTCTCAATCTGTAAACACATAACCTTGACCACCTAATTGACCACCTAACCACAAAACAGCGCAATATAACGAAATGCACCCCCATGAAACTGCAACATTCCAGCACTACACTAAGGAAATGTCACAGGTGTCATGTATATATAACTAAAACCTTGTATGCATGGGCGCCAGAACCATTATATTAGGGGGATACATGCCCCCACCTTTTAAAAATCATTAGTTTCACTCCAACCAGTCAGTTATCGATCCAGCGATTTGTATAGTGAAACACACGAGACGCGGAATGCAGCCCCCGGAAATATATATATATAATTAACCAGCATAGAATGTGGCTCAGCCGATTGAACAAAAAATAAGTAAGTTATGACAGAACAAGCTTTGCACTGTCATGCAGTATGTGTCCAACACTGTGATGTATTCGGATGCTTTTTCGTTTCTTTTCTTTTCTTTTCTTTCGTGTGACAGTGGAAAGTATTTGATGCTACACTCGTAGAGAAAGTATCTGATGCTACAGTTCATAGAGCAGTTATTTACTATTTTAAAATGCTGCAGATTTAGCAAAGACAAGACACCTCTACTTTTTTTCTCCACAGCTGTTTTTCCATTTTTTTTTAGCTTACCATGTCCATTCTGGCACCCAATCAGGTACTGAGTATTGGCTATAATATGATTTACTGATATGACACACTAGTTTTGATCCGAGAGGCCAGTGCATCTTTATGAACAGGACTTTTTTACTGGAGGAGGAGGAGCTAAAACATAGGCTGTAGATTACAGGGTGTGAGAGAGTGGCTGAGTGTGCATGTGTGAGTGAGTGTGTGTGTGTGTGAGTGTGTGTGTGTGTGTGTGTGTGTGTTTGTGTGTGTGTGCACGCATGCAAAGGGGCTGCTGGTGGTGATGGACAGGAAGCATAGCTCATGAGTGACGAATGCCCTTTATACTCACATCTGCCGAACACTTGGCATACTTCAGAATGCCCTTATCCAAGAAGAAGTACCTCTGCAGACAAAATGAGAGAAACAGAGAGAGAGAGAAAGCGAGAGACGAATGAAGTTTGTGGCAGATACAGTGTATTACGTGATGGGTTGTCTTGGGTTTATAAGACAATACTGATGTATGAGAAGCTGTTTCTATCTCCCACCTCTGCTAATTCTCTCTCTTTCTCTCACTGCCTGTCTCTTTCCATCTTTCCATCTCCCTCTGTGTCTCTTTGCATCTCCCTCGCAATCTTTATTTCACTCTGAAACCTTGGATGGCAGCCAGAGACAGTCTTAGTTTCTTTCTCTTTCTCTCTCTCTCTCTCTTTCTGTGTGTGTGTGTGTGTGTGTGTGTGTGTGTGTGTGTGTGTCTGTGTCTCTCTGTCTCTCTCTGCAGGGATAAAAGTGAGAAAATGGAAATAAATGTGTTGAAAAGCTTTATCGCTTGATTTCCTAGCAACAGGGAAGAAACCAAATTCTCTGTACTCACTGCTGACATGCTCTACAAGCACAATTCCTCACAAATCCATAAAAATGCCTTTACGCAAGAAAAGTTCAATTCTGAGGTGAACTACATTTATACAAAAGGTTACCAGTTGATCAAATGATCACACACCTTATATCTAAAGTAATCTGGTTAAGAAAATGAATATAATTTGATTACCTGTATTGTAAATACTCTTTGGTGCAGAATGTATAGTATAGGTTTCTTTTTCTGTGTGTGGTCAGCTAATGCATCAGACACTGCCTCGGTGACAGGCAGTCGGTGATCATCCGTCTGAAAGTGCTTTTACAGATATGGAGGAAGGCAGTGATAACGCGTGTGTGTCCGTGTGTGTGTGTGTGTGTGTGTGAGTAAACTGAGCCAGCAGTGCAAAGGACTATCATTCATCTAATGGTTCAATGAGCAAAAATCCCCTGTGCAAAGGGCTGCTGCTCCAGTCAGGACGTAGGAGGTCGTGACCGTAAGCAGCCAGGCAGGACTTCGTTGGGGGATTTCTGTAGGCCTCAAGATTTCATGAGCCGCAGGGGCTTTCTGAATAGGGGCTATCACCAAAAATGTGTGACCATTTAGTATTATTGAATTATTGCCGCTTACCTAATTAAGTTTAACAGCAAGTCTGATTTTGAAATTAATTTTTGAATCAATACCAATGTTATCAAATGCCAAAATAATCAAATGAGTAGCGAAAAAACATGTCCTCATTCATGATGTCCTTAAAGGAAGATGAATAGTGACATGAGGTCTTATAGTGTAGATCACCATTCATCACCATGGCACTGCAGCCCTTGGTCCTGCTTATGTTTTTCTTCTCTAACACACACATCATCTTATGAAAAGCTTGTTAATATAATAGATGATTAGCTGGAGCAGGAAATACACAAAAATGTGGCTTATGTCAATTTGCCTTGGACCATACTATTCATTGAATGTTTGCAATTGGTGAACAGGTGTCTTTTTTTAAGCATGTTTAATTTGATTCAGCTATCAGTTGCATACAATATCAGCACAGCATAAGTTTATATATCTACACACAGAAAAGTACAGAAGGTAGAAACGAAAGTACGGAAAGTGGAATTGAAAAAGCACTGAACTTTCCATGCAGAATGCAGCACTCACCTTGTGCCAGCCTTTCATTGGCCATTTTCTCCTCTTCAGCATAAAACCCTCCTGCTTCTCAGGCTCCTGAACATTCCCCTGACCCCCACGCAGCCCCTCCACAATCTCCCAGCTGTCCTGTACACACACAGGGCACACAATTACACAGTGTCTAGCTTTAAGTCTAGCTTGAGTCATTTATGGACATTAAAAAAAGGCATAAGACTGAAGACTTTTTTGTGACATGGAAAACATAAGCAGTAGTTACACCACAAATGTCCACAAACAGGGCTTGCAGCATCACTGCACCTTTCTAGTACCACACACAGAGATCAGTCTACAGAAAGAGAACTGACCCAGATAATTCACCTGACACTCACAAGTGACTTTTAATCAGAACCATATTAGGTTTATAAGTATGATTTTCTTATGGTTTATGATTAAATGTTTTTATTTTGCCGATCTCTTGTTGTCCGTACAAAATTGTTAATACACAAAGTAAACTGAATTTCAGTGTATTCACAGGTGAACAATGTAATTAAGTATGTGGATATGTAATTACTTTTAAATACTGTGGCAAAACAAAAGAAACAACTCCCAAAGTCTCAAGGCCTATTTGCTAATTGTCTTTTTTTTATAACATCTGTATATCCTGATTCAGGGCTCCCTAGCTGCTAGCTGCTATGACATACAAAGATTGTATTCTACAATTCCATGTACTGACAGCACTAAACTGAACTTCAGATTTGATTCAAAGGTAGAGTGGAGCTTTGTAGGATTATTAACTGCCACTGATCAGTATTTAGCCAGCATTTGACTCATACACAGTTGTGCTCTTGTCCATAAACCACCCTTTGAGTGTTAATATAACATTCAGTGTAGCTTAGTCCTTTCAGATGGCAAGGTTATCTATTTTGGGGAGCTCTGACAGTCTTGAAGTTTATTCAACATTAAATCAAAATAGGAGAATGCTGATATAACTTTTCAGAACAACACAAGATTTTTATTAGACATTTTACTGTTTTCTCTCATTTTCCAGGCCCTTTCCACGACAAGTAAATTGGTCACTTGTTTTCCAGGTTTACAGGATGTTTGGGAACCCTGTGAATCCTGTATATTTAAATAAATTCTTACAGAAAGTAACAGCAAGACACACCTTGGGTTACTGATTGTGTAGAAATACCACACGCTTTACACTCTTCCCTAATTCTGGTCACAGGAAGCAAGCTTTAGACTCGGGTTAGCAACACATAATGAATGTTGACGTCACAATTGAACACATGCTGAGCAGTGGGCAGGGACAGAGAAGACACTTCTGTCCTTCCTCTGATCCATTTACCCCCCGGCATAGTCACACTCCTCCCACACCCTGCATTTTACTCACATAAGAGTATACTGCAGAGCCTCTAAAGTCAAAATGTCACAGCAGGAGTGAGAAAATGAAAGAGATGATGAAAATGACTTAATCCACACACGGTAATACGTCTTGGCCTACTGGAAGTTAACAACCGTAGCAAATGTGTGTCATAATCTGGAAAATATTGTTATTTGACTGCAGTGAAGCTAACTGGACTGAACACTGCACAAAGTCTTCAGCCACAAGGAGTTGTAACCCTAGTGTTAGATTAGATTTTTCATTATACTTATTCAACCTTTTTTCCACACTGATCAGCACTGTAACTATATAACATTACATTACATCACATTACACTCATTTGGCAGACGCTAGTATCCAAAGTGACTTACAATACAAGGAAACACTCAAGCTTCAGGACAGTGTGAGAACCAGAGGAGAGTTCTAAGCACTAAAATCTTTCCATAACTGAAATTAATGCTGTATTTAGGAGAGTTTTCTGTAGTGTATGAGAAAAGTACATGGGAGAGTGTGCAGTTTTCAGCAAAGTATGTGTGACTTGCACAGTGATGTCAAGTGATTTGCCTTCCTTGGCTTTTTAGCTGAGCAGCGACCAATCAGATTGCTGATATGTGGTGTTATAACTGATGGTGTCATGCTCACAGTCACACTGATATTCACTCACGCCAAGCCGGAAACAGTTTAAAAAAGCAGCTAATGTGTCTGAAAAAAGTTATGTTAATATGAAATCATATTACAACATTATTGCATAGATTGATAGATAGATAGATGGACAGATAGATAGATAGATAGATGGATAGATACTGCAGAAAGATAGATAGACAGACAGACAGACAGACGGACAGACAGATGGATAGATAGAAATTCCATTATTATTGTGTATGGTTTTTAAGCTTATTGTGTATGGTTTTTAAGTTACAACTCGGCATATAATGTGTTAATGTGCATGCCTACTGCAGATTATGAACATATATAACATTAACATTAATTTTCTGTAACTGCTTAATCCTTAGAGTCGCGGGTACCCACAACCCATCCCGGGGTCATGGGCACGAGGCAGGGACTTACCCTGGGCAGGGCACCAGCCCACCACAGGGCACACACACATATATCACTCACTCACATACTCACGCCTACGGTCAATTGAAAATCCCCAATTTACCTGACACACATGTCTTTGGACTGTGGGAGAAACCAGAGACACTGGGGGAAACCCATGCCACCACGTGGAGAACATGCAAACATGTGAGACAACAGTGCTACCCACTGCGCCACCATAGGGGCCCCATTTAAAACATAAAATATAAAATAAAAAATATGAAATAAAACTACAAACTACAACCCCACAAGTACATGTAGGTCTTTACTAAATGTACTGTATGTGCAGATGCATTTTCTGACATTTGGGGGTGATGCAGCCCCCTTAGCACCCTCACCTTCCCACATCCCATTTTATGGGTTATTAGTTGATGCTTTGTTTAATTCTGTTGTTTGTTTACTTAAGAAGTGTGACAACTGTTTTTTTTTTGGGTGGTTATTGATGCTAAGAGAATGTAAAATAATATCAGTTCATGTTAACACTCATCCAAAAGTTAAGCTTATAATCAGTATTATTACAAGTGACAACAGTTTCACATTGTATGAACCTTTGTTGTAAATTCCAAAAGTCACTGAAGAGAGCAGCAAGTCAGTGTTGCTCTGACTGTAGAGGATCAGATTTGATCTAAAGTAAACTCACTTCCTCCACACTAAGCAGCAATGAAGAGTGTCTGACTGAGTGAGATTACTATCTGGCTTGAAGTAAAGACTTCATGATCATAGCCGGCATAATTCCATGACGCTGGCAGGGGACCGGTGTCAGTCATGTGAGAGATGAAGCGTGTGTGTGTTCAGGAGTAATGAGCTTTATAGTGTGACCAGGCCACCAGCTTAGAGATTACTGTCACATATTCAGGACAGACTGTCCAGCTGAGAAGGACACATCCACTTCTGAGCTCGCAGAGGTATGCAAAGGCACGCTCTCATTCATGTACAAACACAAAAAAAAAACCCCACAACATTCATTCACTTTAAATGTTTAAATGGTATCCAAACTTAGAGGATTGTCCACTATTTTCCAGTCGGAACACAACATAAAAACACAACAACCACCATCACTGACCCAAATGATTATAAATATGCTTGATTTTTTTTCACTAGTGATCTTGCCCTCATAAAGTGGTTTAGTGTTCAGCAAAAACTCAATTTTCTCTTGATACAGAACCACATGGAAACTGATGTTAACACAGCACAACCTCAGCACAGCACAGCTGGGGAATTGGGTCAGATAAAAAGTGTTTATCTGCCGTATACACACAAATATTTCACCATGCATTCCGTCTGGAGAATAAACACAGTTTCGGCAGTCTAAGTTTCTTTCAGCCCTCCGACCTTAATGTGTGAGAGAGAGCTGGGCAGTGTGACAATGTTACTTGTTATCATGGCATACAACATGCCTCAGTACGCCTTTATGAGCATATTGTGATACTGTCAGTTCTGTCAGTGCAGCATGCTGAATAAAAGAAATGTGCTTCTACTGGATCTTTTTTGTCTGTTCAGGAAAAATTAATATTGTGACATATTGTGTTTCTTAAAAATTTCCTCAAAATATCCCTATATTGCATTTTTCCCACACTGACTGTCACTATCTCTGGGTGTACAAAAGCTTTGGGTAAGGAAAAGACTAATGAAGATCATACAGTGGCCAATTTCCTGCAAAGGATCTCCCATAAAAATTTACAATCAGTGAACAGCTATAAAACCTACATATTTGTTTCATTGTCGTTCCAAAACTGATATACTTAATAAAAACTAGTTACTGAATAATATAATCAATATTTCTATAACAAGCATGCCTGTTTAAGCAGTTAGCACACTTTTGTTGGAACATAAGTAACATTATCTGCTCTTTAACAGACCAACGTCTCTCAAAAATCTCACGTCACATGCTTTATTAGAATAAAACAAGCCAAATGTTCTTCATTTATGTCATTAAACTGCAGCATAGCCTAAATGAAAGTAACAAAAATGGCTAGCTGCCAGTTGTTTGCTTGGACCTTGCTGCACCCCTAGTTGTTACGAGAGTGAGGAAGTGTCACACATTCACACACTACTGGGGTAAACTCCAGGTGAATGTTTTGAAAGAATCATACGTGTGATTTTCAATAACATGATCAACTCAAAACTGACATCTAGAGAGGGAGAGTGTAAACTATGACATACAAAAAAATGGAATCAGGATCATGACTTCAGGAAATACAGACACACACACACACACACACACACACACACACGTACGCTTACCTGTCGGCTGTCATGTTTGGAGGAGGAGCTGCTGTTGCTGCGGGACAGAGAGGAAATCTTCTGGGACATGGTGGAGCTCTTCTCCTCTGAGCTCATCCCTCACATCCACACGCAGCAGGTGAGCAGTTGGGGGGTGGGGATGGGGGTGGGGGAAGGGGGTAACGAGAAAGGGGAAGAGGAAAAGAGAGAGAGGAACAGGAGGCTCAGCTGTGGATCTCCATGCAGCTCTGCTTACTGCAGAAGCTCGAGCATGATACAGGTGCACTCTGTGGACGGACAGAGAAGGGAGGGGGAAACAGAGAGAAGGAGAAATGGATTTTACTCCATAGGCCATGAATCACTGCACACACATACAAATACACACACAAACACACACACACACACACACACACACACACACACACACACACACACACACTGTAGATGTCCACTTCACTATAGTACAAACATTTAGCACTGTAAAAATTGTTAAAGCTGAGCCACAGCTGAGGCCTGGATTCTGAACACTTCATTCACAGCATGGTCAAAGTAGCAACAGTCTTTCACATGACATTTCAACCCATGACCTTTCTCTCTCTCTCTCTCTCTCTCTCTCGCGCTCTCTCTCTTTTCCGCCCACTTGCTGACACTAACTGAACACAATTTAAGTGTTGCCTTAGAAGAATTATTTTTGGTTGCCTGAAGAACCATGTTTGAAAAGGAGAACCTTTAAAAGATTTAAAAGGATGTGCAAATGAAACCGGCCAAGATAGGAACTGAGAGATTAAATTAAAATCAGCATTTTGATTTTGTCCAATCTGTGTTACAATTTAAAAACGTAAATATGAGGCAGTAAAAATATGCAGTGTATCTGAACACCGCTACTACACTTGTACCAAAATGTCACACCATAATTGCGCATGACTCATTGTGTTAAACAGTTAATATCCTTTTAGTTTAAACAGAGATTTTTTAAAGTAATATATTAGAGAGCAAATTAGAGAGCAAATATTAATAATATTAAATAATATTATACTAGTCACTAGAGGTCTTAGAGATCAGCAACATTAACACATTTGCAACACAAATGCTGAAAATCAAACTGAATTTGAAATCTAAAATTGTGTATGTTTAATGTTATCCCTACTGTTTCAAGTTCTTTCTTTCAGAACATGTTGAAGGAGATATATTTAATTCATTTAGTCATGTATTCAAATTACTGCTTGAAAGTGCTGATTAAAAAAGAGTATTGTATCTGAAAGTCAGAGATCATAATTATGCTTGAATGTTTTTCTGTGTTCAATCCAGCGATGAGGACTTGAGTCACATGCTGACTGATTTATTATGACCGCTATTTATGGTCATGCACAATCATTACTGCATGCTGCATATGCATTGCTGCACAACAGCATCAGGTTTGACATGGCTTATATAATGTTCATAATATAGACAGTCTTTTAGTGTATATATAAAGTCTTGAGCCACCCCTCATTTCTTTTTGCTTTGAATGCTTGGCAAACTGTCTGAAAAAAATGGGAACAAATGTTTTACTGTGACAGGCTGCAAAGTGTCTCAATATACAAAGAGCCTAGATAAAGGATTCAGCACCGCCAGTATACTGATCACCGCCTGATCATCTGGAATCATCTGCACCTATTTCTTCACTGGTTCAGGAACTATTTCTCGAGACTACATTAAAAATATAAAAATATATC
>JBBIGA010000007.1:8735781-8747409 GCA_037576975.1 Alestes dentex
ACCACTGTATACTAAACTGCTCGCCAAACAGAACCAGCCTTGTTACCAGCAGCTTCTGCGGATTGCCACACCTCTGCAAAAACAGAGACATAGTGTGTCCTTTACTTCACACAATCTGAGTCCCGTTCTCCCCAATTTTCTCCTCCCATAGCACAGAGTTCTCAGTGTTAGTGAGAGTTCATCCAGTTTGCTGTGACACCTTAAGAAGACATTGCCTGTGGCGCAGAAGTGTTTGCAGAAGGTCACTTTGCTGAGATGAATGCAGTCTTCATTTTTCTTTAATGATGATACAGCAGGGACGGCTGGTTCTGGACCAACACTCCAGAAAAAAAACAACACACATACAAAAGTGCCAACGGCCATTTGCTGGCTGCTCGAGCTTTCTCATCATGCCCCGGGGCATGAGTCACAACTCTGGACTCTGTCAATTACAACATCCGATGCGTGGCCCGCTGAGCTGCAGCCGTGTTTACTGAGATGACAGTGTTTGAGGCATGACTTCTGCAGATCTCCCTCCAGCTCTGCTCCAGAGGAGGAGAATATGGAGGATGGTCAGGGCTTAAAATAACTTCTCTGATCTGCCCACAGTGTTGAGTATGTCTTAAAGTGATGATTCTGTGAAAAATCAAACTTATTGTACATTTTATTTTACTTTTTCTAAGTAAAATAAAATGTGCAAAGATTGAGAAAATGTGCAATGACTATGCAAACAGTATAACCAGTACAGACAGTACAGCCAGTGTAAAAAGTATAACAGTTTAAAAACAAGTCAAAATAGCAGCCATATACATATATATCTGAGAATGTGTCTATGCATTAGTATACATTCTTAAAGGTTTGTGCACTTCTTAAAGAATTTTGCAAACAGTATGGCAGTATAGACAGCTTTGTGACGACTATGGGGAGGTCATCGAAAGCCTTGTGACCTGCGTTATGGACTACATAGGTCCAACAACAAACCCTGGATTACTCCAGAAATCAAGGCTGTCCTCAAGCAGAAGAGGAGGGCCTTCAAATCAGGAGACAAGGAGGAGCTGAGAAGGGTGCAGAAAGACAGCTACAGGCATAAGACGGAAAACAACCTTCAACAGAACAAAGTTAGCAAAGTCTAGAGAGAGGTTAGAACCATCTCAGGGCACAAAGAACAAAACTCTCTGTTGGTGGGGGGTGTGAGGTGGGCAAATGAACTGAATCACTTCTTCAACAGGTTTGATTAATCCTGGATGCAGTCTCTAACATCTGGTACAGATACCCCACCCCTCCACCTCAGACATTACATCCAGATCAACAGTGGAAAAACCAAGAAGCTGGTGGTAGGTGCAACATCCTCAGCTGCAACCACTGAACATCCAGGGTCTGGACACTGAGGCTGTGGAGAGCTACAAGTACCTCAGTGTTCATCTGAACAATAAACTGGACTAGACTCACAACTCAAATGCTCTCTACAAAAAAAACAAACAAACAAACAAACAAACAAAAAAACCGCAGAGCAGGCTGTACCTTCTGCGGAGGCTCATGTCTTTTGAAGTGCTGGGGCAGCTCCTGAGGACCTTTTATGACTCTGCGGTGGCATCAGCCACCTTTTATGGTGTGGTCTACTGAGGCAGCAGCATCTCTGCTGGGGACAGAAAGAGACTGAACAGGCTGATCCGAGGCCCAGCTCTGTTTTAGGATGCCCTCTGGACCCAGTGGAGGCAGTGAGTGACAGGAGAATGGTGGCCAAGCTGTCGTCCCTGTTGGAGAACATCTCCCACCCCATGCAGGAGACTCTGACAGCACTGAGCAGCTCCTTCAGTGGCAGGCTGCTGCACTCACTATGTGGGATGGAGAGATTCCGCAAGTCTTTCCTTCAAACCACTGTCAGACTCTACAACAAAGACCTTGCTGATGACCACACACACACAGACAAACAAACACACACATCCAATACACCATGGTAGTTTCTCTTATGTGCAATATTACTTGAGTGCAATTTTACTTGAGTGCAATTTTTCTGATGCAAGACGTACATTTGGGCAATTTAAAATGTGCATTTTTTCTTTTGCATTTCTACTGTTTTTGTCAATGCCTGTCACTCCATTCTGTACCTGCATGTGTGTATATATGTGTGTGTGTGTATATATATATATATATATCCAGTGGTCTTATATTCATTCATATATCCACTCTGTACATAAATACATACATATACTCATTGTGTACATACATACATACTTATCTAAGTTTACATATAGTTTACATACAATTGACATATATATATATATATATATATATATATATTTTTTTTTTTTTTTTTTTTTTTTTTTTACAATACACATGTCCATATTTGATATTTCTAGATTGTATAGTGTACATTTTATACTGTACTGTTGCTATGGCATTTTATTCTATTCTATTGTTTATTTTTGCTGCTCTTACCTTTGTACTGTCCACTTTCTGCTGTGACAAAGCAACTTTCCCACTTGTGGGACAAATAAAGGTTTTTATTAATAAAGCTGGTGGACTATATTTCAGCTGAGTTGTCCGACTTGCCCGAGTCATAACTTTAATCACAGCATAAATGACAAATACTAAGGCAGTCACAGGCACAGACAGATTCCTGTTTAAATGTATAAAGATATGCTAAGATTAAGCCTGAAACTGATGAAATATGGAGTGAATTAACACTATGTCACACCCCGAACCATGTGAGGAAGGGATATGAAATGTGTACAAAAGTGAGGCTTGATTAGGATGATGATTAGGTGATGGGGATTTCTGGATAGGCGAGGAGAAGAACGGATGATGAGAAGATGAGAGGAGCAACAGGAGATGTTTGGCCTTGAGGAAACGTCAGGCCCTCTGTAGAGTATCAGTTTTAATGAAGATAACAAATCAGAAACACTCCCATTAGTAGCCTTGTGGGTAAAACACTTGCTTGTGAACACAATTATCACGAAGTTGCAGGTTCAAACCCCCGCTTTCTACCACTGCGTCCTTGGGCAAGGCGCTTAACCCTCAGTTGCTCCAGGTGGACTGTCCCTGTAACTAATGATTGTAAGTCTCTCTCTATAAGAGATTAACGCTTAATAAGCATTTAGTGTATTGAGGAAACTCTCGGGCAGTTTGTTGAAGTTTTAATTCTCTGACTGATATCATCTGACCAACAAAAGTGGAGAATATTACGTGTCCATGATTTATCAACATGTGGCAATCCTGCAACAAATCACAGAAAACGATTCTATAAATGTTAGAGGAAAGCCAGATTCAGGAATCTCATGATATCTGGAACAACAACTGAACACAGCTGTTGACAACTAATAGACATATCAGTGAATCAGTGAAGCACTGTTTAACTGCAACTACTGGTCTGTTAAATTTTGACCATATATAATTATACATATTGCAATATAATTTGTGATGCCAACACTGTAATTCTTATCTGCTAAAATCAGTATCAAAGTTGGTGATAAATTCAGCCAGGCTCAAGTGTATACATGTCACATTAATTCAAGTGAAATCAGGTGTCCATCTATGCTTTTATTATTTGGCAGCATGTAAAAAGGCATGCCCAATACAATATTTGTACCTGTGCTGCGCTTTTTCATTATGAGTATGTGCTGTATTTGTTCATTGCACAATGTGTACTTCATGTCACTTGTACTGTGTGGTACTGTGTGGCTATTTTTCTCACGCATGAATGCACCACAACACAGCACACATTGTGAATTTCTTTCTCTTCATTTAACCTATTCACCTGAGTGAAGCAGTGACATAACTGGGGAGCAGTGCATGGGGACTGTATCTTGCTCAAAAGTAACTGAGTGGTGCCACTGGCAGTCCTGGGAGTTGAACCCACAATCTTCTGATCACAAGGGCATCTCCCTAATCACCAGGCCGCCAGCTACCCCACAAATGTCAGTGATGCCTGCCAGACATATTCGTGTATATTTGGGACAACAATATAGACGTCACTGTAACAAGTGCTAACATGATTGTACAAAGCAATGCTTCCACATGTGTGTGCAGGCCCCCAATCCAACCTGCTGGGAGGAGCCCCTGCTTCACTGGGTCAACATATTTCCTAACCTGAAATAGTCTCCGTCGGTGGAACAGTACAAGCCCTACATGCATGTGCCTATGAATCCTGTTTTTTTTAGTGAGAGAACACCAGAGATTAAATATGCATGACTGCTCTGTGTTTCTCTGTAATGGAGAGGACATCTACATCTGAATAGAGAGAGACAGGGAGAGAGAGAGAGAGAGAGAGAGAGAGAGAGAGAGAGAGAGAGATAGCAAGAGAGAGAGGCACTCATTACTATAGCTGCCCCATGGCCACACAGACAACGCTGTGTAGCTCGCTATCTCTTAATAAGCTTTTAAACGTCTGTGTGAGAAATTCCCTCTTCATTGAGAAAGTCCGGTTTAAAAAAGGCTTACACAAAACACTTGCGTAGTGTGGGAATGCAGTAGTCAAGTGAGCCTGGGGCCAGAATTACATCGTATCCGCACTATATAGCAAAAATAGAACAAGCGCCACAACTACAGCACAATACTGCTTCAGGATTTCTTTGCTGATCAGTTATGAGTTGCTGGAATCCACCTAAAGAAGGACATTCAGAGGCACCAAAGAGACCATAACCATTAAACGATTATACAGTGATGGTATAAAGAAACAATTCTCAGTCCTGGACCTGGAATACCACTGCTTTACACATAGTCTAACATGCCCAGTTTACCTCAGGAATGGCATGGACTGTTATTGGCTCATTGGTTGCTTCAGATATTATTGCAAGCAAAGGAAACTCTTCAAATTGTGCAGGACAGTGAGAATTCTCATAATACATAAAGCCACAGTATTTGTTTGTTTCTGTCAACTTATGAGTTGGAACTGACAAGACAGAACCAGCAGTTCCACATTTAAAAATACTATGATTTTAATTCAATGTTTCAGACCCCAAGCTGCACTAAATTGAACTTGAAGTTTAATTTATTGAAACAAAAGCCAACAACAGTGGTGAGTATACCACAACACAAAATGTCAGTGACTCAATAACATGTCATGTGCCCTTGAGCATCAATTACAGCTTGACAACAACATCTCATGCTGTTCACAAGTCGATTTATTGCCTGCTAAGGCATGCCACCCCACTCTTTTTGAAGGGCGGCCCTCAGGTCATTGAGGTTCTGGGGTACAGAGTTACGAGCCTCTACACGGCCACTCAGCTGATCCCATAGGTTTTCTATGGGATTCAGGTCTGGAGAAAGTGCAGGCCATGCCATTCGAGGTACCCCAGTCTCCAGCAGCCGTTCCCTAATGATGTGACCTCGATGAGCTGGAGCATTGTCATCCATGAAGATGAAATTAGGCCTGTGTTGTTCATGCCGGGGCACAGTGACTGGATTAATGATGTTGTTCAGGTAGTATGGGCTTGTCACTGTACCATTCACAAAGTGCAGGGCAGTTCTGTATTGACTAGACACCACAGGAGGTTTCTATAAGACTACAGGTGAAACAATGTTTCACCAAGAAAAATAATACAAAAACATCTTCATAACTTTAACTTCTTTATTGGTGTGAAACAAAAATTGCTCATAACAAGGTTGCTCTCCTAATTTCAGCTCCTCAATTGCGTTACAGTTGAATACGGCTCTGGTCAAAAACGTGAAACAGCGCCCCCCAAACCGCGGTGAAACAGAGAACTTCAGTGAAACATGTTTCACTAGTGTTCCCATTCATTTCAATATAAATCTCCTCAGACCTCGGCGGCTTGTGGATTTTCGAGGTTTCAAAGGACTCTATTGGTAAATAAGTCCCACCCGTGAAACAAGTGACTGCCTACTGTGATAGGGTAGTTCTCCACTTCAAAATGACTGACATAACACTGTGGCCAATCACCGCCTTTGAAATAATTTTTCACTTCGTTCTATTTTATGTACTGAGCACTGACCTTGACTGCTCGGACACGCTTCGTCCGAAACCCACCAAACTTCATGAGATACCTCAGGCCAGCTTCCCCCGTACACAAACACGGTCGGTTATGACCAGCACTCGTCTTTTCCTTGTCTTTCGCTCATCCCTTTTCCCCCATTCACTTTAATTCATTTTTCACCCCTTCGAAATGAATGCAGTTTCAGGAGAAGAAACTTTCAGTCTCCATACAGTGACTGAACAATATGAAACTTCATATGAGACCTCGGGCCACGCCCCCACAGACACAACTGTTTAAAGTGAACTATATGGCCAAAAGTATTGGGACAAACGTGAACAATATGGACAAAAGTATTGGGACACACCTGTTTAATAAAACCTACATGGCCAAAAGTATTGGGACAGAGCTTTAACATATTATTTTATTTGTTTTGTTTCACCAAAAATATTGACCAGGAGCCGCCACTGCTAGACACACCTGCCCACACTGTAACACCACCACCACCAAAGGCTCATCTGGTGACAACAGTGGCTGATGCATAGCGCTCTCCTTGGTGTCTCCAAAATCGTTGGCGGCCATCATTACTGCTCAACGTGAATCGATTTTCATCAGAGAAGTGTTGTGTATATACCACTGAAAGGGCCTACAGTGGTCACGAAAGCATCAGAACTGGACCATGGAGCAATGAAAAAAGGCGGTCTTGTCTGATGAATCACATTTTATTTTGCATCATTTGGATGACTGGGTATGTTCTGCTGGGAAACTTTGGATTCTGGCTAGGGCATTAACACAAAAGTCGACTAGTAGACTAGTCGACTTCAGAGGCACAAGTCGATGCCACCTGAGAGAAGTTAACTAGTCGTGTGTTTTTTTCCTCTCTCTGTGCGCGGCTTGTGTACACAAAGCAGTCTCTGCCTCTGATTAGCTGACGTACAGTAAAGTACAGTAACAGTACCGGCGTTCTGCACGGCATCTGAAATGACACCGCTAGATAACATGGCTAACGCTAGCACTGCAGAGAGTCGTCCAGTCCAGAGGACGCTGAGTGGCTGTGCGGCTTAAACTGTTCCCTCTTTCTGTTGTACACTTAAATTTACCAGAAATTCAAGTGTTGGACACCTGTGTTCCTCCGCTGCGTGTGTGATGACGTCATTAAACGACTAGTCGACTCGACTTCGACGATGTTGACGGATAAGTCAGCTTGAAAAAATCTGGAGGTGTTAGTTCTGGCATTCAAAACTCACTTACTTAAACACTGTTGCAGACGATGAACCACTTACTTAAAAACACTGTTGCAGACAATGTACACCCCTTCATGGCAAGGGTACTCCGTATTGATAGTGGCCACTTTCAGCAGGATTGTACACCCTGTCACAGTGCAAAAGTTATTCAGTAACAGTTGGAGGAACAGGCCAAAGAGCTCAAGGTGTTGACTTGGCCTTCAAATTCCCTAGAACTGAGTCTGATCTGATTTGTGCTGGAAAAACTTATGGCTAGTCAGTGTTCTATTACTGATTGTAGCTCAATGCTTGCTGCATAGTTCATCAATAGAAAACAATCAACATATGACCACCACTGACCAGATAGCAGCTGCATACTTAAAGCTTAGCTGTGATCCAGGTAGGGCATTTCTAGGCTGATACATTGATTGCTGCTCCAAACAGAAAGGTCTTTCAAATACAGCTGAGAAATTCCGTGCACATTCTGATGAATTACAGAATATTTTTCAGCCTTCTGTAATCCATTGCAGATGTGTCTGACCTGAAGAAAATTAAAGAGCCATCGGTTGATGAAACCAGCTACTAGTCCATTGAGTACAATGTATAGTAAAATGAACAGTATGTTATTTCTCTAGCTGTGTGAGTTGAATGCAGGTGTGAAATGAAGTTGTTTTCTTAGGATAGAGTTTAAATATAGACAAATTAATTTTGCCTGCCAAATTACATTATTCATATCAATATTTAGCTTGCAATTTCTATTTTATCCATCAGAATTGAACTCTGAAGGCATGACAGTGCAGCCTGTATTATCCGGTATTTGTTAATTCAGTATATCCTTACATTAAATATGGATAAATAAGCATTAAATATGCTTTCATATGCTCCCTCTGCAACATCACACTCTGATCACACAGTGCAGACCCCTTCGGAGCTTGTGAACAATCACAACAAACAACAAAGAAACAGACAGAAACCTTTTTTCTCCCTTAAAGAGGTGAAATGTCCTGTCTCACCTAGAATGGATAAGTATGAAGTAAAAGGCAAGATGAGACCAAACTGCACTTCATTTCAGAATCTGGGTTTATATAAAAAGCAATTTGACAGACTGCTAATGAGCTAATAGGTGAAGTCTGTGATACTCAGTTTGTGTCTTAAGTTGAAGTATTTACTATTCAATGTATTGTAAAACTGGAACATACAAAGTAAAAGTAGCTTGATGTTAACTTTTAATGGAAAAACCTCAAAAAATCATTATTGTTGATGGTGGGTTTTTTTTTTTGACAAAGACTGCTAAAAATGTTTCCACGCTATTATACAATGTGCTGCATGCTCATGATGCTTATAAAGCACAGGATGTACTATATTTATGTTGTTACAGTACAGGTCCTGGTAGCGTGTTTCATGTTGTTCTTTTATTTGTCTATAACTCCAGCCCTAACTGCCATTTGTCCTGTATAATAATGATACATGGTGAGTATCACTATGCAAACAATTTTGAAATAGTTATTATATTTAAAATTTTACTTAGAGAACATCTTTCTGACATATTTATATTTGTTATATAAAAAATCAAAATGCAATATTGTGCAATATTGTGATAATATTGCAAACCGTGATAAAACTTATTGCGATACATTTTATTACATTAGCAAATGCCTAGTTCATATGTTCTTAATTGTCAACCCTTGTCCTGGAGTAACTCTACTTTGCATAATGTAGTGTTCTCCCTGCTAAAAACAGCTGATTCAACTCATGGCCTAATTAACGTGCTCTTCCAGAGTTGAGATGAGCCTGTAAGAGCAGGGAAAACACTGTGCTGGGCAGAGTGTATTACAGATTATGTAATGTGTACTACAGACTACACTCAAATAAAGAACTGCCTCTTGGAATGATACATATTCAAACCACAGATCTATATCATGAAAAATGATCAGTTTCCTCAGTGTCTCGCAGAAAAATGGTTATATTCAGCTGCTTCCTTTTGTTTACGACTGGCATACGAGACTGAAGAGCGGAACAGCAGCTCTGCCAGGGTGTTACCAGTGTGTGTGCTAACAGTGATCACTTTAGGGTCTAACAACACAGATCTCAATGTGATTTGTTGATAATGGTATTACAACCTGGTACAGACTGTATTTATCTTCGTTTTTGAAAAGAGTGAGCCAAGTGTTCTTCAAGGAAGAAGGATCACAGCTAGAGAGGTGACACAATTAACACGCCCCCCCCCATCCCCCCCATGCAAATCATGATGCTGTGGTTTCCTGCCCTACATTCTGTACCTACTATTTTGTGGGTCATCTCATTCAGTAAGAATGACTTTCAAATAAAGTCACTGACATTTAAATAAAAGACTGTGGCAAATGTTCAGTGTTGGCACTTCGATGCACAGTATGAAGGGCATTCTGTTCTATTTTCGAATCATAAGGTGAAGGGGCCAAACTGCAGAGCATAGTTTAGACATACCTGAAACATGTCAACTCAGTAACAGCGCTGACGGTTCAGAAGTGTCATAATATCTAAACTTTCAGTGACATTTGAAAAGGTAAAGGTGTTACTAACATTGTTTCACATTACCCTAACCTGACATGAACTGCAAACAGTAAGGGTGGCTCCAGACATACTGGCCCAAGGCTGATGGCCTCTTTCCACAGCTGCAGTGTTCTCAGAGCAGGTACACACACACACACACACACACAAATAGAGGTGGAGCATTGACCTTACTGGGAATGATAATTCATCATACCTCTACTTTTGGTCCTCAGATTGAGGTCAGTACCACATCAGCAACACTCCCAAAATAGAGCAAACCACCGACAGCACCAAGGCTTCAACATTACAGCACCTACTGGACTCACTCACACCACAACAATTTGCTGGAGTTTCTCCGTCTATAGATTCTGATATTAAGCACTATCATGAGTAAACATTCAAATGTAAACGCAGGAGAGAGATAATACTAGCAAATTCTCAAATCCAAGAGTACCAATAATCTAATGAAACCTGATGTTGCAAAGACAATGCACTAAATTTACCAAATTGAAATGTGTTTACTGTGTGTATTGTGTACCTAAATATATAATGTAAAAGATCTAAATGAATGAATGAATTGCTGTTAATAAATTAAATAAATACTTACACATCGTAGACTAAAATACTATTACCCAGACACCATGGTATTTTAGGATGATTTTTTAAAATATTGTAAGAAGTTATTAAATGATATATAATATAGTGTAAATACGTATTTTTAATATCAATATTATTTTACTAATAGATTGCTAAAATTTCCATCTCTTTCACATCAAACTTTCA
The DNA here is from genome assembly GCA_037576975.1 of Alestes dentex. NCBI lineage: Eukaryota > Metazoa > Chordata > Actinopteri > Characiformes > Alestidae > Alestes > Alestes dentex. The sequence continues at coordinate 8,746,226 of JBBIGA010000007.1, forward strand.
CCTAGATCAACACTTAGTTACATTATATCCCTTAGTTTATGGCATTTTATGACATTCTATGCCCTGAAAGATTTTAGAGTCTCAAAGATAACAATTTATATTCATAACATGCTGAATAAAAACTGTGCTGTTTTTAGATTATGTGCAGGTATCACTATGTGTATGTCCAAAAGTACACAGACACTCATTCCAATTAGTGAATACTTTGGTCACTGCTGACACAGGTTACTATAATCTTCACAGCGAAGCACTACCTGCAGAACTGGTCACTCCAAAAGCCTAAGGTCAATATGCCCATTGTCAGATATTGAAGTAGTGGAATTGTGTTCTCTGGCATGGTGACCATTCAGTACCTTTAGGATGAGTTGGTATGGCCTTTGTCATCCAGACATGATCCAACATTAGTACTTGACCTCACAATTGCTCTTTTTGCTAAATGCAAACGAATTCTCATAGCCATGGTGGAACTTGTGATTAATATTCTTGATTTCCTAAGAAATATTGGATGAGGAAGTATCTACAAACTACTGGACATAGACTGAATAATTTCAGAAAAGGTCAGACTTGTGTTTGCTTTGACAAGCCCCTAACCCCTAGACCCTACACCCTTGACCCTTGTTAACAACTTGTCAAAAACTTGATTTGTCAAGGGCCAGATGTCTTTAGAAAACATCTTCAAACAGCATAACTTCACACCATGCATAATAAACAATAACAAAAAACAGCTCTGGCATTTAAATTGGATCACAGAATTAATGCAACATTTACTGGCATGTGCTCCTTCAGCATGCAGTGCTTTAGGCTAAATGGGCTCAGCGAGAGACCAGGCAGATGGACTCATCTCCTCGAAAGATAGTGAAAGATGGCCAAAGCCCGTGTTGCAGTGTGTGCCAGCACATGGTCTGACAGCCCAGATTTAGTCACACTTTCAGGTTATCTGTGTCTCATGTTTAAAGCTGAGGGTCATATGCATCTTTACTACGTGTGAAGAAAGCTTGGTTCAATGAAGGATTTAATAACCTGTTTAAATATTTAGAGTAATCACCAGATCATTTTTCTGAATCTGTTAAATGACCATCAATAAACCTGAACTAAAGAAGTAACTAAAGAAGTAATAACAGCAGTAAAGAGAAAGTATAACAATACCACTTTGGCAAGATTTCGGCCCTATAGCAAGTGAAAGA
>JBBIGA010000007.1:8747509-8763967 GCA_037576975.1 Alestes dentex
TCCACACACAAACCCTTAAGAGGTTAAGGCCTCAGTGTTGAAACAATAACATTCATGAGTCAGTGTTTGAGTGTTTGAACACTGATGTCTTCTGACACATGCGAATCACAGGTGGTAACAGCAAAGAAAATGACACTTACAAAAGCTACTATATGCTTTAACATTAACAATCAACCTGCCGACAATAAAATTACCTGACTCAGAACTCAACATTTGCAGTTTATTCCAAATGCCTAATGGAAAAGGTCATCAAATCTGCAAGTTTTTCATGCCAGAGGCTCTAATGCTAGTTTATAAAAGACTCAGCAGTGTATCGTAAACTTTTAATGTGCAATAAGCATTTCTGGTAGTGTCATAGATACCAGGGAAACCCAACATCTGAGCTGGACCTAAAATAATGTTGTATAAGTCCAACAAGTGTGCATTTGAATATGCCATAAAAACATGGAAGCAAACAGAGTTTTACAGGCTGTGCTCTCACTAGTGTCCAAATGTGTTGTTTATGAAACGTAGTACGCAGTAACACGAGTAGATCCTTCACACGTTGTAATTCCTAAAATACTGAATTACAATAGGAGGAACAAACAATACAGGCAAATTAAGCCTTTCAGTTCAACAATATGAAGAAATGCTATGTAAAGCCATTCTTCCCGTATAGCCTTAAAGCAACCACCTCTAGTATAAAGTTGTGCTTTGAGCAAAAAGGCATGAGAGCTCCGACACAAGAAAATACACAAGTAAAATAAATAAAATTAGTTTATTTTGCACACGATCAGCTTAAACTAACACCACAGATGCTAATGGTGCCCTGAACTGTACTGAACTGTAATGTTTACACTATCTTGACCATCATACAAGTTTTCCAAAGGCAGTTACGATTTTTCACCATAGCTTTCTAATGGGAAACAATAATAGAGTGGTAGTTTCTGCCAGAAGCTGTTTACTTCACTCCAATGCACTGCATCCTGTGCATTAACCACATCCTCCTCCCCTGCAGCCCCTCCCTGCCCTTCGATTTGTCTGTGGGATTCACAGTGTGTCACAACTGCCCTCCTTCCTTTGCCTCACAACCATCTTTCACACTGACTCATTCCAGAACACCAAACACACGCCACCACAACAAGGCCGTGAAACTCTACACATTGTGGCAACTTCAATATGATTTTTATAGGAAAGTCATGCATCATGAAGGTTTCACAATTAACAGCAGACAGCAGTATTAGTTAAGAGATCAGAGATCTTGTGCTTCTAAGACCTAAAAAAAAAGTTTTTGTTCTTTAAGGGCATTTGCATGTGACACCATTTATAAAACCCCAGTAGCGGTTATTATTACATGTTACTTAAATTACAAGAACTTCCGTGTGACATAGAAACACCAAAGTTCTGACACCTTGAGCATCAACAAAAAAGACAGTGGATTTTCCATATAAGCAGTTGTCTTGCCATGTGACAAAAACTTTTGTGTTCTAAAGGTTGAATAATTTTTGGCTGGCCACAATGCCTTTACACAGAGAAACCAGAGAACGGTGTGACTGAATATGGGTCTGGGTAACAGAAGCAGCAGAGTGCCTCACATGAGAGTATAAACAGAAATAAAATCCATCTCAGTGCCCTGTCAGAGATCAGGCCATAGTAAGGACACTCGAAGACGATGGGGATCACAGAGGTCTAACACAACAACTATACTGATAAGCAAATCTAAACCTTCTCTTAATCATTTTTGCCAGTTTGTGCTACCACTATACCAGTTTTGTGTGCTGGCACATGATAAAATAGCTTTTCAGTATTGTAAGAAATTAAATAATAACACATTATGGATATTGTGAATATTTGGAAAACAATGACCAGCAGAATGTTTTCCTCTCAAATTTACTCAATTCCAGTTCCACTTTCTAACTAAGACTCCCTCAATGGCATGATACCATCTTCATTGGGAGGGTGGCATGCACTTGCTCTGAGTGAGGTGAAACCAGCCACTTTAATCACATAAGAGGGGAAGTCGAATTAAGCATTATGAGTCTTGCCCAAGGACTCTTATTTATATAGAGTGGGTTGCTTAATCAGACTGAGAATCGACCCCCTGTTCTGCTGCATGGAGGAGAGCAGTATCGCCCACTACGCTGCACCAACTACTACAACATGCATGATGCATTGTGAAAATATCTTGGATTTTATATTTTTGTCATATTCCACAGTCTCATGGCCAGATAATAGGAATTATATCAGTGATAACATTCTACAAAATAGCACTTCTTCTGCTACATTTTTCAAAAGCACATGGCAAACGGAACAAACCAGTTTAGTCAAAACAAGTTATGTCAGGTTTGTAAGACATTCTTGTAACATGGAGTTCCACTGCACAGTTGGGTTCATTCATTTTATTAGTGCAAGCTTAAATATCACCAAATGCATTCATAAACACAGATAAATATTATGATATGCAAGATTTTAATTACAGATCATCCTAAAAGCAATTCGTAACATAGCTTGATGGCAATTCTGTGAATTCTATTGAGCTATCAATGATCAGAATATATGTAATTATAAACCAAAGGCATTCTCAACATATGTAAGAAGAGACAAAACAGTCAAGCGTTGTTTTTGCATTTTTGGGTGAACGTGCAGTAATTTGCCTTCCATGCAAATATAATCTTTTGGGAGAGGCAATATAGCATCTTTCAGTATTCACCAATCAGAGAGACATGTTTAGTCTCTCCACTGTCCGATAAAGAAACAGAGAGGCACTATGGCCAAGGGCAAGATCATACTTGCAGTCTCACTGCTCCCCACTTCCCACCAACCTCCTCTCACCTTCTGATATATTGACAGTAGTATGATGTCCAGTATTTCATAACAGTGACAAGCTGTTGGAGATCAGTGTGGTTGTCACTAGCAGAATCACTACTGCATATTAATCCCATGTTAATCCACATCATTTAAGACACAACTATATACTCAAACGTTTTCTATTATTCTAATTCCTTCAAATACAGGCATCTATTCTAGCAAACAGAGCTCTTCAATTTTAGAAGTTCTTAAATCTAGTGTATTAAAGTGTACAAGGAAGGCACAGATAATCTATCCATTCACATCCATTTAAGGCCAACCTGCAGATTTAACTGGGGTTAAATAGGAACATAGTTTTGTACACAGCAATGGAAAAGTGAAACGTAAAGGTGCAATGAGCTCAGATTTTTATTTTTACAACAGAGACTTGAGATGCATGTCCCTCAGTTTGCAGCAGATTAACCTCTTGTGGATTACTAATAAAGGCCCCTAGTATTGGTCTTGAATCCACAAGACACTCAAGCCACAGAATTCGTTCAGGAAGGAAGATGATCCCCAGGCTTGGAGCCTAGGGAGCAGTAGGTCTGTTACAAATGCTTCAGTAAATTCAATCCCATGAAGTGGTCAGTGATTACTCTACATTAAAAAGACAGTTATTTGTTTAATCCCTTAAATGCCCAGAAACCGCTGGCAGGCCCAGGCTTCCACTTTTGCAACATAAGAAAATCTCAGCTAGTTTTCCATATGATTCCTGAAAAATAAGCCTGACAGTAAGATATTTTTTAAGATATTAAGATATAAACTGGTACAATGTCAGATAAATTGATGACTGATTTCTAATGAGGTTAACTTTGTTTTGGCCACACTACATGCAAAGTTTCAGCTTTTTTCTTGTTTTTTTTTTAGAGTCATTTTTGACAAATTCCACTGAAAATGTGAACAGTCCTGATTCTCCTCTTGTGCCTATGTGTTTACTGGTAAGCACACATTTTGAAAAGTGCACAAGTTATATTGTAATCAAAAATCTTATATCAAAATGTTATCATATTCATCCCTCCTCACTAAATAGGTCCCCCTCTATGATGATAACAGGCGGGGAGGGTGAAGCTAGCACATGCCCAGTCACAGTTTGAGCATCAGGAATCAAACTCCTGATCTTCCAGTGATAGAGTCAGCACTCTAAACTCTCAAAACCACTCAGAAGCATGAAGTGTGCTTATGTGTTCTAAACTGGAACAGCGTCTCTTGTTTGCTACAGCAAAGACTACAACACTGGGGTTAGTCCATATGACCATACAATATGTTTTGATTTAATAAATAATACACCCAAGCTTAACTATACTAGAGGTCTTCAGTGTGTTAATAAATAAAGTTTATCAAATAAAATCAAATCACATCAGTACATATCGCTTATACAGTATTAAAGTTTTAAATAATGAAATGTCAATGAAGTATACTTTTGTTTCAGTGAGATTCAGTATAGCAGGAAATTCATAGTTCCCTTAAATTGTACTAAAATAGCCTAATTTAAAATGTATTGCGGTAGTATTTTGCAATCTGTTACTGCAAAATGATTATTTTTTAATTATTTTAGTATTCCTTATATATTTCAAGTGTAGACGGCAGAGCATGCAAGAGTTAATGACCAAAAGCTGCAGGATGTTTTGAAAGCCCTTCGTCACTCAAAGTATAGATGCGGCGATGACATGCAAAACACAACTATATTAAAAGGGGAGGAAAGAAAAAGGCTGGAGGAAGAAGAAGACTCTCCAATGCTGCCCTTTGTCAACGGAGTTAAGTTGTTTTTCTTTTGTAATTATGTCACATAAATCAGAGAATATAACTCTCATATAATGTCATATCTATCCCCTGTGTTGGATGTGATCCAGCAAGACAAGATGAAAACTCTAACAATAGAGACAACGTTATTTTAAGCAAAACCCTTACATGGTTTGTTCTTTGGTGGTTATTCACGGCTCTTTCTGAACAATACCAGTAAGGATTTCTTTTTACATACTGCATTTAAGGTGTGACTTTCATAAATAGTGACATACTGTCAGCAACAGCAGCTGTGTATCTGAAGACAACAAACTACACCTATAGCAAATACACATGGCAAACGTATTTTGGGAGCATTCAAAACACTTCAAAGCATAAAACGAAAAAGTGAAGCCCACACACCTCCAAGGAGCTGAACACTTGCATTTCATGACTAAAACCTTGCCCACTTGTTTACATTTAGGAACTTCGTCTTTTATGAATAAGGCTGGCAGACGGAGGTAGCACCTGTCACCATGTGGGAGCAAACGCAACATCTGCTCATTGAATTCGGTTCGTTTCCGTCTGCCTAACCCTCCATACATAGCGCCACATGTTCACATCTCCGAAGAGCCATATGTGGGATGGATGATGTACTGTGGAAGCACTAAAACTGCCAGAAAAGAACTGCAGGATAATAAAAAATGAGTCACCTTCCCAAGGCTGGTTGTTTAACATGACTGTGACAGAGGCCACTCTCCATAGGAATGCTGTGTTAAGGGTTCACACTACAGATATCATGCTTGTTTGAAAGGGAAGGGGTGCACAAAGACACCAGCAACAATGTGTAGCTTTGTTTCAGAGTGGGTGGCCTAGAGCGTTATAGCCTCCACACAGCCTCCTATGAGATCTCTGAAGAGAGAGCAACAGTCCGAGGAATGCTTAAAGCTGCTCCCTAGAGCTCTTCTCAAACAGAAAAGAACTAGCGTCAAGGCTTTCAGCATATGCTATCAGTTTTTTAGCTATAAACTACAGCAAATGCATAGCAATGATGTAAATTTGTAAATCAGGTATACATTTTCACCCTGATTATACCAGGTCATTTTTTGCACCTTGAGTATTAAGTCAGGATTATATCTGGATTAAACTAAACCACATAAAATGCAAGTGTAAACACACATTTAAAACAGAAACAATTCTGGAGGTGCTCTTCAGGAGGTGGTCTGAGACACATTTGAGCCACGTTACAAGATAAGATAAGATAAGATAAGATGACCCTTTATTAGTGCCACAGGTGGGGAGAAGTGTAAATACATCCGTCTCCCCAAGATACATATGACAACCAAAAGTGCTCCCAGTATTGCGACAGCCATTTTTCACCATTTCACTGCACTACACTGTGTTTTAATGTCTGTGGTTCTTGATGCTGATGACGCAGGAGGATAATTATTCTTAACAGCCTTCTCTCGTAAACACTGTGTTTTGCAAAATTGTGCCTTTCTTTTGAATAGAAGAGGAGCAGCAAATACAATTGGTTGTTGTGTATGAGCTGATTTGCATATCACTGGTCACATCCTGATCAGATTTCTGTCTGGCCGACCAGAGACACATTTGAATACCAAGAGTAAACACATGTGGCTGTGGTCTTATCAGGACATGAAGTGACCAGGTGTAAATGGGGTCTTGATTCGTCACTTTTTTGTACCCTGCTTTAGAGCAAGTGTTAAATGTGCTTTTTTCTACCTTCACCTCATGTGCACCATGAAAACTGTAGAAACTTTGGTCCCTGCTTTCATATCGTCTCGTCTAGACTCCTGCAACACTCTTTTTATTACCATTCCTGACAAAAGGTACACTCTTTTTAGTACACAATTCAGCTCTCTCTAGAGTTCTAAAAAATTCTACTCACATTAAAATTCTCCTCACACTCTCCTTGGTACTTTTCAGTTACACTAGCAACTCATCCATGATGTGCAATATACTCCTACATACATTCAGCTACTGGATACTTTGATGGCGATCTCCTGTATAGGCTGCTTTTGACTGGTCTAGCTCATTAACAGTCAGTTCAAGAAGGTCTCTGTTAATTTTATGTGCTTCTTATGTAATTTTTCCCAGTTAAAACTTCAGGTAACGCTGTATAATAGGTTGTAACTGATTTATATGTTGCAAAAACGTTATAATAAAATGAATACAAAAATTGCTATTTCAAACTGCAATGTCCATATAAAATATTAGCCTTTCTACAATCGCCTGACATTTTTGTTCAGGTTCTGGCTGTCAGACCAGAGTGTTTTGATGGAGTCTAGTGCTGTACCTTTACAGCTTATTTATCACATGTGCCTGTATGACTTTTACAAATGGGACATAAGCTTAAATAAAATTACATTTTGTTATTTATTTGCTTTGACGTTAATATTTCTGGATGGATTCATAACTCCTAACAAGAAAGAAAAAGATAATAAGGAAGAAAAAGCACTGAAACACTTTGGCTGGTTAAGAGTGAAGTTGATTCGGAGTTGCATGCTGCATTACTGGCTCTGGCCAAGTGACTTCATGTGGGAGAAAAGGGTTCAAGACCTGCGGAGGGGACGTGATGGCTCTGATTTTGGTCACGATTAATAATGCACTGTTCCTAAGCCTTTCACTCTGCTGTTTAATTTGACTGTTACTGCAGAGCATGTTCTAAAAATGATAAAGGGGGTCCGCAGAGGCTCCTGAACCAGAAAATGATGGAAAAATCATTTTGACTCTTCTCTCTAATGTCCTCCTTTATAAAATATTTCCTTTCACAAAACTTTTAAATCCTTCATCATACTCCATCCATTCTCCCTATGACACTGTAATATATATAATTTTTTGAGCAATATTTTGCTTGATTTAAAATATAATAGTGCTATATACGCTAAACTTATTTTTGTACTCTAGTGTCTATGGAGGTGGTAGGTGATCAACAAGCAGGTCTTTAATGGTAGTTCATTAAAGCTACTGTGAAAATTTCTACCAAACAAAAGGAGGGAGATCCTAGCCTGATTCAAATTCCGATTGGAGTTTTAAAATACTTTTTCAAAGGGCATCTTTGTGAAGTGCACAAAAGCATGTCAGAAATGGAAAGTGTTCCATAATGGCTTCATCATAAAAAATGGATGACAGAGGTACCTTCAAACACTCACGCAGTATGGGACCCATAGGCAGATCAAGACTGAAATGTTCCCGGGAAGAAATGGAAAGATGCAGTCCATTATACAGAGAGGTTAGAGAGGTACACTCAGAGAATGGTCCAGTGTAATGCTGTGGTTGAAATGGATCTAAATGTTTCCCACAAGAGGCAAATGGGCTGAATCCTGTAATTGGTACTGTAGTGGTCAAATCTAGAATTGTTTCATGCCTGGCACCTCTCTCATATGTTAAATATAATTATGTAACAATTTACAGAGTTAAACCAAGAACAAAAATTTTATAATATTTTCCTCAAAATACTCAATATATCTAACATAACAAAACGTAGAAAAGTTAAGAGAATGGTTTGCAAATATAAAAGCGATCTTTAAGTTCGGTGAAACTTTAATGCTGATGTTCACAAATAACATCATACATATGGATTAAATTGATCCACGATCAGTTCTCTGCTTTGAGAATAACAGCCTGGTGTTGTCTGAAATTATTGTCAGTAGTGATGATGTTTGGATCATTTTATGGGTCAAAGTAAGTCATACTGTGTCCTAAATCACAACCACAAGTCTATGCCACCTTAATAAAGAGCCAGGCGTGGGTTAAGCATATTGTAAAAAGTTTTGGTTATGTATTATTATCAAAACTACAGACTTCTAGTGTTTGTTGGCTACTTTGGCCTCATGGTTCCTGCACTTTAATAAAGAGGAAAATACTGGATTCCAAATATGGCTTTGCTGGCAAACTATATCTGGGAAGAGTGGAAAACTGCTGTGACTGTTCTTCCCCCAGAAGAGTTCCTGCTGGCTTGTAACATCCATTTATTAACTATTTACACATTAGGAGCTGTTTGTTAAGGTTTTTCAAATCCTTGTAAGAGTTCTACGCTTTGGAGCTTCGTTTTTGACATACTTTTTTGTTCCAGACCTCCAGCTAGAGAAAAGCATCGTTAGGATTTTACTAACATCGGTACCAACATTTTTCAATACTCTTATTAGTACTACTCTACTACTACTGCTACTAGAGAGGACCAATCGCGACAAATACCCGGTCATCAAATGTCTTGTGGTGATGTGCAGAGCATCGCTCCCGTCCCTCTCAGTTTAGTACTGGTCCTCGAATATCCAGCCCTCCCACTTGTCTCCAACCTCAGCACTAGCACCTGGGCTTGTTTAAGAACTAGGTGTTGAATATACCTTATTTGAGAAGTGGATTTTAGGCGTTCTTCATATTGGCATTTCAGAAATTTGGCTTGTGAGTCTATGGGTGTCTTGGCTTTATCTCTTTCACTGGACACACAGAAATATCACACACACACACACACACACACACACACACACACTCACACAGAAAATGAATGCCCCCTACCAACTCCTCCTCACACTCAATGTGTGCACAATGAGATAACGTCCAGTCCTTCCAAATAAAAACACAAAGAAAACCCATGTTTGCCATGGTAGTACTTCATTGTTCCCTTGATCGATGTGAAAGTCCCCATAATAATGGAAAGAGTATTTCACTGAAGCCACAAACAGCTCTTTGCTGGCACATGGCACGTACAACATTTCCCAATCCGTTTCCATGGTGACTCAGAAATGTTAAGAAACATTTTTTTCTAACACATGGTGCACCACATAGCGATGTATTCCAATATGTACACGGGAATGTAAACACATATCGTGACCTCTATTGGACCACAAACACCTATAGGATCCTCTTTTAAGTCAGTCCTTTCACTGAGACAACCCACATGAGAGTAAAGTACACCTTGCCCTTCTGCGAACTTGTCATTTAATACACAGTAAAGAGCAATCGCCCTATTTCCAACTGAAATATTAATGTTGCCATTTAGACGTAAAGGCAGTTTAAGTCAAGTTGAGATATCTTTACTGTCTGCATGCTTAGTAGAGTGACACTAATGAGAAGAATGATAACAACAGTTACGGCCTCACTGTGATGGTAATCTAAGGAAGAATCAAATGGACCGACATTGCTTCCCCTATTAAAGAAAAATAGAAAACATGGACAATTGAGCCTTTTTTTTTAACTGATAGGACTCCAGCTGAAGTGGACTGCTGTGAGTAACGTGTTTGTGTGATCTCAACTGTCTCCATTTGGTGAGAGTTGCTGAGAAGCAGATAGATTGCAATTTTAGTAAATAAAAATGTTCTGTTAGATAAGGATAAGGTCATATGACATACTAATACTCGTCATATGACAACTTATTACACCAGAATCTAAACCTGCTTATCGTCACTGTTGTAACAAAAGCTCATATATCAATATGGTAACTTGATAGTTAATATGAAAACAATTATTTTGGGCCAATATCTCAATTTTTCTACTCTTTTTTATTTTTAAAAGAGTAGAAAAATTGAGATATGAGGTTTTGTTCCATCAGTAATTATATGTTCATGTGTCAAACAGATGCACATTAATAACATATGTTATATCAACACAATTCAACAGATAGCACATGTGTTGACATTTTATTCATGCGTGAATATTTGACACATGTCACTAATCAACCTTTTCTTTCAGTATTTTATATAATAATGAATAAATATGCAATAAGAAGAAGAAGAATAAAACATCTGATGCTGCACAGTGTGGCTGGACAACACTCATCATTCATTTAGAAATGATTCTGCACTACAAATTACTAATTTATGTCAGCAAAAACACTTGATGTATCAATAATTAAGTATATTGAAATATGCATATTAATAAACATTGAATCTTACAGGGTTTCTTACACAACAGAAACCTACATTAATCTGCTGAGAAATAAAAGCTTAAAAAGTTTTCTGATGTATAATTTCTACAGGAGAGCAGTCAAAGGTGGGCAAGTTTATTGGTGCTGTAGGTAAGATAGGGCTTGCAGTGTTAAATGCTCAGGTAAGTAAGAAAAAGGACCACAAATGAGAAGACTGCTGGATATTCACTTTCTGGTAATTACAATGCAGGAGAAAAGGAGTCCATGCTGCTAAATTACAGTATAGTTAACATGTTCTCTGTGTGTGAAAGTGCTCATTCTGGTAATGGCAAAGCATATAGAACAGTAGACCAGCCCATCATCCTTCCAGATCCTCTTAATGTCTGTCCTGAAGAGGCAACAGTGCTGTATCCTGACTCTACACACTGGGATAGGTTGGTCACTTGAGACGCTTTCAGGCATCACATCACAAAGTGGTGTTATTGATGCTCAGAGTGAGTTCAGCTTAAGTGCTAAATGTTTTAGATGTAGATCATCATTGCTGGTTAATGATACATATGATGATGGAAGACCAATGGCATAGAAATTCCTATTCCAAAATGTTAAGGCTGTAGTTTTGTCATGCATTGCGGAGTTACTAAAAAAAAGAAAAAAAGTGGAGTGATTTAAAACATCACTAACTCTTACTTCTGTCTACTATTATATCCAAATATTTAATGTACTTTATCCATAATAGTATAAAACATAATACACAGTAGTATAGCATGTATCAAATTTTATCAGATTTTGATAACGGGCCTTTGAAGCGGAAGCGGCATCCCACTTTCCCTCTGTAACTGTTATGTTCAAACTTAAAGCCACTTTATCAACATGTGAGCATGTTTCAGCATACAAATACTGCTTATCATCTTTCCAAATGAAATAATAGTAGTACATGCTAAGACGTTTCCTACTTTACCTGTATTCACCCTTCGTGATGACTGCATCTACACATCATACAGGGCACAGTTCTGCTAGTCTGACTGATCATGCAAGAACAAGTTCCTGGACCGCATGGCATGTAGGACTGAGACTTTAGGCTATGGAAGACAGCAGAAATGTGGAAGGGTGTAGCAACAGTTATCTTGACTCAGCCTTTCATTTGCACACACACCATTATGTGTGTTGTACACAGAAAGACACATATTTGCCTATTGGGATAAAAGACACTCACTGGTGCTCATTAGACACAGTCAAAGGAGGATCTGAGTCATTTCATTCATTATTCATTCTGACAGTCCTGTCATAGCCTTTCAAAGTTTTTTTTAATGAGAGCTTAACTAGACTGATGGGACTCCAGAGGTGTGATATTGGTGGGCTTTTTTTTTTTTTTTTTGCATTTTGTTGTATCAATTAATAAAACACTTACTAAACTATGACAAATAAAAACAAAACCTTTTGATAGCCGTGAGCTGTTTCCACAGGAAAATCCATGTAATTTAAATAACCACGGACAGATTGTAAAGGTAATGCTGGTTAACAAGTCACTGCAATGTAAGATCTACACTATTTACGAAGGAAGCATTTAAACTGAATAACCCACAGCCTCGAGGAGAGACATATGACTTCTGTTAAACACCCCACAGTCAGATGTAGCAGCAGAAACAGTGTTGACTTACTCAGCTGGACTGAAGTTGAAGTCGGATTTCCGGATGAAAAAGTGAAGAGATCGAAAGTGTGTGAGGCTGAAGACACGCACGCGGACTAAAAGAACTCGCAAAAACTTGGACTAATCTCTCCTGCGTCGTCTCTCCATTCGGAATAACCCCGGAGGATCTCACTAGTTATGCAATAACACTGTCAGTGCGCACGAACAAGTGAAGAGGCATCATCTCCACTCCACCAGCAAGAGGCAGAACATGTCGAAGGAGAAACGGCACTTTCTTTTGAAGGATGAGACGCTCCGAGTTTGGGTCCACCTAAGAAGGTGTGAAGGACACCCATAGCCCACAGCCGAGCACTCCAGTTCGGGGGCCGATGTGGGTCGTTTCCCAGAGAGAGAGAGAGAGCGAGCGAGAGAGGGACAGAGAGAGAGAGAGAGAACGAGCGTGGGTGTCCTCAGGGGCGGGCCTGACCACTAACTCCATCTTCTCCGTGACGTGAGAGCAGCATCTCGCCAAAGCTACCGCCCATCTGAGTCAACTGCTAACACTGTACACGTCCAAAACAGTTCAGACGCCAATTCTGAGTGAGTCCACCTACTTTAGGGTGCACACATAGCCTGTACATTCTCCATAGAAAAGCACTGTCTATAAACACCCGAAAGTCTAAGGTCGCCGAGCTAGCAGGTTATAAAGCTCCTCAGAATTTAGCAGTGGAGCAGTGGAACAGTTCTCAGGATTGATGGAGCTTCATCCAGAACCAATGTGATTAGTTAAAGAGTAAGAGAGTTTCGACGAAATTCTCGCAACATCTTTCCATTTGCAGCAACAGTGACAAAAAAGAACAGGGTTGGTACTACAAAATAAAGTGCAGGTAATGTAAAGAGCAGCATGCAACAAAATAAATATGTGGAACAAGCCAGTGTGCAATGGCATCATGTAATTAAATAAATAACTGCAATAGTATAACTTGTCGATGTGCAATTTCGGAGTGTATATGTGATGCTTGAGTGTTTTGTAGATGTGTAGCATTTGTGATTCAAAACTAACCATCGTCAAAACCCAATAATGCTCTTGAGGCTGAGTGGAATCAAATCCTCACAACAGTGTTCCAAATCTAGTATAGAATCTTCCTAGAGGCTTTTTTATGGAGCAAAATGAAGACAAACCTGGTAATACCCTTGATTTCAGAAGTAAGGTTGGAGAAGCAGATGGACATATGGTATATATTCTTTATACGGTCAGGATGCTATTTTTAACTTCTTTCGCTGTCTTAATTTAGTCTTAATTTAGATTGTCTAGTAATGCTTCACCATGCTTTGAATGTATTAAACTGATGCCTAACTAGGAACATTACAAGACCTGTATGTCATTCAAAAAATGGCTTACATTTCTCCATAATGCTTATTTAATGAGAGTGAAATGTATGATTCCCTCACATTAAAGGAAATATTTCTTGTGTGTAGTGATCAGAAAGATCTTTCATATTTTGACCAAATGTAATGCATAAGGGCAAGAAAGTCTCATTGGTACTCATTATATACAGCCAAAACAGGCTTGGAGTCATTGCATTTATGATTTATTCTCCTCAACCTGTCAAGTAGAAGTTTTCACTACCCTTCAGCAAACAACACCATCAGATAGCAGCACAAGCCTATTGGAAGTGATCAGGGTGATAGAGGTGTTTTTGCATTCTGGTGTATTTACTGACCGAAATAAACTTGGCGAGGAAGAATACAATCTTTTGGAACACCAAACCCAAACAGTAGCATGCAAACTCTTATTGCTACCGAAAGACAGAATTTGCCATATCCTTGTGTTAAGTGTAGCCTACATCTGCTCATTTATACACAGTACAGTCTCGTCATCACCATGACAACACCAATAGGATGAAACAAGTCGACAAAGGAATGACAGACTGCCTTAATGTTTCATGCATGGATGCAAATGCTTGGATGAATCTCTCATGGAGTTGGCTATTCTAAAAACAACCCAAAGGGTGTGTAAAAATTCTTTTTTCTTTTTTTGTCTTGTTAGGGTGTGATCTATCAAAAAACAAAACTGTTTAAGGTCAGTGAATACCTCCCCCTTCATATTGCCCATATAATGGAAAGAAATTGACAAAAGACAAAGAACCTTCTAATCAACAAAATGAGACCATGGTACTGGACTGACGGATTGTGAGCTGAAAAAGGTTTTCCTCTTCATCTAGTATATACCCGTTGTGTTCAAAAAAGAGTGCTTAAAAGATTTAGTACCCCTGACGTAATGCATGCAAGAAAACAGATGTCAAATCCTGGTCTCTTGTTTTCATGCTGCTAGATTTTTTGTAATAGATGTTCTAGTAACTGCTCTCAAGGGATATTGTTAGTCATAGTCCAGAGTGCTGTGTTGTGGGGGTGTGTTCACCATGAAATGGGTATTTTTAGCACATTCCTGGGGTATTACACACCCCCTCGCCATGGAGAGGGTTGGGGTGTGTCGGAGGACCAAACACTCATTCATTAGCCGTGGGTGTGTGCGTGACTGTGCAAGGCTTGTAGGCTTTCACCAAATAGACTGGGTATAAGTAAACAATCCAGCCGTCCAGTCCTCTTCGAATAGCCGTAGTGCATCTGTCCTGGGGTTTCCCAGATTTAAATTCATTTAGACTCAAGCAGGCACTTAGATGAACCTCTCTGCAAAGTAAATGTGACAAGGTATGCAAGAAGCATTGCTGGGAATTCTGTTTAGATGGCACATAGTCTGGTCTAGTTTGTTTTTATGTACGGCAGTTGTTTATCCAGTGGTAAAACGTGCTTTGTTATTTTATTAAAGGATCTTGTTTAATATTCATTATTTTAGTTAGGCCCGTTTCCAGTCTTCTGTTTGAAAGGTCCACGTAATGCACATGTCTACACGTGGTGAAACAAAGGTTCTCAGAACCCATGTTGGAAAGCACTCCAGAAAGATGTGCTATTCTGCCATCTAGTGTATTTTAATTTGCATTGCAAAAGGAAACATTTACTAGGTCCACCTACCCAGCCTTGGTAAATGTTGTCTTGTTATGATGGAATTTCCCAACTCAAATGTTCTGATTAAAAATAAATACATCTGAGTTTGCTGAGACCAGAGATATACGATTTTCAGATTAGTTTCAGTCATTTTTAAGAGTCAATAAAATGTTTTAATTTTGTTTTTGTTTTCTTAAAATTACTAGTTTTTCATTTACAGTTTTCACAGTGATTACTAACTGAATTTTATGAGAAGGTTGGTTAGTTTGACTGAAAGCTGGAGATCCTCGTCTGTTTGGGACATCGCCATCTGCTGGACCATTATAGTGTGATAACGTTACAGGTATACACCTTTGAAAGACATCTTTTATATTGGAAATGGTTTTTGCTATTTGGAAATAAGTGATTTTATTTATAGTTCTGGTTACAATAATGTGTTTTGATTGCAAGAAGACATTATTGTATTTTTCAAGTTTTGAGAGTATTTGGCTTCTAGTGTCTCTTTCTTATAGCTTACCTTAAGCACCACAACCTGCAAAGCAAATCAAGGTTCACCTCAACACTACATAATTATAGTTCTGCAATCTGGATTTGTGTGTATGTCATAGACTGAATAACCTGTACAACCATGGAAATAAACATATAATTCTACCAATTGCAAAAAGCAAACTTAAAATGAGCAAACTCAGTTAGTTTGAGGGCAGTAATTTGAGAGTTTAATTTGATGTGTTAGAGCAAAGCCGAGTCAATGACCAGATGTAAAGATTAGCCATATAGAGGTGATGATAAACCAGCAAAGCTGAAAACGAGAAGAATATTCAGTAAAGTGAGTTCAGTTTTTCCAGCCTTTATGGAAAGCTTTCTCTGTGGGTGAAAAAAAGCACTGAAATGACATAATGTTTCATGAAGGTCTTTCAATAGAAAAGATACCAAAATAAATTGCATTCTTGTTTTACACATTCATATCACTGCAAAAACAACGGTGTGAATATGAGCGCTTAGCATAGAACAAGAGACAGCTCAGCCTGCTGGAATGTCTCTTCAGGTTGGGCAGAGTTGGAGAGAGAGAATAAAAAGATGTGCTGTGTCCTCAAGGACACTCATGGGGCAGATGTACACATCCCTCTGAGAGTCATGCTTTTCACAGGTCTGAAAGGGCTTTAACGAGAACAGGAATGAAAAGAACATTGTTCTCAGCGAGGCTAAGGTCAACATTGCACCCATACCTATGTCCACAGGCTGTACAGTCTCAGAATTCTGTTGTGTGTAGAGAAACACTGTTGGCTTTAGCGCTATTCAGACACTAAAGGCCTAATTTTCAGTGTCATGATTACTGTTCATGGGTCCTGTAATTCATTTCTGAGGTAAAATTAAAGCTAAAGTCACACAAAAG
>JBBIGA010000007.1:8773486-8785667 GCA_037576975.1 Alestes dentex
ATATACAGAAATATATAATATTCGTGTCAAATAAAATTTAAACATGACAGTGTGTTCCCTGCATATGATGTATAATAACAAAACGTGTTGTTTGACAAGGGGTGCACACCACTGTATTTATTCCACACTGGGGATTTTAACCTAACCGCTTAAACTATAAAGGCTGCTGTGTGAAACTACACTCTCATAACTACATAACTTACATAAAAATATAACTGAATCATTTCTAGTAGTCACTGTATGATAGGTCTTAATACTAAAAACTGATTCTAATTATTTTTAAGATTACTAATATTTTCATAGTTTCTTCTATTAACCTGATAGGTGTTTTTCTCTTATGTAGAGATGCTCATCCACTCATTACAGCATCTCAAATGTCACAAGCTTTTCTATCTGTAAGAACACTGTACATTGTAGTCTAACTAACCAATAGGAGCAACCAATGTGAGGCGAAACATGATTAATTCAATTATGTCAAAATGTCTGTGAAGCCTTTTTTTTCTAGACAGCATCTCGCTTGCAAGACTTTATTCCTGTGTGCACTGGGATGTTCATTCCACTAGTTGAACGCTGGACATCGTTATAACATGGCCAACGGCGAGCCTTCCTCTCTCACCTGCTGAACTCCAGTCTCGGGAGGTCCATTAGTGCAAAGAGTCCAGATACGCGCCTCCAACAGTGAATGGGAATGGCTAGGAGCAGTTACTTGAACTGGGTGCATGCCTGTACAAAGAGCTTCCTGTGGGGGTAAAAAATCTTCGGACCCAGCATCTTCCATCCGGGCCACTATATCGGATAGATGGTAGATGTTGCAGCTTAGGTGGAAGTTGTGTGTCTAGTCTCTGTGATCATTGGTAATATGAATGCAGTGCCAATTCTGTTAGGAGTATTTTCTTTGCTGCTTCAGATCTATGCAGCTGAGAAAATGTAATAGTAATTGAATATTTGAAAGTAAGGATGGGATCCCCCCTTAGCTAAAATGGAATGAGACTCACTTGAAAGGAATGGCTGTATAACTGAGATGATTTTGCCATGGCAGGTTAGGCCTTTAATGTCACAGTTACAGGCAGAATACACTGCCCTATTCTCAAATGACCAACAGGTGCAAAGAATTTGAAGATCGTTTTCTTTTGGTGGTGGGGGGTGGTCTTTATTAAACAGCTTTCTGAAAAACAACTGAAAATTACCATCCCTTATTATAGCGATCAGCCACTGCTTCAAGTAAGTACTTTAAGAGAACTGCTATCTTTCCAGCTTGTTGGTACACACTCCTGTAACTTGTCTATACCCGCAGGACCATCGCTTTAGTGATGAGATTGACAAGTTGACGGGTTATAAGACCCAGTCGATCCTGTGCATGGCCATTTGTAACAGTGATGGGGAGGTGATTGGAGTGGTGCAGGCCATCAATAAAAACCCCAGTGGAACTCCTTTCACTGAAGATGATGAAAAGGTGAGCTCCATCACCATGTCCAATAATGCATCACACTGTTAGTCAATTTATAGTCATTCATGAGCTGTTGTATGACAGGGATAGCTGCCCACTTGGGAGGATAAAAATTCTGGGTGCTCAGAATATTCTTATTCCTCCGAAACTCTTGTATAACACGATTCCCCAGTGGTCTTGTTGCATTTATTCTGATACGAAAAGAACATAAGCTAACAATTTATACATATTTGGGGATGTGTCATTTTTTGCATGCCTTTGAGCAAGTAAACATAAATAAATATATACTCCTTTTGTTGTTTTGATGAAACAAATCAGTACTAGGCTCTTAATGATGTGAATTCTGTTATAAATATGCACACACTCCCTCATAAACTATCGCAGTGCATTTAAAGATGGGTTGGAGTGATAGATTGTGGCATGCAGAAAGCTTCAGTTCCACGTACTGAACCTTTTTACTATAGGCAAAGTGGACATACTGTATGTAGACACTTTTCTTCAGTAGTGAGTAAGATTTTGAGTAAGTATTAACAATCATTAATAATTGTTAATAATTGTTAGCTGTGTGTGACGCATTTTAGAAATGTTTCAGAGACTATAAAGAACTTGTTTACATAACCTTAGGAAACAGGTCAACTCCAGCACAGGCCTGAAGGACATTTTGCACATGGTACTTACTGATTAAATAACAGAAGCCTGAAACTGTTCTTTAAGGTTATCTTCTTCCTCACGTCATTCTGGTTCTAAGGAATGAAAACTGTAGAAACTCAGTTTTGGGGTGGGTCTGCTCTGAAACACGCAACTGACTATCCTCCATGTCTTTTTGGAGTAAAGGGGGCTCCACTTCAACCTTTATGTCATGGAGTAAAAGTAGAGAATTCTCTTATTTCATGATGTTACATTACTATTAGAAGGGCCTACATTTTTCTAACCACTTAACCTGGTGCATTAAACCATTTAGTCAAGTGTGGGAACACACTCATATGTCATATTACATTGTTTGTTTCACGTTTTATGGACTCACTGTTTGCATTGTGAAGGATTTTAAGGAATCTTCGTCACCCATCAGACTGAGTGCATCAGCTGAGTGGCGTAATGGCAATTAATTGTTCTCTTCTGTGTCCAGCAGATGTCAGAATTAGTCTGATGTCTGAAGTTCATTTTTGGGTAAAAAGAAACCCAATGGTTTTGTAATAGGCAAATAATTGACCTGGTGTAAGTAAGTACACTGCGCAGTGCTTACAGTTTCAGCACACACATTAAGTTATTATTGTTTGTCCAATGTTTTGGAATATTCTTATACAGTCATATGCTAAATGATATATTTTGAGACAATGACTTATTTCGTTGCTTTTTTAAATGAAAATTAATGCACAATTACATTTAATGCACAAACTGTTAATTTCCAAATGTTTTCATTAATACATGTTCGGAAGTGTCACATCGAGCCGTGCTTGGGGAGATTGAGGCGAGGCACGAGTGCAAGTTCCAGATGGAATTTTAATACAAAAAGGACACAGACTCTAATACAGAACATAACGAGGCACGAGGACCTTAAACAGAAAGTACATCAAACAGAGAAGACACATAAGGCAGGGGAATAGTGAGGGCTAGGGTAAGGCTGTGGTGAGCGGTTGACAAGCAACCATAATACAAAACACTAGAACTTAAATACACAGCAGACATAGAACTCAACCAATCCTGAAACATAATCACTTAACAGAAACCCCAAGACAGCTGATAATGTGAGAACAGACACAACATACATTCTCACCAAAATAAGAGTCCCATGACCTGTGCTGAATAACAAATAATAATAGCGGCCTCTACTGGCCACTGGCCCAGACATGACAGGAAGATGTCTTATTTCAATTTGTTTCCTGTAGACGATATGTTAGAAAGCAACAAAATATGTTGACAGTTAGACCAGGAGGGTTCAAACTTTGGCCTGTGACTGTATTTGAGCTGCAGTAAAACCTGCATCTTTCATGATCAATAAATCTTTCATTTTTAGTTAATCTGCTGACGTTTGGGAGTGGCCTATGCAGAGGTCCATTCAAAAGCTAACAACTGCATGAAAGTATTTTGGGTGATAAGCAGCAGCTGTGATTGACCATGCTGTTCCCTAACCCACTTCAATTCTCAGTCCGTAATCAATACTTAATTAGTAGGGCTGTCGGCAGGTGTGTGACAGACAGAGTTAATTATTGTCGTAATCCGGGTAATTAATGTTAATGCTTTGCAACCAACTCTGTCTATTAAGAGAATCTGAATTAAACCATATTCTTCTTATTGGCCAGGCCGTGGATTAGAACTGTTTGTTACTGCTTCAGAAAGCTGCATAGTCTTACAAACAGGCAACATCGGTGTAGAGCACAGCTTGAGATGCTGGTTTAGAGCTGGAACCAAAAAGTTAAATCCACCAGAGTCTGACTTTCAGTAATGAAGTATTGCACCCCTATCTGAATTAGAAGCAGATTTCTTGCTGATATATATTTTATTCATGTGGAAGTAATATGCCTATTTGTATCAAGTAAGTTAAATGTCCTGTTTTTTCAGTGCATACTTTTGGCTCGTGCCTTTTTAAGAAGGTTTCTGCCTCTCTCTGCCTTCAGGTGCTGCAGATGTATCTGCCCTTCTGTGGTATATCGATCTCCAATGCCAAGCTCTTCTCAGAGTCCCGCAAAGAGTACGATAGGAGCAGGGTGAGAGCCTGAACCACATGCTGTCTTTTGAATAATGCAGTGAGAATGTTATGCTTCAGACCATATAAAATCAGTTGGTGTGGGGAATTCGTTCTTCAAAAACATGAAAACAAAACACAAGCAGTTTTTGTTTTGATGCATCCTCCCTTTTTCTGCTGTACAAATGTAAAATATGATCACTTAACAATCTCCATACGTAGTATTGAGTATGGATTTTTCAGCTTGATTTAAATTCAACCTCACAGGCTTTCTAGGAGCGTTTGTGGTGGTGCAGTAAGTGAAATGTTGTGGAGTGAAGTGGCTGTTATTTGTGCAGGCTCTGTTGGAGGTGGTGAATGATCTCTTTGAGGAGCAGACAGACTTGGAGAAAATCGTGAGGAAGATCATGCAGCGAGCACTAACCTTGCTGCAGTGTGAACGCTGCTCTGTGCTGCTGCTGGAGGACATCCACTCACCTGTAAGATGTTCAACCATCATATCACATTCTTTCTCTCCCTCTTACTCTTAATACTTCTTTCTCTCCTTCTTACTCTTTCTCTTTATGTCTATGTATTTGTCTGTCTGTCTAATTATGATATCGAAAATTATGAAATAATGAAACTCAAGCTAAGAATAGTGTATTGTTTCACAAACATATGGGGGAAATGCATAATATTTTCAAAAAGATCTACACATGGACTTGTGTGGACATGCACACATTAAGTGTGCTTCTAAAAAGTTGTCAAGTGTTGAAATTACCATTAAACACATTATGAGTCATCGTAAAAAGGTTTGAAAAGCATCGAACATTCATTTTAAGCCACTTTGCTAAATATAATTTGAGCTACAGATATAATTGTGTGATACAATCTGATGAGACTAATATTTAACTTTTTGGCCATGCATTTCGTTACGTCTGTTGAAAAAAAAAAAAGGATTCCATACCAGTAGATTTTGGTAAATACCAGTAGTTTTTGGTATTTACCAGATGACTGAAACTGTAGTAAGATAATAATTCCAAACACATATCAGAATGGCCACAGAAATGATTATGGGAACCCAAAATATAATTTTTGTGACGGCCCTCCAGATTTCAACCCAGTTTAAAACCTACATTGTATATTGAACAGGGCAGTACACTACAGAGACTATCAAGAAACTGGAAAATGGATTGGTCCAAGGTGCCTCTACAAGTTTAGCATTACAGAAATGGCTCAGTGCTGCTATTCTCACCAAGGGAGGCATTCTTTTTTAATAGAATCTGTCCATCCATCTATCTATTCATTTTTTTTTGCATTTTCACTTTCTTTTCTTCACCCACCTTTCGTCTGTACTCTGCAGGTTGTGAAATTTTCTAAGACCTTTGAGCTCATGTCCCCCCTCTGCAGTGTTGATCATGACATAAGGTGAGCTTTGCATTTCTGTTTACAAGCAATTCATACCATAGGATTTCCCTTACAGCCCTCTTTGTTTGCACTTTAGTACTACTTTAGAAACCCAACTGTGAAACAGCATTTCATGTATATAGAGTGCTGTATATCACTGTAGTAGCACCGTAGTAACGCTAATGTACATCTGATCAAGATGACAGACACATTTTTGAATGCACTGTTTTTTGTTTGTGTGTGTGTGTGTGTGTGTTTGTATTTTGTGGTGTTTGATGAAGTCAGCATGGAAAAGGTGTCCTGTTCAGACTGGCTGATCAATAACAGTATTGCTGAGCTGGTGGCATCCACAGGCCTGCCTGTCAACATCAGCGATGTGTGTCAGGATCCCCGCTTTGATGCTGAGGTGGGCAGACCACAATCATACACACAAAAAAATGGGTTTCAACTTTAAA
Organism: Alestes dentex; assembly: GCA_037576975.1. Classification (NCBI taxonomy): domain Eukaryota; kingdom Metazoa; phylum Chordata; class Actinopteri; order Characiformes; family Alestidae; genus Alestes; species Alestes dentex. Next base: position 8,779,458 of record JBBIGA010000007.1, read on the forward strand.
TAAGGAAGATGATGTTGTGCTGTGCTCAGTCCACCAATTTATCCAGCTGTTTGTAGTCAAAAGAAAAGATAATACTGTTTGCACACCCAATAGATAACTGTTTTGTTCAGAATTGCCGGGTGAAATAGTTAGTACTGTAGAACATGAGCCTTATCCAGACAGGCTGCATGGAACAAAATATACCTGAGTACTTTTCCTATTTGGAAGAATTCACTCAATGCTTGTTATTTAGAACCAAGGTCATAATATAAGGTGTAAGTCAATGAATGTGGAGTAATATAATCCTTCAGTAATTAAAAGCATTAATGCTTTTATCCATGCACACATTCTTTTTACTTTGGATGAACTCAGTTGATGATGGCTAATGGGATTAGTTTCATAAACAGAACATAGAAACAGGCAGTGTGTCTCTTCACAGGCTGACCAGGCCTCAGGGTTTCACATCAGATCAGTGCTGTGTGTCCCCATTTGGAACAGAACCCATCAAATAATTGGTGAGTTTCTTGTACGTTTACGGCATTTGTAAAGTAACACACACACACACTAGGGGTTGTGCTGTTGATTCTTATTAGTTGGGTAACCATTCAAAAAATCTGTTGAGTTGTTACCAAATGTGTGTTTTTGTTGAGTTGGGGCCTAATGACAGATGCACTGGAGGGGTGAGATATGCTCTGCAGGTTTGTTCTTTCTGTTAATCTTAGACTTAGTCCACTGCAAGGCAAAACAAAGACAAATTCACACCCCAGTTACACCTAGGGGCAGTTTAGCATCTCTGTGTCACCCGACGCACACATCTTTGAAACCTGAAGCTAGGGGAACAAAATACAACAGTAAGGGAACAAAATACAGCATCCACACAGAAAGCACCTGGCCCCACCACAAGGGAACTGAATCCAGGACTGTGAGGCTGTGAGGTGACACTTCCTATTTCTGCACCACCATGCCTGCTCAAACCACCACATTTTAGAATCTTCCCTTTCAAGGCTATTAGGGATGGCTTGATCAACACTGAATAGATCTTTACATGAAAATATTTTTTAAATGTTTTTTAATCATCAAGCTCCAGGCTTAAATTAATCATAACATGCCTTTGGTGCTTAAAAAGTGGAAAGCAATTGAAGCAAATAAATGTATAGGACAGGAACTACTTTCTAATCTACCTCTGGTTCTTATTCACACTACTTAGACACACACACACACACACACACACACACGTGTTTCATGTGATGAATGCTGTGTAATGGCAGATTATATGGAGTTATTTCACTTTGTACTTTATACTTTTTATGCAGTGGTTTGCTAAACACTACCATAAATTCTTTCAAATATATTTTTCTGATATCTGCATTTGCTGGTTTTCTCTGTGAAGATCACAAAAAATTCACCTTTTCATGTGCACAACAATACATCAAATTATCCCAATTATTATTGAAACCAGGATTGTATCTGTATTGGTATTACTTAGTATCAGACTGCAAAGAAATTTAGTGGTAGTTCCCATCCTTTATGAGTCTGGTGGGAAACAAATAGCTAGCTCTTTTTCAAATCAGGAAACTTTGCTGTAAAAAATGTACAGAAACCAATACATGAACATGCATATGCCAGCACACACCTTATTTTAAACATTTTGTCTTACACATTCCCAGTTTAATCCTCTTACTTTTTCAAGGTGTTGCCCAGATTCTTAATCGCTTGGACAGGAAGACGTTTAATGATGCAGATCAAAGGCTATTTGAGGTGTGAGTTCTGCTGATGTATTCATTTGATTGAAATTATTTCTTTACTTCAAACTTCAAAATCCTTTTTTTGAACCTCAAATCCTTGAACTTCAAATCTATTATTAGACTTCAAATCAAATCTACTATTAATCACTTGTTTAAGGGTAATTGTGGGTTATTGTGCTTCTCACAGGCTTTTGTTATATTCTGTGGCCTCGGCATCAACAATACAATGATGTATAACCAAGTGAAGAAGACATGGGCCAAGCAGTCTGTGGCTCTGGATGTAAGCTGACTGGTCTCTTACTATTTGCCTGATACTCTTGCTTGATTTAGAGGAGTGCAGGATGCTGCTTGGGTTTTGTTACTCATTGCATTTGTGTCTTCAGATGCTGTCTTATCATGCTACATGCTCAAAGGTGGAGGTGGATCGTCTCAAGGTATTTCTGATCAAACTAACATCAGAAGCTACAACAGTAGCAATCTTCTTCCACTGAACATTGATTTGTACAGCAAGTGATTATTAATCAAGAAAAGAATTTATAAATCATAAAGTAAATAAAATTACAAGTGCATGCGAATTCCCCATTTTTGGTATGAATCAGAATCAGAATCAGAATTGATCTCGGAGGAAAATGCTTATGAATGTTCATGAATAGTAGTGGATCGTCTCAGTCGACACCCAGATGACTGAACTGAAACTGGAAAAGTTGTTACTGCTCTCACTAAAGCACTAATATGTGAGCCATAGTAATAAAACTTGCAGGAAAAGGGAGTGCAATACACAGTTCAAACACATTCTCTTATAGATTAACTTAACAGTTCAACACCCACCTCCCCCCCTCGCTCGCTCCTTCTCTCTGTCTCTTTCTCTCCTTCTCTCCTCTCTCAGGCTGCTAAGATTCCCCTGAGCAGTGAGCTGGGCATCGACGAGTTCCACTTTAACGACTTTTCGCTGGACAATGATGCCATGATCACTGCCTCCCTGCGGATGTTTCTGGAACTTGGGGTTGTGCAGAAATTCAAAATTGATTATGAGGTGATGAGGATGCTCCCGGAGGGATGAAAGCAATACTCTGAGCCCCTCGAGTTATCACTTACTAATGCATGCTCAGAGATGCAGGGATATAACCGGCTGTAGATTGAAAGGGTGAAACGGTTCACCTCATTCACTGATCAATTCAGTCCTCGATTCAGTGCTTCACTTGGACAATCTTAACCAACTCAGAATTGAAGATTGTCTTTTTTCTTTTAGAGAGGTTCTCAAAGGCAGGTTACATAACATATATCGTCTTTTCTTGGCACCATATAGGTCTACCTCTGGTTCTAAAATCTGATTGGCTGAGGCTCTTTAGAAGCCAATGTCAGAAGCACCATGTGGACATCATGACTGGACACATCAGTTGAATGTTGTATTAATAATTTAATTCAAAACATTATTTTTTTTAAATTAATATATTTCATACTGAGCCCAAAGCACATTGAACAGCATATGAATTCCCCCATTCTCCGCAATTTGGTATCTGACACCATGGGCCAAAAGTACAGGCAATACACCAGTGTTCAGCTCTGCACATGCTGTAGGATGAGCATGGTGTTGCCTGTTTTCTCACACTTAGAAATGAAAAGGAAAAGCATGCAGTTATTCTTAATGATAAAAAGAACACTACTTATATAATAAGTATACTAATGTGACAGGCTATAGGTTAATAACTATATGTGTGTGTGTGTTGAAAGAGCTGAATGACTGAATGAGATATATAAGCACTGTCAGACACTTTCCTCCTCCCGCAGGTGCTGTGCCGTTGGCTGCTCACTGTGAGAAAAAACTATCGCACTGTGGCCTACCACAACTGGCGACATGCTTTCAACGTTTCTCAGTGCATGTTTGTCATGATCACCGTGAGTCCTTCTAGTATATTACATTGTAGTATATGAGCCACAGGATTCAAATCCTTCAGGAATCAAAAACACAGTCCAAACACATTCTCTTACTCATGAAAAACACAAACAACCCCACCCAAAAAAAAAAGATCAAATCGTGCTGGAATTCTGCTTTCAAGGGATCTGTCAGCATTTTTCAACCAAATCGATGTCTGCTGCATGTGTCATACAGTCATTAGGCATGGACAATGATATGAGCGCATTTTATCTATTGCCATCTAAGTGTCAGCATAATCTGTTTTCAACATAATTTTCTAAGTACAGTGAAATTATTGTCCATGGTTATTGACCATATTCTGTGGACATGGAAGAGATTAGGTTTAACTATAGGACAAAATTCAAGACCTTGAGAAAAAGATCACACGTTTTATATTTCCCCTTTTAGAACATACTGGTAAACTGGACATGATAAATCAGTGTTGTACAGTGTTTTTTCAATCATCATCTGCAGCTCTGTCCATTATTTAGAGCATTTCTAAACGTGCTTGATTTTTTTTATTGCACCTTGGCATCCTTCTAATTATTTGAGGAGTATATTAGAATCATTTTACACGTTCATCTGTAACCTATTTGGATTCTACATGGGTAGTGTTGGTAGACCAACAAATCTTCGTCTTCTGCTAGACTGCAGGGTTTCAGGAAGTTCTTACAGATACAGAGACTCTGGCGCTGATGGTTGGCTGTCTCTGCCATGACCTGGATCATCGAGGCACAAACAATGCCTTTCAGGCCAAGTGAGTCAACTTAAGCAGTCTTTAGCAATCAAACGCATCAAAACAGTCCATGGATTCCTCCCTATACTTATCGTTTTCATGCACAATTTCAGAATAAAATTAAAGTGGTACGTGACAGAATATTATTTCTCTGTTGCTAACTTGTAAGTGATTTTTACTGCCCCCTGCAGGTCAGGATCAGCACTGGCATTGCTGTATGGAACTTCAGCCACTCTGGAGCATCATCACTTCAACCATGCCGTCATGATCCTGCAGAGCGAGGTGACTATGGCAACCAGCTCATGCTTTTCAAAGGGACCAGTGAAGCTGTCCCTAATGGCCCATCGCTCCCCAGTTACCAGTGAAACCTAACTTTTTACTTCCTAATGTGATCCATTTCTGCATTCTTATTCATATTTGGTGTGGTATTACAAGATTCAATATTCAAGATTTCATGATTCTTTATTTGTTAGATATACAGTTATATAAGTATAACATGCAGTGACATGTGCCCCTGAAATATCTGTGGGACTGGGCAATATGATTACAATAACTTAAAGAGAAAATAAAAGCTTAAAACTAAGTTATAAAAATATGTAGACAATATATATATTCAAATACACATTACAAGTGTAAACAAGTGTATTAGATGAGAATTCAAAGCACTTCATGTCATGACTAATTGGCTGTGTGAGCTATTTGTTATTTAATCTTTACCAAGCTCCTCTTTCTGCATACTGAGCTCCTAATACCAGTCATTTTCTTAAGAACGTGCCCTTTTGGGTCTGTACCTTTGAAATCGAGAGGGGAAGTAGCTTTTGAAAAAGCAAGCCTTCATTAGGATGCATAGATGAAGTCTCTGTTTGAATAACGATACACAGAGGACTAGTTTGATGACCATTTGTGTAACTGAACAGGCTAGGACTCATACACACATTGCATCATTATTGGGTCAGCCTCAGAGACAAAGTTTTTCTTTGAAGTTCAGAGGGAATGGATGTTCTCTGTCTGCATATGGCATATCTCTTTGATTTGACATGAATTGCCATGGAGTGCTTTGTGCATCCACTATATTTTCCCTGGAAGCATCTTGTCTTTTCATTGCTGTGATAGCAGCCTAAAAGACTATCATCAAGCAAATGTGTTATTCGTCCAACAGGGTCACAATATTTTTGCCAACCTCTGTTCTAAAGAGTACAGCCACATGATGCAGCTCCTAAAGCAAGCCATCCTGTCCACAGACCTCACCTTGTATTTCCAGTAAGTTCTTCAAGCACTGCAAACTAGTCTCAAGCATAATGTTCATTTTCACTCAAAAAGGAACAGTTGAATCTCAAGTGGCTCCCTACTCCCTATAATATGTAGGGCAATGAAGTGCAATATGTAGGAAATACAATGCACCCAAACAGTGCAGAATACTCCAAGTCTAACAAATAGGTATTTGGCCACATTTTAAGATAAGTAAATTTTATTAGTCTCACAAGTGGGAAATTTGCATTGCTATGGCAGAAAGCAGACAGAACCAAGGTAAGAGCAACAAAGCAATAGAATAAAAGCTATAATACACAACAGTTTAGTATAAAAATAGACTGTACAAATAATACAGAAATATAAAAATAGACAAATTGCAAATATGTAAATATGTATATTCATTCATGAATTCATTTTCTTTAACTGCTTAATCCTTACTAGAGTCGCGGGTACCCAGAGCCTGGCCCAGGGTCTACGGGCACAAGGCAGGGACTCACCCTGGGCGTGGCGCTACACACACACACACACACACACACACACATACACACACACACACACACACACACACACACACACACACACAC
>JBBIGA010000007.1:8785767-8798388 GCA_037576975.1 Alestes dentex
CCACACACTGCAAGAGTTCAGAAAAGAACAGCACCTGTGCATTTTACACACACACACACACACACACACACACACACACACACACACACACTGCCGCAAACTGTACAAACAGTGATCAGAAAAAAGGGAAAAGTGGTCTCTTATTTTTTTCCGTGGCTGTAGATTTATGTTGCTTGCAGCATATTCTAATCCCTTCATCAGCAGAATGTTAAAGCGGCTCTGATTTGTCCGTGTGGACGCCTTCAAACTGCGATGCTGTGTCCAATGGGGATGCGCTTTCTTGACCTTCGTTAAGAACCTGCCACGACCTTCACTGCCACGGTCCGTTCCAGACAAAGTCCGATTAGTAGTACATTTAGGACACGCCATAGTCCGGTGAAAAGATCTGGCACAGATTTTCGACATTTGCATGTTACATTACACTCAATATTCTTTACTAACAAATACATTTACAGCACGTTCATCATCTCATCACCGTCATTAGCCAGAAAATGTCACATTTTTATTCATCATTACTGACCTTCAAATAGCCACCTCATTTAATTATAATTATGATTATAATGTGGCGAGTGTTAGAAATTTAAATGAGTCATTAAATGACAGCCAATGGGACGTCACAGCCAGTTAATAGGATGTCGGACATGCAGGGTTACAGATTCTCTCCATGTTATGAAGGAAAACGCTTTTATTTGGCATATCCTCAGTAATAGCTGTTGACTCAACGACTGTCCGATGCTTAACAAGAATAAAAAAGACTGCAGCAGTGTGCAAGAATGTCGGTGGGGTTCGACTCTTTGGAACGTTCGACTTAATATTTTAGGAACCCCCAACCCTTCAAAACAATAGACTAAATGCACTTCACTTCCACTTCACTTTAAAAGAGCTGATGGATGCTTTTTTGGATGCGGTGGGATGTCCAGACCAATTTTCGAGGAGAAGATCTCAATGAGGCACGGAAGCCAGCGGTGGTGGGGGTGCAGTGGGGGGGGGGTATTTTTTTAATATGAGTTTGTGACTACAGTTAGTTTGAAAAGGTTGCAAAAATCTTTGTAGAATTAAAGGACAAAGTCAATTGCACGTATTAATAGACATTTTATTTATAAGATATAAATCTGGTTTAGATCTGGTGATATTTACTTATATGATTTAATTCGATGTGATATTTAGTTAAACAACAGAATGACATTTTAAGTTAATGAAATATGGGGCTTTTTCTGGTTGCAGTGAAGACTTTCATTCAGGGCACGAGCACCAAGTTACAAAGAGAAAACACCCGATCAACACACACACACACACACACACACACACACACACACACCACTTCTTTTATGATGCACATGTAGCTAAAACACGCCTCCGCTACACTCGTTCTCAGACCATGTCTTGGAGTTTCTGTGTTTTCGTAGATTGACTGTATATTTATGGGTCATTCCACGAAATCGGTACATTTTCAACTTTGAAATTTTTAAATAGAAAATCTTTTTTTTCTCAAATTTTTTTAAATATCTCTGGAAAGAAGACATCCTAAAGTGACAGTAAATTTTATGGTGCCATCTCAGGCTATTTATTTTACTTTTTGTATGATATTTTATGATATGTCATCATAGAAAAGTAACAGGACTGACTGTAACAGGGTTGATAATTTCAAGCTAATTTGCCTCTAGTTAGCTAATGTTCAAGGTCACAAAAGCAGATGTCATACAGTTTGAAAGGATATTACCTACAGATATGGTAAATATCAAGATACAAAAAATATTATTTTAATTAATATGTAAAAAATTGGTAACAGGACTGACACGGAATGATGTCCCCACCCTCAACAATCTCATAAAACAACAACATTCTGCATCATAGAAGAGAGAAACTTACTTGTGTTTTAAATGTTGGAAATCCGCTTCCTGTAAATTATGTAACTTACTGTAAATTATGTCACTGCTGGAATGTGCCATTATTTTACAGGTTTTTTTGTGTGTCAGTAACAGGGTTGACTTGAAATCAGGGGACACTGATAAAATGATTAAAATTTTATAGAGATGACATGTGTTCATGCTAAAAACATTGCTTAACAACGAGATTACTTTTAGAACAACATACAAATTTGAAGATTTTATCATTTTTCCAACAATTCACTGTTAAGAAATCCTGCTGAAAAATAACTTTCATAGTGAGGGACAGGCCAAAACCCCTGCCATGGGATTTAACCATGGACAATAACAGTTAATTTACTTAATTTAGAGGTAGTACTGATGATAGAAGACATACTAATGTTATGTTTTCAAATTATGCATGTATCTGGTATTATAGTGATTTTATAACAGATTATTTCTCTGGGACGCAAAATGTACCGATTCCACGGAAGGACCCTTATTTTAAACTGCTGCTGCTCTTTTGCACATAAAACACACAATAACATTCCAGTACTGTTGCTTTCCAGCTGTCTGCTGATGCAGCTTTGCACAATTGTTTTGCATGTTAAAAATTACATGGCACCATTTTGCACATCCATATATATATAAAATTGCACATTTTAACTTATAGTTTGGAGTTTTTTATGAGCTATGAATATATTCAGAGTTATATATATATAGCGCTAGTTAAACGTTAGATCCAGCCTCACAGTGAGCAGTAATCCTAGTCAGTAAGTTACAGAAATGTCAGCGAATTCTTCACCAGGCACCTGGAGCGTAAACACCCTGAAAGGTAAGCTAGCGAGTAGCCATGTACACGTCTTCAAACTCTTTTACCTACCTTTCCAACCTCAAATGACCAGATCATGTATATGTATTATTGTTATTTAACCCTACACGCGCTGTATAAATTATTTAGGGACAGATTTTTTCTCTGCAGACTTAACTTTTCTGGTGAAGAGTGTAACTAAATGCTAAGTACAGGTAGCTAGCTCTATCAGTGGCTATCTGCTACGTAAACATTAACGGTTTTCACTAACTTTAGATATTTTGGCGAATTCATTGAGCAGAAATATATCGAAACGGTTTCAGTGCACACTTTAAGGGCTTTTATGGTGTGGTTTGACTTTAATGGACACATTTATGTGGTTGCTGACCCGTAGGCAGTGTTGGGAAGGTTACTTTTAAAATGTATTCCTCTACAGATTACAGAATACATGCACCAAAATGTAGCTTGTAATGTATTCCGTTAAGTTACTCAATGTGAGTTACGTATTCTGAATACTTCGGATTACTATATATTTTCATGCTTTTTACAACTACATGAATGTAGCAATAACATCCTGCAAATTCTTGTTTGTTTTTCTCTACCATTTGGCTGTTAAGCCCAAATCTCCCTGAATAGACAATATACTTATTGTAGATTTACTGTAGAGGAGCAAAGACCTGGGTATGTTAAAATAAGAGGTTTTGTCTGCTTAAAAATAATAAAAAGCTCCGTCTCTGCTTAACCATTTCTTTATTTATTGGTTGCTACGTTGCGGGGACGCCGCTCCGTCTGGCATGTTTTTATTTGGCATTTAAAAATATATATATAACGGAATACAGTTACTCATTCTAAATACGTAACGGAAGGATGGCAATGAGTTGTAATCACATGCCACTGCAGACATCAAGATGTCAGAATCTTTTAAGCACTTGTCCTTATTCTTATTAATGCACAGTTTGATGTGCAGTTTGTATTGGTATGTAGTGTTTGTAGTTTGCATTTGATTCATGTGACGTGTGCGCATGTCTTTATGTTGTTTGATTGCAGTATTTTACTTAAAATTGTGTTGCTTGACTAAACAAATGTGACCATTGACTTTAAAATAATATCTGCATGTCATGTTGTGTTGACTTAACAGGCCTAATCCATTTCAGGGAAGTTGATATCATACAGTGTAATTTGGCCAGTACTACAACAACGGGACATGATGCAACTTCAAGTTTGTAATTGTGTATCTTCAATTTGAAGTTACGATTTCATCTACAAATGAAGTATAATTTAAATCAGTTACATATTTCCCAGTCTATAGACAGTTGTTGGAGGTGTTAGCTGTTTTGTCAGATGACTTTGGGACCAGTCAGCACCGTCATGTCAGTCCTCAACAGCACACAAAAGTTAAGGGAGTCTTTTGTTTTCCGGTCTTGGTCTCGGTCTTGGTCTCGTCTCAACTTTGTCTTGGTCTTGACTCGGTCTGTCTTGGTCTTAGTCTTGGTCTCGATACCTTCTGGTCTTGGTAGTATCTTGGTCTTGGTTTAGGTGGTCTTGACTACAAGTCTAATATATATATTAGGGCTGAGCAAGTTAACAAGAAATATTTTAACTGGAACTGTGTTTAAAGGGAATACTGCTGTTTACCATTTGTTTGTTATTGCACTTTTGTTCATATAACAGTACTTTTGAATTCGTGTTCCACTCTGGAGGGAAAGTTAAAGTTTTGCAACTTTCAACTAAGGGAACAAGAGAAAATAAGGTCTTTCCAGTAGAACACGACTGATTCCTAAAAACGACAGGGAATACCAAACCCTATTCAAGACCAGCACCTCAATAACCAATCGGGGACCAGCTTTAGAGGAACCCTCACAGCCAATCAGATTTCACGGAGGGCCCTCCCCAAGAAGACAGACTTTACTACCTGACAGGGACGGACAGATAGACACTAAAATACATATACGTCCAATTCAGAGAGATCTTTTCTGAGTCCTCGTGCAAAAATATCTTTACAGAGACAACGAATATCCATCCTTGTATTTAATAAATGTGCCTTTGATGCAGAAAAAGGGCTGAAATAGAAAATAAAGGAAAAGAATAGGAAGCACTTTTCCCTCTGCCCTCTGTCTCTGGTTCTTACACACACACAGAGACACATGAGAAGGAGCGAATGCCCTGTAATTGTAGGTCATGCGGAGTTATTTCACTCCGCTTAAGTCCTTTTATCTGGCGATCTATTTAATACTAAGGCAGAGAGGTATCCGTATCAGGACACCGGCCTCAGTTTTACTCGCTGTTGGATTGCGAAGAAAATGAGTGGTATTGCTCATCCCTGATTCTGAGTATCACATTAGAGACGTAGATGCGTAAACTGATGGTACTATGTAAAAAATATCCGTTTTCTTTGTTGTGTAAATGTAAATATGTAGACATCCTCTGCAGAGAGCACTGGTCCTCACATTTTTCCACACATTTATTGTTCCTTATGCTGGATTTCAAGCATTCAGGTTTGTTTCTAGCAAAGGATGCATACTTAAATGTATTAAATTAATCATTTGATTGGGGGTGTGCAAACTTTTGCATGTTCTGACAGCTTTGTACACTTTTATCTAGCATTAAAAAAAAAAAACCAACCTAAAGCACAATAGTTAAGTAAAGTGGCCCCTTATAGTCACGCGTGAACACACAGTGTGAATTCTTTCTCTGTATTCTCTGTATTTAACCCACTCACCAAGAGAAGCAGGGGGCTGCCACCAACGGGGGGCGCTGGGGAGAGGCGTGTGGGGACGGTACCTTGCTCAAGAGATCCTCAGTGATGAGACTAGCAGTGCTGGGATTCAAACCCATGACCTTCTGATCTCAGGGCAAACTCCATAACAACTAGGTCACTAGGGAGAGTAGTTTGCAAATGAACTCTCCTTCAAGATTGAATTCTTGAAGTTATGACCAAATTTAACTTTCACTCACCTTCTATAACCATTTAATCCTCACTCGAGTACCTGGAGTCTATTCCGGAGTCTACGGGTGCGAGGCAGGGACGCCAGCCCACTGCAGGCTACACACACACACACACACACACACACACACACACACACACACACACACACACACACCATTCACTCACACACTCACATCTACGGTCACTTTAGAATCCAAAATTCACCTGATGCACATGTCTTTGGACCCCAGAGGACACCTACGCCACCACGAGGAGAACATGTAAACTCCACACATAAAATGTATATATAAAGATATGTAAGCAGGGATTGACATAAGTGGTACGCAAGTAAGAATTGGCATATGTGCGAATTTTCAAATGCGCGACAGTTTTCAGTATTCACAGCACAAATGCATACCTAATTTGAGTAACTTCATCCTGGATCTCTAACTACCACCACTCAGGAAAGGAAAAACTTAATAATAATGATGTGGTTCCAACACCCATGGTGAGGTGAAAAATGTAGAATGCGTACCAATTCATTAATGTAGGTACTCATTAGAGTACTAGAGCAAAAAAATTAAGTCATCCCCTGCATATAAGTATGTATGTGTATGTATGTAAAAAATTGGACATATGAACGTTTTATATATATATATATATATATATATGAACGTAATGGTGTATATGCCCTCAGTAGTTGACAAAAACAGTAATGTTGCTCCAGAGATATTGCACACAAGAGAAATATTTTCACAATTCTATACTGGACAAAAAAAAACTGCTTGAGTATAGAGCCAGAATGACACAATGAGCTGTACAGTGAGTAGGGAGCCATTTGAGATTCAGCCTGTGTCTCCTACATCTCACATTGAACGGAACAGTTAGCAGTCTTACATATAATACATAAAGCATCCACTGAGAGGCGCCACTGGGACACCGCCGTCTATGTGGGCCGCTCGGTACCCTGTGACCAGAAACCAATGAATATATTGCTGGTGTCATATTAAACCTCCTAACTCATTTATACTGTTTGACACCAGCTGCAGTTTCAAATGTGTGAATAATTCATGCTGAATGGACCAGTTGATTTCCATTATTACTTGGAATACGATAATTTTACATTAACATACATGCAAGTTTTTTTTTCTTCAACAGACTGATAGAAGACTTTTTTCTTTTGCCTCTATAGTTACAGTTTCTGAGACATGGAATTTTATTACGAAAGTGATGATTTAAAAAAAGCCTAAGACCACATTAAAATCTGGGTTTTTATTTAAACCTGGAAATAAGCAAGAGAAAGTCATATAATAGAATTTTGAAACATTTAAAACAAAGAAAAGTTATTACCAGTGAAATGTAGAAATATTATACCAGGGTACTAGAGTGTACTGTTTCAAATTAAGTTTTCAAATCTAAGTAGAACTGTGACATTATTTATGTTAAGGCCTTTGTAAAAAAAAAAAAGTTGAAAGATTTTTTTCCTTTCATTGAAGCACATGTTCAGACAATTGGGAGAGAGATCTCATCTACTCATCAGACGTACATTCGTCCCTGCTTGCACACTGTCATTTAAGTAAATTGGGAACATACCAAACATGAACAGTTTTAGAAATGTATGTACATATTTTAACAATCCTACTTTTCACTCATATTATTATGCAGATAGCATAATTTGTAATGAATGATTGCATATTAAATTAGAAAAGAATGCCAAAGAGAAGTCTTCATTTTCAGATTCCACTGCCACTGGTATAATATTAAAGTTAAACCATATCTGTGCATGACTTTATCACATACATGATAATGCACAAACCTACACATGGTTAGGGGAAGGAGACTGGAACAGCGGTCAATTTTGTTTTTATAGTACAAAAAAGAAGGCTTGGGTGTGGTAGGGTGGGTGGGTTTGGTTGCATCTTACCCTGGGGGGGCTTCTTCCTCCAAGTTACCCTGTATATTTTATACCATCTGTTCACATGATCTCCTTTTTTTCTTTTTCATAACAGAAAAAGAACAAAATTCTTTGAGTGTGTTCTGTCTGGAGAGCTTAGCTGGTCAAATCAGGAGCACAGAGATGTCTTCAGGTAATATATCATCTTTAAAGGCATTTGTGTGGTATTTTATGTTACTGAAACTATATGTACAAAAGCTGCAACATGACACCATCACCATAACAGGTCCATGCTGATGACTGCATGTGACTTGGGTGCAGTGACTCGACCATGGAAGATCTCGAAACAAGTCAGAAAAACTTTCTCTTTTCTAGCTTATTATAATACAGAGGTTTCTGTTAGCCTCAAGAGGAGAATATAGTAAATGTTGATGTGCTGTAGAGGTGTATGTCTCTCTTTCTCTCTCGCCCATTGCAGGTGGCAGAGCTAGTGACTAGTGAGTTCTTTGAGCAGGGTGACCGGGAGAGATCTGAGTTAAAGCTGACGCCATCTGTAAGTGTATAAAAAACAAAAAAACAACAAATAATGTACTAAACTAGCAAAATCACATGGTGTCCTGTCTGCTCTATCACCAGGCCATCTTTGATCGCAACCGTAAAGATGAACTCCCTGCACTCCAGCTGGAGTGGATTGATGGGATTTGTACGCCATTGTATGAGGTACGCAAAAATCACATCAAATCGTGCCATTGTTTCCTTTCGGTCTGCAACTTGATGTCAAATAGTTAACGCCACTTTCTTTGAAAAAGGCTTTGGTGAAATTGAATAGAAAGCTCCAGCCAATGGTGGATGGGATAGATGCCAATCGCAAGAAGTGGGAGGAGCTTTGTCTGTCCTATAAGCAAGCACTGCAAGTCTCAGAATGCCCAGGGGCGGGAGAAGGAGAAGAATCCAATCATAGTACAGAGTCCAACTCCGGAGCACATGCACATTCATGTGAAGGTGCTGCAACCAATCAAACCACAGACTCCACCCACAGACCGGAGTCAAAACAGACCAACAGCAACTGATCAGAAGTTAAAACCAGTAGCAAGTGAGAGAGAATAGGGGAGGTGACACTAACTAAAAGACACACACTGATTCTCTATTACAAAATGAAAAGACACAGTTAAATTCCTGACTGAAAACCTGCGAAAAGCTCAACAAACTGGAACCAGGATTAACTGGGTTGCCTAGATCCTCAAGGGGACATTTCTTATGACACAGTCCCCTATTATTTTGATTGGCAATCTTTTGATTGGCAAAACTGTGACTATAAAGAGTCAGGAGGCCAGTGTGCTAATCTGTTTTGGATGTGCTCAGCAGTTGTTTGCCTGCTGTAATGCCGTTTTAGTGTAAATGGGTTGTTTCTAATGCATGGCAGTGACAATGTGAAAATGAACTACATCTAATAGCTGATGATACAGTTGGAGTTGGCATGGTTAGAGCTGGTCAGAATATGTGACAGGTTCCGGTCACAAAGCTTAAGAATATGATACTGACTTACCTTGACTGTGAATTTATATAACTGAATTTTAGCAGTTGCTAAAGAGTCGTCATCATGGAAAACTGATTTTTTTTTTCAGTTTTCTTAATATTACAGAGTTTGATGTAGTATGTAGTTTCACTATGTACCATTCACGCTCCAGGCCATAGAGTTTATTTACGGAAACTAATCTGTAAAAGCATCTTATTTTGAATGCACAGTTTCTGTCATGTCATGAAAACCAAGACTTTTACATAGATCCACCTATTCAGCCTATAGCAGCTTAAACCCACTCATTCACATTAAAAAAATGTTTTAACCTAGACTAAGGGTTGAGTGAGGGACAATACAGGGGACCCAATCAGAACAGCAGTCATTTACATATATCAATGTTAAAGGCACAGTAACAAAAACAGCTTGTATAATTCCAAGGGATAAAGAAAAGCTGGGAAATGATCCTGTAGAAACAAATTATGACCACTTTTATACATAAAACCATATCGGTGTGTAATAGAATTTACAAATGTAAGATATGGGGCCTTTAACTTTATTTTGCTTGATTTTATTACATCAGATATTTCCTGCCATGCTCAATCTGATGCTTTTTACCCAATGTCACAAAAATAGATTTTGGGACAGTCATGATACATATAAACACATTTATTATATTTTCAGCAAAGTTTTGCATGACTTTATACTCTGCTGCAATGCGTTCTCGATGGAATAACAAATGAACTGCAGCCTACCATTAATGTCTATATAAATTATTACACACACTGTATGCCTTCTTTCATAATTAAGATTATTAAGATATTTTATGTTAACATTATTTATTTATCAGAACCTCAAATGTATCACACAGATCATTACAAATTTCCTGTACAATACAAAATTGTTTGTCATTTGCAATGTGACCTCAATGTTATCATCAGTGCATGAATGCACTAGGCTAACAAAAGGAAAATTCTAATAAGCTGAAATAAAAAAAAAAAATTAGCCTGCATCTGAATGCCTCTTATCAGCAGGCAATCAATAGACTGCTTATGGAACGTATGAAACCATATGGAACTGCACACACGTTTGTGTCAGCCACTTTTTATTGTATTTCAGCTTAGTAATTGCTTGCTGTGACACGTTTCTGTGAAAACACTGTGAATGCAAGGGTAAAGTAACAGTACTGCATGCTACGCTGCACTTGTGGACTTTCAGAATGTTTTGCAGTTTTGCTGTTAACATTACCAGCATGCATACAGTTGCATTATGTGCTCTGGCAATTGTCTGCCTTACTCAGAAAGAGTGGCGTGATTATTTTTGCATTTGTTAGACCTTTAAAAAAGAAGAGATAATTTATATTCATATTCTAAAAGGGATGATCAGAGGAAATAAAATGCTTTCTATATTTTGTTAGCTAATATGAAACTAACAATGTTCCTGTGACATGTTTTGTGCCTGTACATTTCTTTATTGAGCAGAGTTTTATCCTCCAGTCTCTATGAACCATTTCTTCACTGAACGCCAAATGAATGACAATGCATTTCTGTGCAGCTTGTAATGCATACACAGGCTCTTTTGTACCTAGAGCTCAGAGCTGGTCATTTTCCTCAGGCACTTTTGTACATAAAGAACACTGTGATGCAAAAAAGTGTCTGTGCGATGATTTATGAGTGGTGAATTTATGCATGGTAGGCAAGTCACAGTTTCTGGATCTGAATACATTAGGATATTCAGTGACAGCTGGTCATAATAGTGGACGGAAGGGCTAAAAAATTACATCAATAGCTCACACACTGCAGCACCACATTTGAAAGCCCCTCAAATAATTAGTAACGGACACTGTAAACCAGTGATATACAAAAATATCTTACCTGAATGTCTTTTACAAGGGCCTACTAGTCAGGGGCAAACCAATCCTTTTTTAAAAGATGTGGGGGCAGGGGACAAGACGGCCTTACTGCATCCCACATGCATTATTTTCTTCTATCCCATTATCGTCCATTATGTCTTATGATTATGGGACTCAATGAGCTAAGCATCCTCATCTCATTATAACTGTACTTAAATGGTTTGACTTGAATAAGGGGTCAATCTTTTCTGTCTTTTCTGACATTTCTTGTATACCAAAATAAACAACAGCAGCTTGAAAGATGACATTTTTGACTTTGTAATAACTGTATTTTTGACGTTCATGATTAAATGAGGCATGCTGAAAGAGAAGTAGCCTTTTAATGGAGATGGCAGTGATTTAGCAGACAGAATCTCTGTGCTGGACAGAATGACTGCCACTGGCTGGCTGAAAGAAGCCATTTCTGAACTGAGTAATGTATTATTCAGCATAGCTGCCCTTCCACAGACTTTCAAAACAGAAAACTAGAGGGACAGACAGAAAACTGAAGCTCTCTGTATCCCTCACACTCTTTCTCTCTCTATTCCAAAATAATATCTTTAAAAAAAACACTCTAATGCTATATGATCCTTGTTCTTTAAGAAAATTCTGAACAGTATTGCAAAAAATGAGCTAGAAAGGCATAGAAATGTATTATGCATGTGCAGTGTGACTGTACAGTGTCTTGAATAATACTGTAACTGATGATATCTGCTGGTGTAGGAGCTTGGACAAAGGGGAATGAAATCCCTCATGAACTATGTCTACTGGCAATAGGGACCATAATGAGTGCTATTTGTATGGTAATACATATAGATATTGCATTTCCTCCAGAAATTGGTGCTAAATTTGAAGAATGTTCTCATTCATTTTATTAAATTGTATCATTTTGAAAAGGAACAGTCACAAATGAGAGCCAGGCACATAGACCATTAACATTAATACATGCATATTTGGCCCAGAAAAATGGCAAGTGCTTACATCCATTGGACATTATTTGTTATAGTAATGATTTTATTATGCTTTGTTCAAGATTTTTCTTTATCAAATATTCATAACACTGTCATATTCATAAGGCCATTGCTATCTAGTAATGAGGGCTTGGATATTGCACAAAATAATGAATATTACATGTTATATTTGATCATCACTTCTGTACTGCCAATATTGTGATGTACAGTAACACATTTAAAGGGGATATATTATACAAAACTCACTTTTTGCATTCTTTTGTATTTCCATTTGTGTCTCTACTGCTCCTATAAACACTCCAAACACGTAAAAAAACACCCATCCATTTTCTGTGGATCAACTGAAAGATTTTGGTGCCAGGAATCATATGCTTCTACGAGCCGTTTGGACGGCTCCCCTATTGTGACGTCAGAATATGGAAATTTGCATAGAACCACCCCTCATCTGTGGAGCCCCCACCCACTAGATTAGTTGAAGATCCGCCATTTTTGTCTGCTGGTTTTACGAGCACGCTTAAGACGCAGAGCGCTATGGCTACAGATAAAGGCAAGTCACACATGAAGTGTTGAGTTGTTGGATGCAAAGAACAACACAAATATGAACATATAGGGCTGGATAGTGCCTCTGTTTTCTGCCATTTTCACGTGTGTTAAATGTGCAGCGTAAGCTTGGGATGGGTGGGGCGTGGCCAGCAACAGCTTATTTGCATAAAAGTGACAGAGCCCTTAAACGGCTCATTTTGAAAG
>JBBIGA010000007.1:8822901-8874014 GCA_037576975.1 Alestes dentex
GAGAGAGAGAGAGAGAGAGAGAGAGAGAGAGAGAGAGAGAGAGAGAGAGAGAGAGAGAGAGAGAGAGAGAGATTTTCCATGTGTCTTTCAGTTTGGTGTACCATGAGGGATTTTAACCCGTAAAGTGGTTGCAGGTTTATTCATTTGAGAAGAATATTCCTTCGCATTCCTTACATATGGAATTAAAATGGATATAATGAAACTGGCATATGACATACAAAGAAATAAAACTGATGCTTAACATCCAAAACTTCATACACTGCTCTTGTATATTGATTCTAGTTTTGGTTATATTGTTAGGGGAAAATATTAAGAAATACTTTTGGAGATTTGGAAAATTAGGTTCAATGAAACATTGTCATGCATCTGATAGACAAACCTTCCAACTTTTTAAAATCACATCGTCTCTTATCTTAAACACATTTCTCTTCTCTTTTAGAGGCTCTTTCTACGTAATGGCTCATAGTGACTCTCCCAGCTCTGAGCTGTGTTTACAGGACTTTATGATTTGTGTAACAGAAAATTTACAGCAGAGCGGCTGCAGCTTTGTGAAATGGTTCAGAGTGGCATGTGAGCGACCCAGTGGCGGGTCAAGCTCTCTTGTAGGCCTCCCAACTGCTACTCTACACCTCCACCCCTACCCTCTTCTCTGGTCCTTCTCTCTGTCTCTCTCTCTCTCTTTCTCTCTTTCTCTTTGCCTTATGAAATATATTTATCATTTATCATGTCATATGTAACATTCAACAATTTGTGAAAATAAAAATCTGTTTGCTGTATGCTCTTTCTCTCTCTCTCTCTCTCTCTCTCTCTCTCTCTCTCTCTCTCTCTCTCTCTCTCTCTCTCTCTCTCTCTCTCTTTTCTTTCTTTCACTCTCACTCTCCCTCTTTCTCTGTCTCTCTCCTCCATGCCTGTTTTTTCCTTTCCCTGTTCCAACAGGGCTGACAGCTCCAAACAAAACAGGGCCAGTGAGCTGACTGACACGTTACGCTGGTGAAAGGCAAGCATTTAACACGCCTGACTCTCTCTCCACTCTGCCCACCACCACACACACCCACCAAAACAAAAAACTGTGAAGGAGAATGGAGCACAGCAGCCAGGAGGTCAGGGGGAATGTGCACCTTGAGGAGAGAAAGAGGGAGAAAAGGGCCGAGAGAGAGGGAGGAAAAAGATTCTTTTCAGGTTCAAAGGCGGCCCATTCTCCCGCCCGCACCCTGTCACTCACTGCCAGTCGGCTTGGCCTGCAGGATAGTGGGCCATTCTCATTGGTGTCATTCACCCGTCTGTCAGCCTGATGGCAGCTCCAATGGGCTTCGTGTTGTGCTACGGAAACTTCCTGTCAGCCGCAGCCATGGGATCAACACCTGTTGGAGTGAAAGAGGACTCACTGTTTCCCACTAGTACGCTCCTTTCCACAGCCAGCTTCTTTTACACACTCAAACTCACACAGACACCTAAAAAAATATTTCAGTAACTTTAGTAAATTGCCTTTTTCTTGTTTATTCAACCGCTAGGCAAATCCTTCACTACGTTAAAGATTTTAATGAAGGCCCAAAATGAAGAAAAAACTCTCGGAAAACCCCAGTGCCCCATATTCCGCTTATGAATGTTTCATCCATTAAAAAATGAATTTACCTTCTGTAAGTATTTGCAAGACCTATCTGTCCTCACTTTCTGCTGTAGTATACTAATCTAAAGTAAACAATCACAGTGGAGTAGGATGGCGCTGTGTTTCTTGACTTTCGTGTTGAGTTCCCATCTTGCAACTCCATAGAGCACTGGGCTTGAGCAAGACAACATATTACAAATCATCACCAATGTCAGTTTTGATCACTGTTATTGAGGGTTAAGGTTATGAATGAATTCGCAACAACAGAGGACTTACTTGCATCTTAATCTTTAATTTCTCAAAAATAAACAAAGTTTCTCTTTGCATGGTGGTGACTGGCGTTTGGTAGATATCCTTATGAGCAAAAACAACCAACTAAATGCTAGGTGACAGGCTTGTGGTGACTTTATTGTACTTTGTTAATATGCTTAAGTAGAAGTGTAGCCAAAGGTAGGTTATTTGACTAACCTCAAAAAACAAAGACCCCCAAAAAATCTATATCATCTGCCTTATATTTTGTTGTCAGAATAGCTTATTGATAACTAACACTATCTGTGCTATTTCTCACATAAAAACAACTAAAGCAAGTTAAGCTGAAGGTCAAAGAAAAATTAACATTTTACAGTAAAGTAATTATTGTCTCAGTGACTAATGCAAGTGACTATGATGTACAGATTATCCATGCCTTTGTATGCAATTTGTGCGTGTGTACTGCAGATAACATCTGACTGTGCAAATTTGATTGTGAATGTGGCCAGCGAAGCAAGAGAAACTTAGAGATTAACCTGTCGAAGTATCAAATCACTGACTCTGAAGAAGAGATAGCCAGACTTAATTTTAATTCAGAAACAACTCCATAAGAATTTCTGTAATCGCATAAATATTTACTTTTAAGAGAGCTGACTATTTCCACTGACTAGTTACTAAATTTTCAAATAGCATTAACCATCCATCTAGCTCAGAGTAAAGACATGTCTTTTAAATGATGTATGGCTGAAGTACTGAAATGACCAATGAGTTTTCCCTTGTGCCAGTTGGTAAATATGTATAAGAATTTTAAGAAAGCACAGTAAAAGTTAAATAGTATTTTTCCAGGAAATAGTAAGTAAATTACTTTTGAGACAAGTAAGTTGTGACAGATTGCTATGCTGGTCCTACACAACACTTCAGAGAAAGTTGCACAACTCTTTCAATATCTGTAAATATACAGTCATAAAACTACAAGTTGTGCATTTCATCACATACCCATGTTTAATGCAAAAAACATTACATTCTCTTTTGTTCAAGTCATGCATTTTAATTGTGTATGTTACAATTTAACAGTGACTCATTCAGTATTTCAAGATGTGTACTTGAGGTCTGGATGGATATGGTATTAACATACTAGACCAAAGAGACCAAATTTACAACAGACCTGGAACAGTTCTATGATGTTTCTCTGTCTGTTGCCTTATGAACACTATGATAGGTTCCAGAACCCTCTATGTCCCTGGTTTGGCAGCTCAGCTAATGAATATATGACTGAATGAACATTTATGTTGCATAATATGTTTTTTCCCACTTTTCATGTATGTTTTGGTTCTACACTTCCTTACATTAAGTAAGATGTTTAGTACTTTTGCTTAAGTCCAGTTTTTCTGTATTTTTTTCGATCTCTGGATGTAGAGTCACTGCAGAAATGGATTTGCCGGAAGGTGCTATTTCCAGGGAAAACACTGCATGTGATGAATATATAATTTGGCCAACCCCATTCATAGACAGGATGCAGAGAATAATAATGAATAAAAATAATAATAAATATTCTTTTCATTCCATGCAATGTGTGTTCTTTCTACAGACTCTTACAGAGTCCAGTATCACTGTGCTTTATACCACTCCATCTAACACCTGGCATTGCGCATAGTGATCTTACTGATCTTGTGTGCAGCTGGTTGGATGTGAAAACCCATTTCATGAAGCTGCAGATGCACAGTTTCTGTGCCAGTGTTGTTTCCAGAAAAAGTTTTGAAGTGATGCAACAGAGGATAATCAATTTTTGTGTGCTAAGTGATTAGTGGATTTGCTCTGTGATTTTGCATGGTCTGCCATTTAATGGCTGAACTGTTGTTGCTGCTAGATGCTTTCATTTCACAGTAATAGCACTAAGAGTGTGCCTGACCAGAAATGTTTTGAACTAACTTTAAAGTTTAAAGTGCCACGTTTAAAGTTGCAGATTCTTCATTTTGATTTTGATTTTTGATTCGGCACATTATGTAGTCCTGTTTAATGTGCTACTGTTGTGTGTTGCACCATGGGCCTGAAGATGACTAGTGTCTTGTATTTTACATGTTATACTGAAATATGGCCATAAAGACCACCTGACATAAAATGTATTATTCTTAAATGGAAACAAATGTCCTGAGAGCATATATACTCTGCTCTCTTCTGAGTAACAATATTTGTCCTATGACCGCTGGAAGAGTCTCCATCACCCCCGCTACCCGGTTAAGATAAGTGTCTCCGATAATTAATAGATGGTGGGAGTTACAGAACCCCAGAAAGACACCGATGTCCACCAAACACCATTTCACTGGCATTAGCAGTGAAAATCACAACAGTCAACACTGCTCTTTAGTCTTGATTCATTCATAATTCACAGCGTTATTCACGTAACCTCCTCTTTAACCATGCTAAACATTATACTTCCTGTATTTGTGACCTCTGCGGCTCTGACCCGTGTGGGTTGTCATGCAGCAGAATGCCACAGGTGATGTGAAGATTAATGTGCAGAGCGGCCACAGTCGTCAACTCAGGTGCTTTCAGAGAGCCCATTAAGCAGCCTATCCCCTGGGGCGAGACTGTGAATAATGCAGGCTGTGTGGAAGCAGATTCTGATGCAGGCCCTGGCTCTGGTTTCCTCTCTGAGAATATCCTGCAGTCACCGTTCAATACATGGTGCATACATGACAGTGCATGCACATATCATGGCTTCAAAAGCGGAGTAGCTTTACAGAAAGTAATCATAGACCTCCCGGGAAAGGCTTAAGAAAGAAAAAGATAATTGTTGGCCTTTCTTTCTCTTTTACTCTCTCCCCCTAGTCACTTCTTACATTTCTGTCTGACCCCTGATAAGGCTGTCTAGGTCTGGTGTATACTTACATATAAAGATATATTAAATTACAAGGTTTAAGCATTGATTCTTTTCAAAAGTACAGTTGTTTCATTGTTAATGAGCTATCTGGTAAAACTCATTTGACTCGGTTAGGGTTAGGACCAGATTAATGGTTAGATTTAGGTTTAACACCAAGGTGGGGTTAGGGTTAGGATTAGGGTGGGGTAAAAGGTTAAGGAAATGAAGATGAATTTAAAAGATAGATGTTAGATGTTAGGTTAAGGCCAGTTAAGTATCTACAAAGAACTTAGAGTGTGTTATCCAAATGACGTCTAACTCTGAATCAAAACCAGAATATCCCACAGAAAACAAACAAAAATGAGTGTGTCCTATTAGTATTAAAAGTAATAAGTGTTTGTAAAAAGGCAGTGCAGTAATGAGCAGCAAACTCATTACAAAGTAATTTTGTTTGTCCTGATAATGAAGGTTAAACTGTTTTTTCCTCTCCACCTGGTTTTCCTACTAATCTGAATATTTCAGTCCAGAAAATGTGCAAAATACACACACACACACACCCACCCACAGTTCTGTCTTAATTAGAGTGAGTGAGAGGCTTGTGTGTGGCCTGGGGGCAGTTAGGTGGAGCGCTG
The DNA here is from genome assembly GCA_037576975.1 of Alestes dentex. NCBI lineage: Eukaryota > Metazoa > Chordata > Actinopteri > Characiformes > Alestidae > Alestes > Alestes dentex. The sequence continues at coordinate 8,828,249 of JBBIGA010000007.1, forward strand.
TGCTGAATGTGATCCCTGTCAGATGCAGGATGTCTGCACTCTCTCCCACAGCCACCAAGGCCACCCCTCCACCCCACACACACAATGTCACACACACACACACATTCATACAACTCAGTGTAGCTGTAGTAGTTCTTGAGAGAATATATACATATTTATATATATACACACATATGCACACAATCATGCACACAAATACACACTTGTGTACGCATACCAGAAAATCACGGTTCAGGCTTAACATTATGCCATTATCCCACCTGCCTAATACAGTGTTGGCCCTCTTGTGCCCCAAAAAACAGCAGTGACCCTCTAACTCCACAAGACCTCTGACGGCATGCTGTGGTATCTGGTACCAAGATGTTAGCAGCAGATCTCTTCAGTCCTGGGACCTAGTTCATGGACTGGACTGGTTTGTCCAGCACTTTCCCTGGATGTTGATTCAGACTGAAATCTTGAGAATTTGGAGGCCAAGCCAGTATGTGTCACTTCCTTCAACTCTTTCCTGAACTATTTTTGCAGTGTGGCAGTAAATGTAATTCATCAGACCAGGCCACTTTCTACCATTGCCCCATGGTCCTGTTTTGATGCTCATTGTGGCGCTTTTGATGGTGGACAGGGGTTAGCGTGGGCACTCTGACTGGTCTGCAGCACCATACGCAGGAAGCTTCAATGCACTGCGTATTCTCACACCTTTTTATCATACTCAGAATTAACTCCTTCAGCAATTTGTGCTACATTGCTCGAGTGGGGCCAGGCCAGGTGTGCTCGCCTTTGCCCTGTCACTGGTTCACCAGTTCTCCTTCCTTGGATCACATTTGGTAGGTACTTACTACTGCATACCAGAACAACCACACATGACCTATTGTTTTGGAGATGCTCTGACCCAGTTGTCTAGCCATCACAATTTGGCCATTATCAAAGTCATCATTACGTTTGCCCTGCACCCTACACATCAAGAACTGACTGTTCACTTGCTGCCTCTTTGACAGATGCCATTGTAACGAGATTGTTAATGCTGTTCCCCTCACCTGTCAGTAGTTTTAATGTTATAGCTGGTCATTGAACATATAGAATGATAAAAAGACAGACAGTGAGAGAGAAAAGATAGCGGGGGAAAGAGGGGGAGAGTGCTGTCTTGAATGGTCTCCTATTCATGTGTGTAAAGTGACCCGTAGTCTGCTGGAGTGGGCAAAAAAGGCTTTATCAGCTGCAACCGCACCAACACATCTCTCTTTGTTGGTATTTTCACACACATCTACACACATTCACATGGCTGTATTGGAAGAGAGGCCCTCCTGTCAAAGGCAGAGAAACAACCCTTCACACACGTGCATATACAAAGTTCTCACACATTCATCCAGACCTCTCTCTAAAAACATCACAGGACCCATCAAAGACCCTTTCAGTAATGGCCACAACATGTCAGCAATGATGTGAAAATGTTTTGTTTTTTCAAGTAAACCCAAAATTTCAGTGCTGATAGATATGATGAAAGAACCCTAAATAACACTCGATCATAGACAGAATTCACTGCTACTGCACAAATCTTTACTTCTTGCACTACACGGGAGACAAATAAATTACACACATATGAAAAGAAACACACAAATGTGGAGAGAACAATAAAATAAGCGTTTCTTTTTCATTTTTAATGTAATTTCTATTACTTCACCCATTCAGCATTTCTACCAACTCAGTCATACCAAGCGAAGGTCAATGCTTTGGTTTTCTTCTTGTCCTTTGCTTAGTTTAAAGCAGGGGTGCTGGACTAAACGTGATACCTTTAATACTTAGTGGTTGACACTTACACCTAAATATACATGTCATAAATTCATTTTTAAGTAATAATAAAAATACTACTCCACATAAGCTTCTCTCTGTACCCAGCCCTCTAAATCTGCATTGCATTCATAACAGCAAGCCAGTTAAGAGAATAAAGATAATTGATAGTCACATTTTTCAATGGAGAATGAGCATTAGATTTAAGAACCTTTCTGAAGTTTAAAGAACCTCCGCATAATGTAAATGTTTTACACAAATTAAAGTTTTTTCCAGAATGGTTCACCCAAGAACCATTCAGAAATCCTTATTTTTCAGATTCTGTGAGCGCATGGCGTTTGGTTGCAGAAGACGGCTCTTTGCAAGCTAACTTCGGTGGTCTCTCTTCATCCACTACCTCCCTCTCTCTCCAGGATGTCAGTTCCAATCTAAACCAATTCCCCGGCCTCCGACCCAAATCATCGCCTGGCCCGCAGATTGCTTGAATATGGGCCTGTGAATCTGATACTCTGTTGGGTTTGGGGCTTGACAGAGGTGCTGAGCGAGAGGTGATGAGGGGGCCCAGCCAGCCGCCATATTGCCGCCCAGTATGCAGTGTCATGTTCACCCAACAATCGCCCGTGTCCCTGTAGCAGGGTAAACAACAGAGGCTGTCAGCCGGTGTCAGGTTCGGCCTTTTCAAAGCAAAGCGGGGCCGAATGACAGATGAGTGCTCTAAGTGTGGCTGACACGCTGCTGATAATGGCGATTTGAGTGCTGATATGGAAAGGCAAAGTGAGATGTGTGAGGGAGATATTCTCCCCCAAAACACACACAGCCTACGGTTATTACAAACACACTGCTGCGAGGACTGTGAGGTGCTTTCACTGAGAGCCGCCCCCGCATGCATTCTGTGATTCAGGTGGAATTTTACAGCCGTTAAGTCTGCTCCATGTTAAAAGTGCAAGTTTGCAGTAATAATAAAGACTGCAAAATCCAAACACAAACTTTCTGTTGCCCAGAAATACACATTTCATTTAATTGCCAAGCTTTTGATATTAAGTCCAGAGAAAAGGATTAAAATGGAAGCAAACTTTCCTTGCTTTTTGAATTAAATAAGCTTGATATAGTATGTAAATGCTATGGGCTTTTTCCATCCACCTCTTTAATGTGAACTGTGTAATGTAAGAAAATAAAAGGACTGGAAAGTCAGAAATTCCGAACAATGCATTTACATTGTAAAATACTTATATTTTTGCTTGGATAAAGTGGATAAATTGGTTGGAAGTTACGTGAGCTCCTCCATATGGCAACAGTAAGCATGAATACAGATAGAGGCCCTCAGCAGTAAAGTAGGCCAACGACTTTAGCCCTCATTAAATGGCGAATGTCCGCTCCACCTGATTTTTCTGAATCGTTAGTGCTACAGTCATGTACAGCGGACAGGGGGGTGTTAAAACGGCTCTACTGAGAGCTAATCAAAGAGTGAATCTTTTAACTCAGAATTAGCTATATTTTTGCATACCCTGCAGTGCATGCATGTGACCTCCCTTTTAGAAATGTATGCCTGACAGTAACTGTTGGAAAAAAATTATTTTGAATTTTCTTTTTCCAACTTTTCAGAAATTAAAATGTGAAATGTTGAAATGAAAACCCATAAAAATGTCAAAATATAGCATTCAATCCCCAGTCTGTATGGTCCATGTACATAAATTAAGCTAATAAACAGCCTCCTTTTAACAGTGTGTTTTTGTGACATCACGAAAACTGAATAATCTACTTATTTCTAACTTATATTCAGCCAATAGCAGAAGTAAAAAAGTTTTTCAGCTCAGACAGCTTTTTGAATGAGGCACAGAACAGCACAGCCATTCAAAACAGACATCATTTACATCTATCAGTCTTAAAGGCAAAGTATCAAAAACAGCCTGTTTAAGAAAGAGCAATTGGGAAAAAATCATGTAGAAATTATTAATGGCCTGTACATATACTTACACAAAAGTGGACCTCACGGAGGTCTAAACTGCATGTTATGGGCCCTTTAATGGAAGAGTTTGCATTTCTAAAGTATTGTTTAGAAGATGTGGTACATTGCTGTGTTCTACAGCTGCGTTGCTATTTGAATAAACTACAAAAATAATAATAAAATGTGTAAAACTCAGTATCATTATAATGTCTTTTAAGTGACATTAGTGAGTTACATAACCAATGCTGCATGCGCATCATTCCAGTGTAGTTAGAGTTCTCTCTTAATCTGCTCATTCACTGGTATTAATCTGTAAGTCTTTTCACATGACTGTGAAAGTAATCAAATGATTCAATTCATGAGCGAGGCAATGCATAATTTGAGTGGAAATGTACAGAGCATGACTTATGTATATATGAGAAGAAACAGCAGAATGTACTGTATGAGATTTTAACCACCCTTAGGATCTGCCTGCTGTAAATCAGGTGACCCTTTCAGAAACCTCTCCATGAATTAAGTTAGCCTGCAACGCACACATTAAATCAACTCTGGCTAATCTGGCCTGGGTTCATGGGGGTTGACATGCTGCAAAAACAACATGTCTGACACGGACGGCACGAGCGTGCCCGTAACCTGAGCCGAGCGGCTCTGGCCTGCCAGGGTCCGTGAGCCCAGCGCAGAGAGGAAAAGAAAGAAGCCCTAGTCAGAGTGGACCTCCAACTCAAGGATCAACTCTCTGGACCCCCAAAGTGCCGGCCAGCCATGCACAGCAGGGTCCTTCCATCCGGGCACATTTGCAGCCTGACAGGGCCCATGGCTGCAAGCAAAGAGCACGTTCACCCTGAGCACGCTCCAAAACTGCCACTAGACACAGAGCAGACTGGGGGAGAGGGGACTGCAAGGGGCTGCACTCTTAAACACAGCACTTATACACAGCAGCCCATCTGTCAACCATTATACACACATGGCCTTAGGCTGACAAACACCACCTCACTGCACAGGAAGAATGCATGTCCTTTATTTAAAAAAAAAAAAAAAAACTCCAACATGGCTCAGTGTAAACTACCAGACAGAACTGCCCAGAGTAGCCTACACCCACACTTAACTACTTCAACTTAATTACTTAATTATTGAGTAAAAGAAGCGAAAAATAACTTCAGCAGCATAAAACGATCACCAGGTCCAGCAGATCCAACATTTGTCAGCACAGGAACTGAAGCTTGTTAGGTTCTGCTCCCCTCATTACATCTAATTTCTGATCTAAAATTTGAAAATAACAGGTTTGGGCAACAGCAAAGCATTCCAGGAGCTGAAACTTCCAGAGCAGAATTAAATTAAACTAAAATCAAACAAAGAAATAAACAAAAACAACAAACTGTGAAAGGCTAGAGTAGTCAAACCCAGTCAAACCAAGTCTAGCTGGCTTTTATTGTCATCCATCCACACAGACTGAACAAAATTGTGTTTTTAACAGTACCAGGTACATGGACAGCACAAAAACAATCCCATATGACATGAACACATAATGTACAACAAAGACAGTGTAACAAGAAACATGGTATGTGTACTAAAGTGTCCATTCTGTCATATGTGAACACATCACAGCACACAGTGTGAACAGCATGAAATTCTTCCTCTGTATTTAACCAATTCACCAAGTGAAGCAGTGGGCAGCCAGCAACACAGAGCCCGGAGCAGTGTGTGGGGACGGTTCCTTGCTCAAGGGTACCTCAGAGGTCCCACTAGCAGTCCTGGGATTCAAACCCACAACCTTCTGATTGCAGGCCGAACGCCCTAACCACTAGGCTGCCAGTTGCCGTAGTACATTGAATGTGTAAACATATGTATGTGCAAACTGTGGTTGAGTGCAAAGTCATAGGTAGAATATTTCTAAGTAATACGTTATTTGCACTGGAAATGTGCTTGAGTAGAAATAAAAATTTTCTTGATGAAAAATACACCCAATATGAGTAAACCACACAGAAGTGACTGTCCAGCTCTGCCTTGGGGACAGATCATCTTTCTGAACTAGTCAGTGCCATTGCCAAGAGAATCCACACATATTCCACATTCCGTGATTTTAAATAATTCAGAAAATGTGCTCAGAGCCTGAACATCATTTTCTCATCAGCAAAACACTAATAAAAGTCAGTCAAAGAAATATGGGCTTTATCTGAACTCTATACGATCTCTAATGCAGATGCCTTTAAGGTTAATGCCTTTAACTTTGTAAAATCCATTCAGAATAGATACAAAATCCGCCGTTACTGCAGTTTATCAGCTTAAAGATGTGTTTGAATAAGAACAGATTTTTTGTTACTTTAACTTTTTTGTGTTTATTCTTAAGTCTGGTTGTTCACTTTTCCAAAAAGAAAACAGAAATACTTGTCTGGAGTTTGTCTTGACAGCAATAAATTACAGATGTTTTCAGTGCATACACATATATATATTTTTTTTTTTACTTTTTTTAACTGTTTCAGTACCTATGTCATTATATTTGCTCTTTGGTGGGACTGTAATGTAGACTGTTTAATTCTAATGACAACTCTGAACTCTTAAACCAGTGAAAAAACAACATAACAGTGACAAACACTACCCTCTTGTGGACATGTACTGAATTACAGTGTGAGAAAATAAAATTTATTTTGGCTTTATTGTCTCCATATTGTAATAGTGATAAACACTTACATTAATTGTGATAATAGTGATAAAGTGATCTAGTGGTTGACAGTGGGAAAAGTAATTATGAAAGCTCCAAAAAGTCCTTTTAAAACTAGTTAAACGTCTGTGTGTGAGGTCACAATAAATTGCACGGAGTGTCATAAATATTCACTTCATTCTCAATATCTCCTCTGTCTTTATGTTGTAAGTGTGATGAGTAGTTCCTCATCTTGAGGCGATATGTTGGTTTATTCTGGAGAGACTGATGCTAAAGTAAGTTTTTAAAAACTTTAAGAAATTCCTGCCTTTACTGTATTTTAAAGAAGGTAGTTTTGCAATTGGCTAAGCATCTAAACCAATCAGATTCGCCGTTCTCTCTGATTGGCTACGCCGAGGACTATCAATCATGTTGTGAGGTCAGCATTAGGGAGGAGCTTCAACCCAACACAGCATGTTCTGGTCAGTTGCAGCAGAGAGAGCTGAGAGAACGAGCTCCTCTGGAGGAGCCTGACAGAGTCTGCAGATCTGGAAATGTTATGAGCAGTAATATTAAATATTAAATATTAATGTTAAGTACCAGAACAATAGTAATAATAATACTTATATTTACTATTGTTGTTGTTATTATTATTATAAATAACAAGAAAACCAACAACAATAATAATCATTATTATTATTGTTGTTGCTGTTACCATTATTATTATTAATTTTAATAACAACGAGAAAAACAAACAACAACAACAACAATAATAATAATAATGTTCCTGGTGTTTAACAGAAGGTCATTTGTTTAATATTCTTATTCTTATTCACATTGTTATTATTATTATTATTATTATTATTATTATTATTATTATTATTATTTTATTTATTATTATTATTATTATTATTATTATACAACATGTTAAATAACAACCATACTTCGAATAATAATAATCATCATCATTGATTAGTATGAAGATGTTGATGGTTATTATTATTATTATTATCATCATTATTATTATTATTATTATTATTATTATTATTATTATTATTAACATATTTATTAATTTTAAAACATTTTGCAACTGGTTAAAATACAAAGCAAGCCATCAAAGACTATTAAACTGAAATAAATGATATTGCTAGCTAAATCAATTAGACACCCCTCCCCCCAAAAAACAAACAAAAAAAAAACCCAAAGTGAGCATAATCGTCTGATTAAGCAAAACATACTGATAAAGGAAGAGTTACAATAATTACAGAAAATTACAAGGCTAAGTGTTCCAGCAAGCTCTAATGCATTACAAAAATCACACCATATCTCAACATCGGACATCTCTCCCACCCAGAAAACAACCAAGTAGAAATAAAAGTACCTGACAGAATTGCCACAAAGCGAGCAGAAAAGGCACCACTGGTTTGTTTATGTTTAACTGACTATATAAACCTTTCAGGTGTGTCACTGGGAAAGACAGTCTGGCTGCACTGGCAGGGAAGGCCTGGCTTATCTTACTGAAACGGGCTCAGTATTAAACTCAGCAGCCCCCTAGTGGTCACAATTTAGTACTACAGTCACACCTGGGTTTGGGTTTGTTGAGCCTGTTGGGTCTGATGCTGTAAAAACTCTTCAGATGGACAGACACTAGGAGAAGACAATAGAGAGATTCATGGGTCCAGAGTGGCCACTGAGACGTTCTCCAGATGATGGAACATACTTAAGAAAAATGGCACTTGGACCTGTCTGCATAGTCTATGTCCCAAGAAATGGTACACTATATGGACAAAAGTACTAGGACACACCTGTTTTTCACGGTTTGTGCTAGGCCCCTTACTTCCAGTGAAGGCCAGTCTTAATGCTTCTGAATACCAAGACATTTTGGACAACGCCATGTTTCCAACTTTGTCAATACAGTTTGCGGAAGAACCTATTGTATTAAAGCATGACAGTGCACAAAGCAAGGTCCATAAAGACATGTTTGGAGGAGTTCGGTGTGGAAAAACCTGACTGGCCCACACAGAGCCCTGAACTCAACCCCATCCAACACCTTTGGAATGAATTAGAACGGAGATTCACACCTTCTCATCCAACTCTAGTATCTGACCTCATGAATGCTCTAAAGAATGAATGAATGAGCACAAATTCCTACAAAAACTCCAAAATCTTACCCTTGGTACCATCTTACCCTTGGCAAGGTACCATCCCCACGCACTGCTCCTCGTGCTTTCCTGGCTGCTCACTGCTTCACTTGGTGAATCACTTAAACACAGAGAAAGAATTTCACATTATGCACACTGTGTGCTGTGATGTGTTCACAGGTGACTATAAGGAGCCACTTTACTCTTCAATACTGAAGAGTGCAATTTGGGACGCAGCCCACGTGTGGCGTGTCCTGGGGTCCTGCTGCTTTAAGACCCCCCACCTCCCCGTCACCCATCCGCACTTCCGCCGCGTCTCCCAATCGGCCATGTTTTTAATTTCACTCATTCAGGAAAAGTTGTGTAAACACGAGAAAAAGGCTTTTGAAGCCATGCTGGAGGGACTACAGTGCTGACAGAGACGCACGACACGTGACGCGTGTCCAGAGATCCCCTTACCTGCTGGAGCAGCGCGCCCCTCTCACTGTCACCTTCAGCTGCACAGGGCATATTATAAACAGGCTCAGATAAAAGAGTGGCGACAGACAGGTGGGCTATCACATGCTTTAGTAATGCCCTTTATTTACCCTCCTTTCATCTACCCTCTCTGTAAGAAGTGAAAGATTGGAGGATTAAAATGTTTTAATTGTAACGTTCCTTTCTGGAGAGACAGGGAAGTCAGTCTGATTACAGACTGTGTTTGTGTTCAGCCATAATGCCCATGACAGTGTCATAAGTCCTGCTGGTTTAGCTCGGTTCTGATCCATATAAGAAGCAGGGTTTAGTCGTTAAGCAGAGTGTGTGCATGTGTGTTGTGTATGGGGTCTGTACGTGCAATAAGAGACGAGTGCGATCTATCCAGTACTGGGGCAGGGGTGAGTTCAGGTTTAAGTTATACGGTGAACTCAGGAACTGTGTGTGGGTTGCTGGGGGAGGTAACAATCAGAATCAGACAGCGTTTTTGATCCCGGAGGATACTGCGTATGTTAATGATTGCTAAGACACACAGAGACAAGAACAATATAAAAAATAAAGTAAATTTAAAAAATTAAAAAAAAAATTCATATGAAATACACTATGCTGTATGCTGTATACACATGCTGGAGTATAAATGCTAAGTTACTTACAGTTAAGTAAATTCTATCGACACAGAAGGAAATTGTTTTGGTCAGGTCTTAGTATTACAGTTCATTGATTGAATTTTAATTTTGACTTAATTTCTTCAGGCATATCGCGACACACATTTGCAGTAATGTTTATGGCTAGGATGATCTGAATCGATCCACTGCTATTATATCTTGGCAGTTTCCTTGTTTGTTGCAAACAGTCAAGACCAGAATGTTCCTTAGCAAAAGGTCATATATGAGACTAGGAAGCTCCATACTTTCTGAACGTGCAAAGCAGGACTTGCAGTGTTCACCCAATAGTAGTCTCAGAGTTCACACAGAGCTGAATTACACACAGTTTTGAACAGTGTCCCAGACTTGGGGACAAAGTGTGGCCTTTGCAAAAAGAAATCTACCACAGGCTTTTACATGTGTTTCAGGAAATTATGAGGAAAAAACAGAATGTTAAAAACAGGAAGGCTGAGGAGACGACGATGACAACGACAGCAACAACAGTTGTCCAGGAGTTTGCTGTGGAAAAAATTATCCGAAGAAGAGTCAATGATGGAAAAGTGGAGTACTATCTGAAGTGGAAAGGCTTCACTGAGTAAGTGTCGAGGAATATTTGACAGTGTGGCTATTTACACCCAACTCATTTTTCCAGAATATAGATCATTCAGGCTCCTGGCAGGACTTGAAGAGTTTAAATTCACTGGGTCTGTCAGGTACTAGTCATATGATTTAGAAATAGCTCTGATTTGTCAATGAAATATGTGAAATAAAAGTTCTTGCTCAGTAGAGACATACAGTCTGCAGTCCAAGGAGTGTTTTGGTAGTGTGTGTCTCTGTGACTGTGCTGGCCCAGCATTGCATTCTTTCCCTTTTCCTGTTGATCACAGTTCAGTCTAACAACATGAACTCAGGAAGAGCACTTGCCATTTGCACAAGGTATATTACAAATCTGACACTGGTTCTACTGCTACTACTACAGTGCTGAAAACACCTGGGAGCCAGAGGACAATCTGGACTGTCCTGAGCTGATTGAAGAGTTCCTCAGAAACATGGCTGTCTCAGGCGAGGCTGAGAGTGAGGACCACCCCTCTCTGGAGCCTGTTATCCAGCCCAAAGAAGAACTAACAGAGCTAGATGCTGACATAGTAAGTTTCTACGACATTGTCAGGGTGGTCATAGTAGACCATAGTGGACTTCCAACAATAAAACACCATCTCTGTGCAGGGCATCTTCTTACCTCTTCTGGACCATTGGTTTAATGATGTTTGTCAGTACAAAACCAAATGTTGGTCATTCTAAGCTAAATAAATGCTGTGTACAATTAGCATGTTTTTTAAGATACAGTAGAAGCACACAGCTACTACTGCTGCCAAGAACACAGCAGAATGACTATTAGAATCAGAACAGCGGTGAAAAGTAGTGCCTCTGAGGATACTTTCTTAGATATTAAAATGTAGTGGAATTATTTGTGCTGTTTAAACCTTTTATATATTAACCTTTGCTGTATGTTTGAAACATTAGAAACATTTACAGTATATTAACTAAAAACATTCATTTTGGTAGTTGATAACATGATAAATAATTATCTTATCAACCCATCCATCATCCAAATAGTGTTGATATATTATTAGTGGGCTAAACCACAGCTTGGGTGTTAATCCTGTTTTATTTTTGCTGATGTCTGGCAGGCTCTTCAGCAGCAGTGTCAGAGTGAGCAGATAGAGAGCCAGACTGGTACACCAGGTGATCATGACACGGTAACTGCTGATGACCGGTCCACTTCTCCAAAGCCAGAGCGGATCATTGGCTCCACTGACCGACAGGGAGAGCTTATGTTCCTCATCAAATGGTACTCTCTTTTTGTTACAAATTTTGTGGCATTGTTTGCACTATATTTGTCAGCTACTAAGCTGAATGTAGTCTGCCAGACGGTCAAACTGGGCAATGTTTTGAACGTGTGCCCACGGTGGCACAGTGGGTAGCACTGTTGCTTCACACCTTCAGGATCGGGGTTTGAATCTGGGCCCTGGCCTTGTGTGTGTGTGGAGTGTGCACGTTCTCCTCGTGGTGGCATGGGTTTCCTCCGGGGTCTCTGGTTTCTCCCACAGTCCAAAGGTGAATTGGGGATTCTAAATTGACTGTAGGTGTGAGTTTGTGAGTGAATAGTATGTGTGCGCACCCTGCGGTGAGCTGGCACCCCACCTAGAGTGAGTCCCTGCCTCATACCTGAAGACCCCAGGACAGGCTCCGTGTACACGCGACCCCAGTAAAGATTAAGGGGTTACAGAAAATGAATGAATGAATGCAGTATGTTTGGTTTGTTTTGATTAGTTAATTTCTCATGCAAGTGAATTGAATTGAATCTTGAAGTGCAAACTTATTTTCTGCTATTTTTCACTTAACCCCAGTTTTCTCCCCATTTGTAGACATGTCCAGTTCCACCTGCAATCTAGATGATACCACAAACAATGGGAATGTAAAGTCTAGCACATACTTCATGTGAAGCATATCCCCTAAAAACAAACTGCCTTGCTCACTGAAGTACTTTCTCTGCCTTAACAAACCCGTTTCATTTCAATAAGGGGTTGTAAATGAGCTGATTTCTTGGATCAAGTGTGTTGGGGGCAGTGAAACACTAATGTGCAAAGGGTGTGCCTTCAGAAGCAGGGTGTCGAAACAATGCTAATGCAACACCACTGGATAGCTCAGCTTGCTTGAAAGAAAATGCTAACTGCTAATTCTGTTATATCAGCTATCAGTTGGCTGTCCTGGCTAGCATCATGCTGAGTGATGGGGAGAGAGAAGGCTGGCCTGCCCACCCAGAGACAGCGAAGCCAATTATGCTCTCTTGGACTCCTGGCCACAGGGTTTCACTTTGTGAGCCATCGATGGTGGGGCCAACAGTTTGTGTGCCTAAGCCATTGTTGATAGTATTGGCAGTAATTATTTTATAAATTATAAATAATTTGTGCAGCAACAATAAATATTACTTGTCTTAGAAGGATTCTTGTGGTTTGAAAGGCACTGTCTTTTTTTATTTGTGATTGCAATATAAAAGTGATTAATCCATCACCCCTGCTCAAGATTAATACATTTCTTAAATGTTTGTGGCATTGCAGGAAAGACACAAATGAAGTTGCATTGCTGTCTGCCAGAGAGGCCAGTGCCAGATGGCCAGAGATGGTCATTGGTTTCTATGAGGACAAACTGACCTGGCATGAGGAAGAGGAACAGTAATAATGAAAGTGGATAATACCTCATGGTAGCTTTTATCCTTAAACAGGCTTAGGATGTGTTTTATTCTCTGACTTGTTGTGAATGTTGTGAAAGTGTGCGAATCACCACACCACTGTGAAACTTGTGTTAGCACACTGAACCTGTGGACATGTCGAATTTTAGAGAATCACTGTAATGCATTGTTTTGCAAAGCTGTTGATTTAGATTTTATTGACTGGTTAATGTGTACTGTATTTTATCTGTGGGACTGCTGTTCAGAAAAGTGTGTTATGTTATTAGTTAACTGTATTGGAAATTTGAGTGGACTTGAAAAGACCTTAAAGAGAACAGCATGTGCTGTTCTGTTGTGATCAAATATCAAAAAGTAATGAGTGGTACAAGAGTAGTCACTCATATTGTCTGTAAAAGCCCCTGGTTATAGCACTTATTATACTGTGATGATGACCAATGATCTGTGAGGTTAGACCTGTAGTTTTCTTCATTTGCACATACAAAAATGTAACCAGTTTTCCCTTGAAGTTACTAATAATACTTGGTGTAAAATGTTTTACTCCATCTCTGCTGTGGCAGCACTACTTTTTGTCTGTTTTATTTCATGTTCTCATTGTAGCCCCTGAATGGGCAGCTCCAGGTGCTTTAATAAATGTCAATATTACCTCAAAGTTGTTATCTCATTTCTTTAACTAAGCTACTGTTAACCTTTACTGAGTATATATACTGAGTATATCCATTTCCTGTGCCTGTCTACGACTTTATCCCTGAGATCTTTTGACATTGCCTTGCCTTCCATAGTTGATTGCTTGCTTTTAGTTGCACAACCAAGCACTGGACTACTCCTTCCTTACCGAATTCATGAAAAAAAAATTACAGTTAATTGCAGGTGGAAGCCAATTAGCTTGGTGTGAAATGGAGAATGTGATTAGTCACACCTGACTGAGTGTGTGTGTGTGTGTGTGGGGGGGGGGTGATCCTTTATCCAGCTCAGTGATTCCAGTTTTTTACTTTTTTTCCCCCTAAACTTGCTATCATATCTTTCACTGGGGTCTTATATGTTCCATTGACTTAATACAGCTAGAAAAATAGTTTTCTTTGTTTGTGTGTGTTTTCATTTCAGGCTGCAAACCAACAAAATTCGAATATATTTGAAGGGGGTAATTATTTTCTATACCCACTGTGTATCTAAAACAGTTGCTGTAGAACACCAGTGAAAATTAATGTAATGTCTTCATCTCAATGTATGGTGGAAGTGCGTTCTCAGAAGCTTTATAGCATAATATGATCTTTCTTATTAGTGTAATGAATTGCTTCATATGTTAAGCTTTAGCAAGACCTGGAAAAACTCAAGCATGATTGAATGGCAGAGATTCAAAGTGAGAACTGCTTTGCGGTACATGGAAACTCCAGTGAGGTGGCCCTTATGATAACGAGTGATTTTGAACTTCCCTTTAATTTGTCAGCTTCCCATTTTGTCTCTCAGACATTCTGATCTGTTCACCATAACAGGTACCTAAAGCTGTTGCTCCTTCTCACTGTATAGTCCTATGCAGGAGTTTATCAGTGTGTGGGTGCGGGACCCTCGCATCCAAAAGGAGGACTTCTGGCATGCCTATATGGATTATGAAATCTGCATACATGTAAGTGTGAGGACTACCGTTTCCACATAAGACTGTCAGTACTATTCAGGTTTGGAACTGTTCTATTCACAAATATTTAATGGTATAATGACAGAAAATGTATGACTCCCACTCTCCTAGACAAATAGCCTGGCCTTCAATAAGAAGAGCTCTTGTGTGCGGAGGAGGTACAGTGAGTTTGTGTGGCTGAGGCAGAAGCTACAGGATAACGCCTTGCTCCTGTATGTATGCACTGAATGACCCAAAGAAATCTTACTTTATGTTGTCAGTACTTACCAAATATAAATACATTTTTCATATTTTTCATTTTAAAATAGAAGGTGCCTCTTACTTTGGACTCTCACTAATGATCAAAAACATTGTTAGTCTGACATGGATAACATGGTAAATGTGAATGCTACGTTGACTGTGGTGTGTCCTTCAGAGTGCATCTACCTGAGCTACCCCCAAAGAACCCTTTCTTCAGCCTCAACAATGCCAGACAAATTTCTGCCCGTATGGAAGGACTGAGACACTTCCTGGAGGAGTAAGTGTCTTGGAAGTATAGGCAACATACCGACTTTGAGGACTGTGTGAACAAAAGTGTAACCTGAAGTGCTTCCTTTATTCAAAATTGATCAGCCTACACTCTTAAAACTAAAACTTTAACGGTTCTTGACTTGGACATAAGATTATGTATACGCTTGTGTTGAGAATTTTTTAAGGGAACCAAAACTAGTTCCTCTATGGCAACATGCCACGAAATCCTGTTTGGCACTTTCATTTTTAACACTGTATGTCTTAGCACTCTAATAGACTCTAACAGTGGTCATCAAATATGGGTTTTGAACCACTGCAGTAATATTCATTCCTTTGTGTGTTCTGCAGGATTGTACGCAGTCCGGTGCTGTTGTCTGACAGCTGCCTGCATCTGTTTCTGCAGTCTCAACTGAGTGTGAGAAAGATTGAGGCATGTGCTGCAGGAAGAAGCAGCTACACTGTTGCTCAGGCCATTGAGAGCTATGGCTCCCGGGCCCAGCGTTTTGGCTCTTATGTTCAAGAAGAGGGAGACACTGACTCAGAGTGACTGGACTGTTTATTCCAGTAAATAGCTTTTCAGTCTACACTGAATAAATACTCATATGACAGCATCAACCGTAATCATAATACATTTGCCATAGCAGCTTGAATCAATACAGTGAATGTACAGGAAAAGAATGACTGCTTAATGGGCACAAGGAAACGTGATGTATGTAACATACCATTCACACCCCTAACATACCATTCATTTACCTACTGTGAAGATATTTCTAAATAATGTTTAACATTATTACTCATCACAAGGCTAAAAATGTGTGAAAATGTCCAGAATTCAGTCTCTGTTTGAAATATTGTGTTGCTAAAACTGCAGAAAGGACCTGAGAAGTTTATTGGAAGTAATTTACAGTAACGAATTGTGTTCCTAAACTATAATGTACATAATTAAGCGAGGCTTCTGAGATTTGAGTTGTAATTGTTTTGCAAATGCCCTATTTACTTATTAAAGAGCTTAGTGGTTACAGAGATGGCAGCCCAGATGTCGAAAATTTCTACTCTGGTAGGTCATGAAGATGATGTATGTTTTTGTCCAGCAGGTGGCGCTTTTGCCATGGTAGTTTCTTTCTGTATGGCCAGTCTTCTTGTTTTCAGTTCTTTTGTTTTTTCTGACTGGACACGCACCATGTCATGGTATGTAGATATCAATTTCAATGTTGTAAATGTTTAATATTTTGACATCAAGCGGTGTAAAAGCTTTAAAAATGTGATCTGAAGTTCAGTATAATGTGCAATTAAATGTTAATTTTTCAACCTGAAATATGTCTGCCACATCTGTAGCATATGACTGATTACTGTGTAATCATTTCTGCACATTTCCATGTACCTTGGAAAGAACTGGACGCCTGTTGACTCAAAATACACATGTTATGGAAATCAATGGGAAGTTGTTTATGCGCCGTTTTATTTGCCTATTGACCTCTTTTATAAGTATGCTTGGAAACTGTTGTCCTTGGTAATCAACCATACTCCCGTTTTTAGAGGCTCAGACAATCAGTGAGACATGGACATTGTCTCTACTATCTAAACCTGATGAACTTTTACAAAAGACTTGAGTGTTTACTCTTGGGTGGCAGAATGGTACCTGCCTTCCAGCTTCAGCACTCACCAACCCACAGCAATGGTTAGGGAAAGCAGCTACGAAAATTAATGAAAGAATGTTTAGTTAGGTCAAACTTCTTTACCCTTTACTTGATGGACCGGCTGCCTGTTTAAGTTGTTGCCCTGCGCTCTGCCCTATGAGCACTGGAACAATTCCCAGCACCCCCCTGTGAGCCTGGTTTGTGTACTCACCGCAGAAAATTAATGGAGGAATGTTCAGTTTTGCCCCCCGAACATCATTCCTTCACCTAGCCTGTCCAGTGAGGTGCGTGTCACTGCTTCCCACTGCCTCTGTGATGATGGAGAATGTCTTTACAGGCTCCTCATGCAGTCAGCTGCCTTTTAGCAAACCTGGCAGCCCTGAGACCCAGGAGCTCCCAGTGGAGTGCCACATGACAACTTGGTAAAGCGGTGTATGCGTCTGAATTGTGTACAGCGCAAGATTTTGGACGATGAGATGTGTGTGTGTTTGTGTGTGAGGTGCATGTTTACATCAAATAAATATAGAAATAATCTACAATGTCAAGACCAGCACAGTGGTTTTAACTTTGTAAAACGTCTTTATAATTGAGGTTAAAGTGAAGTAGACCCAAAAATGCTTAAAATGAAGTCATGACATGTCTGTGCATGAATAACATTCTCGAAACTTAAAGAATATTTACATCAAGTAAACATTCTATGCTGATAAGAGTTTACGCAGAATAATACATGCATTTAAAAAGCTAAGTCTGTTCTCTATAGAGTATGTGTGCTTTATTTCCCAACGAAGCAGTATTTGCATTTATATAAATATATGGCATGTTGCATTGTGTCTGTGTTTTGTTTTACTTTTATAGTTTGTGGACGGTCCCTTGAAATCCCCAACTTCGCGAGGCGGATTGGCTGATCACCTAAGACGTGCCCCATTGGTGGATCAAAGCTTCAGATTCCGCCTCCAGACCTATGAAGCCCGAGTGCGGCAGATTCAGAAAAAGAGAACGTTGGTTGTGAGATTGCGAGAGACTGTGTGTTCGACTGTGTATTTGTATATACAGTAGATCATCTTGTTTGGGTCAGGTCAGTTCTCCACTCACTCTGGTCTTTGTAAATACATCCATCTTCCATTAGGTACTCCGTTGTAAAGTTCTCCTCTCCAAGTGTAAATACTACTTTCCCCTCTACCAATACTCCATTAGATTAAATCAGGTGAACTGATTTGGAATTTCAGAAATCTACGCATGGCTGGAGGCACTGAGGAGAAATCTTGAACCAAAAGTTTTCATCTAACTAGCTCACGAAATATCAACTACTTTATAGAAACCAAAAAAAAAAAATGTTGATAACTTGTTTACTTGCTTGCAGAAAGGCATGTACTGCTGACATAAATGGCTTTAAAAAGTTTGCATAGGTGCCTGAGACCATTGCACCATACTGTATATAATGGTTATAAATGGAACTATGACACCCCAAAGAGCCATAACATTATGTAAGTCCCACTCTTGCTTGTAAAACAGTTCTTGCTCCTTGAGACATGGACTAGGCAAGACCTCTGAAGATGTGCGCCAAGATCATTGTAAGTTGCGAGGTGGGGCCTCCATCATACTAGTTTGTCCAGAGCATCCCACTTAGGCTTGATCAGACTAAGATCTGGGGAATTTGGAGGCCAAGTGAACATCTTGAACTCTTTGTCCTGTTCTCAGCAGAACATGTCATGTCTTACACATACACACCTGGCTCTCCACATGATGTATCGATAAGCCTTGGGCACCCTTAACCCCGTCACTGGTTTGGTGGTTTTACTCTCTTTCGAGATGCTCTGGCTGAGTCATCTAGCAATCAAAGTTTGGCCATTGTCTAAGTTGCTCAGATCTTTACGTTTGCCTATTTTTCCTGCTTTGAACGCATCAACTTGACAAGAACTGACAGTTCACTTGCTACCTAATAGATACCTGTATCACACCCCAGACCCGGCGCCAGACACGGATTTGCGGACGGGCCTTGCGTTGCTTTGGGGGGGGCACACATTTTATAGGCTACTATAGGTACTGTATAGCAAACTAGTTGTCGTTCAAATAAGATACATCAAGAGGTGATTTTATTTAGAAATCAAATAGTAACAGCCTCTAACACAGCGTCCTGAATAACACAATCTTCACAATCCTCCGTGCCTAGTTCAGCCACCAGTGATCTCTGCACTGCTCCCCCTTGACTAGCAGATACATGCTGGCTCGTAGCTGGAGACTGGTCAGCCTCTTGTGTTAGCTCGTCTATGACATTCTCCTCAAACCAATTTTGTCTGTTAAAGAAACATCGTATATCCATTTTCTTTAGCTTGGTGTAGTCTTCCTCAACTTTAGTTGATTTTCCGAGGTTCTATAGGTTGTGTTCGTTGTTACGATAAGAGTAGCCTACCATTTCCGTTTAACACAGACCATTTGAAATTACCACATTTTAAACAAAGCACTTTTTCTTTGTTTAGAAAAAGTAGCAGCCTGCGATTATTAGTATTTTTTTAAAACAATGTTCTAAGCGTTTGGTGGGATGACAGGCTCGTATTCCCAGGACGGGCCCAAGTGAGTCCGAGGGCGGGCTTGGCACTCTAAAGCCCGCCCATGACACCGGGCCTGTCACACCCCCTGACAGGCACCATTGTGTAAAGCATAAAGTACATTGAAGTGAATGGCACAAATTTCTTCTCTGCATTTGATCTATTCACCAAGTGAAACAGTGGGCAGCCATGAGTACAGTACCCGGAGAGCAGTGTGTGGGGACGGTCTTGGGATTCGAACCCATGAATTTCTCCCTACTCACTAGGCCAAAAGCTGCCCCATTGTAACAAGATAATCAGTGTTATTCACTTTACAACACTCCTAAGTTTGTGTGTGTGCAAGGTGTGTGTGCATGTCAGACAGATGAGCAACTCTAGTGGCAGTATGAATGGTTGACTGCGCTGACAGGTCTGCTCCCAGCGCGGCTGTGGTGTGTGTTGGTTAATGTCATTAAGCTGTCATTCTGTCCACCTACCAGGCTGACACAGCCGGCCCCTCCACCAACTCCTTCATGAGCTGAATTAGTCATTCGGCAGCCCAGTCAGTGCAGGTGACATTTGAGTCAAACAGCAGCATGCACAGCATTCGTTTTCCCCTGGGCTCCTTCCACTGTTCAGCGCAGCAATAACTCAGAGTGGTGAAGAAAAACTAGAAAAAAGTGAGATGTTCAGTTTACTCTGTGGTTTTCATGAACTGGGTTTTCATGTCTTTATGCTGCAAGAGAAGTTGATTCATACTCCTGTTTTGGACCAATCCTTTTATTGGAGGTCATAAAAAACTGACTTAAAATTGAATTTAAATTTATATCTTAAAATTAAAATAAAATAGCTAGAAAGGGAGAGTTCACTTCTTGTTGCTTTTACATGTATTTTTCATTTATGGTTTACCAGACACTTACCAGTCATATAAAAGAACAAAAGGAAAATGCTAAAATAATAAAATGTACAAAAATATGACTCTACTCAGCTGTTTTCAATTTAGTATGCTCAATGCAGTAGTGCATTTACAAAAATTCAATGTGTGAAGTGCTTGTATGTGACTGGTAAGTGTCTGGTAACCTGTAAATTAAAAATACATGTAAAAGACAGTTATTTACATACATGCATCCAACTATTTACTCATATACATGTACTGTATTGTACTTGTACCTTGATTATATACATTGTACATACAATACATGTATATGAGTAAATAATTGGATGCATGTTTGTAAATAAAGATGTGTTATTATTATTATTACTATTATTATTATTATTACTACTAATACAAAATAATAATAACAATAATAGTAATAATAATGATTTGTATCTGAATCAAAACTGAGCTACTACTGCTCCTTAACAGTGTTAACATGTAAAAAATCACTGGCATTAAGCAGTTAGATGTAAATACTACATTCTACTGCACACTCAGTAAAAGCTCTGTATATGGGTGTGGGGCTGTAGAAGGGACCACACTACTGTAATGTCATACGCCACAAGCTTTAACAGATCTGACACATTTGCTACATTAATTAGATTATTGTGTCGTCCTGAGGTGATGGTGATATTCATTATAAATTCATAACGAGGAGAAATAAAGGGCTCCTCGCTCTGTGACAGACAGGTAAAGGCACTTCTGGCCCTCCTCTGCTCACAATGGACTAGCGGGGCAGGGGCGAGAGCACCAAATTGGAAACTGGAGGTTTCTCTACTGAAGCTGTCTTATTAATCCTCTCAGGGTCTGTTGACTTCCTGTGCGTGTGTGTGTGAGTGTGTGTGTGTGTGTGAGTGTGTGAGTGTGTGAGTGTGTGTGTGTGTGTGTGTGTGTGTGTGCTTACATTACCCCTCCCCTTCCTTTCACATGCAGTGGTAATGAAGCTGTCATGGCTGCTGCTGTGTGGACACGGCTGATATTCAAATGGGAGAACCGTCACCTGTCCATGACAGAACTGTCCAATTAGAGGCAGAGGGCAGAGACCAGGTCCGGGCATGGGGCCGCCTACTGTAACCATCACCCAAAACAGCCCACACACTCTGACACTGTCTCAGGGTTTACTGCAGTCCACATAGGGTATACAATTGTTCATGGCCAGCACTAGCAGTATAAGAGGTGTGTAGTCTGTGTGGCTCCTATAGGTTTCATAT
Source organism: Alestes dentex (assembly GCA_037576975.1). Taxonomy (NCBI): domain Eukaryota; kingdom Metazoa; phylum Chordata; class Actinopteri; order Characiformes; family Alestidae; genus Alestes; species Alestes dentex. Next base: position 8,849,573 of record JBBIGA010000007.1, read on the forward strand.
ACTCAGTGTGTATGAGTGTTCACTGCATTGACATTAGACATTATTTTCAAATTGACAGCCTGTAGCTATTCTAGTGTTAGGTGTCAGGACCAAACACAGAAAAATAATGTAATTAATTTACATGAGCTCCTTGAGTACTGACAATATACATGATACGCTCAGAAAAGCATATGACAATGTATATAACATACAGTGTGAGACAACATGAAATAAAAAATGACTACATATTACCAATGATAAAATTATGACATATTATGACTTATGAATGTTACACATGATCAATAAAAAATCTAAATTATTATTTATTATTATTATTATTATTATTATTATTATTATTATTATTATTATTATTATTATTATTTATGTTGCCATGAAGCAGAGGCCAATGAAAAATAATGATATCTGACAAAATCATGTGTCACCACATCTTCTCCCACCACACCCATCTATTTTTAATCGGAAACACTAGCTCAGGGACCCTCTCTGATGCCATGTTTCGCTCCGAGACCACAGTATGAAAGAAATGCCTTTTGATGTATAATACATGATTTACACTGTCTTGAAGTTGACTCCTTTCTGGGTTTTTTTTCACACTTAAGCTGATGCCTTCTGAATGAGCAAAAAAAAGTTAGATATAGAGTAAAACAACAGCTTTGTCATTCATGATCTATCAGCCCTATATGTGTCCCATTCATAGCATGCGTAACAAACCCATTTTCAGGAACCCATCTGAATTATTTTCACATAAAAGTCAGGAAGAGGCCTAATTTTAGATGTCATTAATACCATTTTGTATTACAGCAATAATGTTTGATACTTGCTTGGCTTTTTACCTTTGACTCACCCTGTATATTCCATTGACACAATTTTAGCTTTCAGTTTTATCACTTTCAGCAATTCTTGTATTTATTTAATATATTTTATTCATGTGGAAATGACATGTCAGAATCAAGATATTTGAGGGAATGTTATATTTGTCACATTGTCCTCAGATTAACAGTTTTAGAATCACACAAAGCATAAGTAGTGTAGGAAGGCCAAAAACTCAGTCTCACCTTTTGATTCACGAATAAGATCAGAGCTTCAGAAAGAGGTTCTGCTCCTCAGGATGTTCCGCTAATCTGAACCTTGATGCTAGTGGTATATTTCACAGGACAGTGGAGATGTATTGACTGCTCTGTAATTGTCTGCTTCACTTGTCTATAGACAGTTAACCTTGGGCTGTCTGGAGAGAAGCGGGGAGCAGCTGAGACCTCGGCTGTTAACGCCAATCAGCTGCCATGACAACGCTAAAAATGCTCAATCAATGTATGTGGGAGTGAGGCTAACTGAGGGCCACAGAATTTAAAGTCAAAATGAATTGCAAAACATAACATATATTCCTTTGGTACTACTGTGTGTTTCAGGGTGACAGTAGGTGGATAGGCATGGTGGGAGGCAGAGCATAATATATTTATTTTGAGTGTATTGTGTGCAATACTCATTGTTAATATCCATTGTTACAGTGATAGCCACATGTTTTAGTGATATTCCTCATCATCTGATAGTCTGACTAATAAATCTGGGCTTATTGGGTGCCAGGAGAACATCTGCTGTCAAAATGTGTAAAGACAACAGGAAAGTTTAAAAAAGAGAAAAAGGGTCTGGGGTTATTTTTCGAGTTTTGGCTTAGGAACCTTAGTTCCAGCAACAGGTAATGTTAATGTTACAGCATACAATGACATTCTAGAATGAACTTTCAATATTTTGTTTGGTTAAGGCCCGTTCCTGTATGACAGAGACCCTGTGCAAAATGTGAGGAAATGGTTTGGTGTGGAAGAACCTGACTGACCTGTACTGTCCTGACCTCCAACCAAATGAACACACGAGATGAACTCAGCTGATGACTGCCAGCCAGGCCTTACTGCCCAACATCAGTGTCCAACATCACCAATGCTCTGGTTGAATGGAAGCAAATCCCAGCAATTATGTTCCATAAGCCTTGCTGAAAGAATAGAGGCTGTAAAGCAGTAAAGGGAAAAAACTACATTAATGTCTAAGGACATGATATTCAGGTGTCCACATACTTTTGGACATTGAGTGTAGCCAAGCAATGTCCACAGGCGAGGCTGGCAGCAAAACAGTACATTGCAAAATAGGTGAAAGGAGCCTGCCTTCATTCAAGACAGACTGAGGTGACAAAACGTAAAAAGTAAAAAAAGAATTGTGCATGCATGCGTGCGTGTGTGTGCGTGTGTGGAGGTCATTGGTTAGTGCTGAATGAGCGGAATGCTTCTCCAACAGAAGCTGCAGAAGGTGAGAGAAGAGAAAGACTCCACAGGGGACTCAACCATCTGCTGCATGGCACATCAGCACTGCAGTCCATTCGAATCACAAATCAGCACGCACACACACGCACACGCACTTCATTCATAGTCATTACATAGTGTTCATCAAGTTTATAGTAGTTACGGAATATTCTGAATTATTTATAGCAGTTACTAAACAAAAGTTAAACAAATAAAACAGTTTAATGTGGTACATAAACAGTGTCAACATTTCAAAACATACCGTTCACTCCCCAGTCCACATGTGGAAACTATGCTGAAAAAACAGGTGTTTTGTATTCACTGTTTTCATAATATTATGAAAACCAGCACATTTACATACATCTGTCTATTCAGCAGTTTAATCCCACCCATTCATGATGAAGTTATATGGAGTGTTTCAGTTTACATATAATATGTAACATTTTCACAAATCACCCTTTAAAGCACAGTAACAAAACAGCTTGTTTAATTATAAGGGATGTAAAAGGTGTGGTGGGAAAATTGATGTTAAAAATAAATCATTATATTTTGGTACATAAAGCCAGATAACTGTCAAAAGTGTACCTCTGGAAAAAAATAATAAACTGCAGGAAAAATGTGAGGTATAAGACCTTAAACACTGAACAGCAATCCTGCAGGTTAGGGGGTTAATTAACCTGCCATAATGTGCTCAATGCTTCAGAATGCTGAGCTGAAAACTAATGATTTCCATGGAAACTTATCTGTGTCGTGAGGTCAATTACTTGGCTAAATCAAAATAGTTGTGAATATATGGTGAGCAAACCGTCTGGAGAATTGTGTGGGCTGCATGCAGATGTGCTCATGGTCAAAAAGTGAAAATTAGATGTAGATAGAGCAAAGAAAAAAATATCTACAAGAAGAATCCTCCAAATCTCTTGCTCTTATTAACACAAAATGCCTACCATCCCAATGCAATAACTCATTTATCTTTCATCAAAAGCAAGACTCCCCTGCTTTAGTGGGGTGTGTGGGGTGGAAATGTGTGTGTCCTGTCTCTGTGTGTCCTGTCTCTATATCCAGCTCAGTCTGAAAAACAGCTCTCTCTGCCACTGCTCCCAGAGCCAGACATTTTCCCGCTGTCAATCACACGTCGGGTGGGAAATGAATCTGGATGTAGCTTGTCCCTCGTTCATCAAAACTTGACAGGCTACCTTCGCCTGGTTCCGCTTGGGTGGGGCCGCAGTATGGAGCAGACAGCGACGGTACATTGCTGCCTGAGATGAAGAAATTATGGAGAAATGATGTAGGGCAGATCACAGAAACAGTGTCGTTTGGTTGGGTGTTAAATGTCATCTGCAAGCTGCATTTTCCAGCCCATAGATGATTCTACAATGTGACTCATCCTCACACACTGGCTGCGTCTCTGTATTGTAGGTTGCTCCCCACGTAATCTATTAGATGCAGGAGATGCATTGTTAAAACCTTTAAAGCCTAAAAGACAAACTATATTTGTGGATAGCTTGACCCCTAAACCCTTACGAGTCTCAGTAATTACCAGCAAGAACAAAATCTGGGTGTGATTTAATTTAAATAAACTTTATATCAATACCACATCTGTGTCTGTGAGTAAGAGAGCAGATATTTTATCATGATTTGAACTTGGTGAAAATATTACTGCTGTCATGTCGGGTATGGGGTGGACACACTAGCACAGGGGTGTCAAACTCCAGTCCTGGAGGGCCAGTGTCCAGCAAAGTTTGATGGTTCTCCTGCTCAAACACATTCACTAAACCTGGCAATTAACTGGCGAGGTGAACCAGGTGTTTCTGAGCAGGGAAATCACCAAAACGGACTGAACACCGACCCTCCAGGACTGGAGTTCGACACCTCCGCACTAGCAGGAAACAGAGTTAGTAATGGAAATAGGTTTTAATGACAAAGTTCCAAGTTTCAGAGCGCCGTGCAGGCTTATACACACAATCGAGCGTTTACCTAGTAAAGGTACACAGAGAGACCGGAGGACCTTCACTCTGGAGGGCATGAGCGAAAAACACAAACTCTAACACAAAGTTCTGGAGGACCTTCACTCCAAGCGAAACTTTCTCTGAACACTGGAAGGGGGACTCTGCTGCAGAGTCGACTCTTCTGAAACTTAGCAAGCCCTCTGACTTCAGGGGCCAGTACTACTACTCCACACTCCATGGAGCTCTCTCAAGGCGAAGGGGCTTTTGCATTCACGTCTGCAGACACATAGGGGAAGTGACACATGGGAGAAGCACACAGTCAAAACACCAAGCAGCGGGTGTAACGAAAGGTTCCAGCTTCACGTTGCTCAGCTGGCAGAAAGAGCTCTCCACTGCCACTAGAGAGTCCGCTGGTTAGTGCATGCTTTGTCTTTTCTCCTCTACTAGTGAATACAAGCACATGAATCAAGAGTAATACAATATTTCTAGAAACACGAAACCCGAACCCGAGCCACAGGATGGATTTGGGTGACCATGCAAAGACTCTGTGGATCGGGTGGACATTTAAACTCACATACACACTCAGACAGCCAATCACACGACACAGACAATAAACTCACTTTAACCAAACATAAGACATGTGGACATGTTGTTAGGTACCTAGCAAACCAGCTAATGAGCTAACAAACACTCTCACCAAACGCCCACACGCACGACAACCTATGACATCACATGAATGTGCCCAGGGCTGTGTACCACCTAATGCTCTGGCGCCAGGCTCCGCTGGGGGCATGACTGAGACGGACCAGTAGTGACAACTGCTGCATGTCTTTTTCTGTCAAAATACATATAACAGTAACATTCACATTTCACATTTTTGTATCGTACTGACATTGAAACAAATGAATAAAAAGAAAAAGAAGAAGAAGTGCGGAGAGTTATCTCAACAGAACGTTGGTTAAACTGAATGTAGATTTTTCACACAACTATGTCATTTATAAGTAATGGTGTTCTCATATTCCCTACAATACAGAAAAGGCCCAGTTTTGTGGACATGTATTGCACCTGGTTTTGGAATAAACTGCTATGTCAGTAGGGTTTTACCATTTAAACATCCCATTCAGTGCTGGCTTAGGCACAAAATGGGTCTGGAAAGGCATAAAATGGATCTGGAAAACTGGCCCTAAGAGTTTAAACTAAAACCTCTTAGGGTCAGTTTCTTGGACAGAGATTAGGCCTAATCATAGAAAATCTCCATTCTCAGTCCTGTGTAGTTCAAGACAAGACCAAATTCCTAAATCCCAGTAAAACTGTCCCTATTGGTTTAACAGTGTTGATAGGTCCAGACCTTAATTCTTCCTTCACTTTTGTGAAGACATACATTGATTATTAGTTTCATATGTAGTTACTGAATCATTTATAGTAGTCACTGGATAATAAACATTAACCTTAATAACTGAATACTAAACTGAAGTTTAAAGGGTTGAACACCACTGGTATCATACAGCGGCTGGTTGCTGAAGAGACAATGAGGATATAAATTATTGGACAAAAACGTCTCTGGGCCATATCTACTGCACATGCTGATGAGAAAGTCATAAAGCCGCTTCACCTCTAGGATCTGTCCTCCTTACATGATAAAGGTTAAAACGAAAGTAAATTGGACGCAGCTGCCTTATCAACAGATCTAGTGTCTGCCTCCCTGGGTTTTCTTCCTGAATCACACTTGTTATCAGCCAGCTGATAGTCATCTCTACTGACTTGTCTATGAATCCACAGACATTTGTATGGTGCCCTCTCTGGGTTGCTGCATTAGAGAAAGCAACTCTCTGGGTTGTTGCAAGGACAAAGATCTCTTCAGAAGCAAGCACACAAAAAAAATGACTTAATTATACCTTGCACTTGAATCAGCGGGCGTTCGTGATTTCCTCTGGCACATTTTAAATGGGTTTGTATGCTGGCCTTTTAGAGCATGGCTTCCAGCAGGTCCTTACCCAGGGCTGAATAACAGCGCTAGGCTAAAATCTTGTTAGAGGCGGGAAATACGGAACAGGGCTTGGGGGGTGTGCAGTGTTAAGGGTAGGTGTGCACTAGGTGAGCCCTCTGTGTGTGTGTGTGTATGTGTGTAATGGGAGGGGGTGCCTGGGAGAGGGCTCGGTCTCTTGAGGGCCCCTTGTATCCCTGCCAGGTCATATAAATCAGCATGCAGCTTGCGGCCGCAATGAGCTAGAAAATAAAAAAAGCATAAAAGTGTCTGAGTGAAATAGAGGGAGGGAGAATTCTTTTATGATGAGACTAAATTCTCCTTACTCGGCAATAGATCCACTGCCCTGGTCTGATTGTTTACTCCAGGCGCCATTCATCATCACACTGCCACAAATGACTCAAATTACCACACCTGCTCCTCATATAATACTCTTACTATGAGTACTTCACACTCAGGTAATTGTTTAGGCTGAAATTCCTTAAGGACGACCTAATGTTACATGGCACACTTGGGCAGAAAATAAAGTGCAATAATACATTGAAATAGCAGCATTTAACATTCCTGATCCTTATGTCACGTTCTTTCAAAAATAAAGGTTCTTAAATAGTTCTTGCACTGGACATGTTGTAAAGAATATGTATAATATATAAAATCTTTAACTGGTATTGTATTATACTATGTAGAATTACACTTCTTTAACTTAGTTATTTGCACCCGCATATGTCATTAACAAACATGCTTGTTTCAAGAACCTTAATTAAAAGGCTTAAAAGGAACCAGAATCAGTTCTTCAGTGACACTGAGTGAACATATCTTAAGAGAGGTTAAGAAAACATATTTAAGCTTTTAAAAATACATATTTATTAACCCCTGCTGCTTTTTAATAAAAGTTCTGTCAGCTCACTCTCTTGAACCTGTTTCCTACATGGCAAAATTAGACAGAAGAGTGCAGGGCAAGAGGCCTGGCTGTTAGCCCTGACTCAAAGAGACTCTGTGCCTGTCACTCACAACAGCTCATACATCAAAGCCATAACTTGTCCTCTGGCCTCATTGAGTTTTGACCTGACCATGGCCTGAGCCGGCACCCATCACCTTTCCAGCAACCTCCAGCAGATGCTAGCTCTCCTGCCCTTGGGGTGCTAAATCACCTTGGGTCACTTGGCAGCAACTCAGAGGAACCTTGCCCTGGCCATGAATGAAGCCTGAACCTGGCAGCATTGCTGCTAAGCTCAGAGCTTACACCCTAAACACGACTCCAGGTCCCTTCACTTCCGCCCAGCTTGTGGGATTTTTTCGCAGCTATATTGAGAAGCGTGACATTGAGCTTGAATCTACACTTGGGGTCAGTTTGAGTTTGACACCCAGAGGCATTTGTGAGAGTGTGAGCTTGTATGTGTGAGTTTTACAACCATACCAGCTAAGACCGAATCAGGCAGCTGATCCCCTGTCTCAGATAACTCTAGTATCATCTGACATTTCAGGCTACTCTTCACATTGGCAAGCTTCACCACATGGACATGCAAGGCAATCAGTCATCCACTAACAAGCACTAGCCCTCTATGCTGGACAGTTGGCATGCAATCAGATTTGGGTACACCATAAGAGGAAACAGGACCACTGCCCAGTAAATAATCACGCAATGATGGGCCGGCCGAGAGCACAGGCGAGATGTTTATAGCAGGTGGACAAACACCTGTCATACTTATAGCTCTGATTTATTCTGGGAGAAAATTCAGCACATATGTCTCCTTTGACTGCCAAGCCAATTTCTTTCTCTCTATTTTCTCTCTTGCAAAGCCTTGTCAGTGTTTAGGAGCTCTTTAAGTGTGGGAACAATGATCATCCAAAAAATAATCTTTTCTAGTTTAGAGTTTAAAGCGTGGTACAACCTTTTATTTGAGTCTTTTTATATTTAAGCTGGGTCAAACGTGTCAGCTATGCCAACCACAGACTGAGCATGTCTTTAAATCATTTTATAAAATATAGTTTCAAAAATCTCTCATCACTACTCCATATATGAATTCTACAAGTATAAGCTCTGAATCCGACAAAGGTGCTTGCAAGACAACTCAGGCTGTAGCGTTTGCTGTCAGAAATACTGCCTGGGTCACATGCTGGGCTTGCCAGACTTAGAGAACGATTCCAAAAGGTGTGGCTGTGGTCAGCTCTCCCAGCTTCTGTGACAAATCTGCTCAGGTCTGCTGCTTCCACTGGCAAATTAACGAGCAGCAATTAATAACTACTAGGGACCAGTGGGGGCAGTGCTTTTAACAAATTGCTCATCCATTCCCTTAGCATCACAGCCCAGACAGAATAACAGTCTCTGATTTAAAACAAAGGATCTGATTACAGACAGTGTCTCATAAAATGATTATAAAGGTTAAGGTTTGTGGAAGCTGGGGTTTATTCCTATTTTCTTCTTAAGCCCAGGGGTGAGGATGGTTTGGCAGGGCAAGACATGATCTTGTAACAAGAACACACATCTGAAGATGACTTGTGCAGTGAAATCTACAGCTACCGAACCACATCCACCCTGTGCTCTTTTAACATGTGGAGTAGAATCATTTAGCTTACATTTTCCAGCGTGATGTGTTGATTTCTGTCCATTGTTTTGTTTTGTTTTGATATTAAAAAGATAACTTGTTTAAAACTAAATGGACTTTCATCTTCTATGTTTTCATGATAAAATGTTTTGCTTTAAAAAGTGATCAGAAGGCCTCTGAAAAGTGTCCAGAATCCACAAATGTTGTGGAACTTTGTGGGAGTCTACAGGGTTTTAACCCTATTTTATATGCAAACGGTTCTCTGCACATGCGATAGACATCTACAAGCTTAATTCATGGACTAATGACAGGGTTTTTGTCCATCAGACAATGTGAACAAGTGCACCATGGCCCCCTACTTTGAGCCCCACACTCCCTACGCACTGGGTTGGTTTAGAAACTCTTTTTTTTCTTCTCACCCTAAAAAGTCTATTTTACCCTCATTTCTCACTATAAGATTATGTCTGGCCCCATAAAACTAAGCTTTTTTCAGGCCTTGGTCAACTCAATAGAAAACCTTGTGTGATAATAATGCCATTGTAGTTTAAAGGTCAAAAGGCTAAAGGACAGTTTGATCCCAGTATTTTAGTGTAATTTATCTGCCTTAATATGGACAGACAATGTAACAGACAGGTCACTCCAAGTCAGTTACATAAGTGTAAAATTAAAGGTTTTCAAATCACAAGGATACCACCCCAGCGTTTCTTCTTAATTGATAAAACACTCAGCAGGTAAAATATGAAGGCAGAATGCAGTGGTCACTATGAATCACCACAGCTGTGGCCAGCATTCATGAGAAATGTAATGCATCAGCATCTCTGTCTGTATCGATGCTGCCCTACCAAGGTACTTTACATTAGTCTGTCTCATGAGTTGCGTCTACGGATGATGACCCCAATTAATATTTGCTTACATTTCTGCAGCACCCCTGTCAGATTTAGTGGCCAAAAATGAAGATGTGCCTTAATGGTATGCTGATAGAAGGCCAGTTAGAAAAGTAACATATTTCCGAGAGGAATATCTCAGGATACCACATAAATACACTCCTGATATCTCTGAGAGGGGCAGAGAGGGGTGCATGAGGTAGTGGAAAACTAAGGCTGCTCAAAAAATACAGAAGTATTATAGTTTTATTGTTATAAAGCTTCCACAGTCATACTGTTGTGTGTTCTGCATTCATCCCGGCTTAACCACTAAAGTGGTTTACAGTCTTTACAGTCTGGTTTACAGTCTGCAGACTAAATACACAGATAAAGTTGTGCTAAACTAAAACCTAGTCTGAACTTGCTGTTATTAATATTTCTTTCCTCCCCCGTAACTCTCTCTTCTTTCCTGACAGATCAAACTTATCCTTTTATAGTTGCTGGTTTTAATTAACGGTGTTACAGAATCATTAATGGAATTTAGTGCCTGCAAGATTAATAGTTTAATGGCATTTATCTATAAAACCTTATATTTTAGGAAAAAATTGTAATAAAAAAGTCAGAGAGAGAGCCATCCAAAGCTGGGCATGGGACAGGGTGCGAATCCATTAACGAAATCATTTAGTAGCGTCATAAAACTGAGGGGCAATATTTAGCCAAACGGCCCTTGACAGTGTAGTTCTCTCAGTATCAAGCAAAGTTTGCTGAGGGGGTAAAGGACTAAGTGCATCACACTGCCCATGGCTTCAGGAGGCCTTTGGGACTCTGGTATATTATGTTTACCAGGTCACAGTGCTTTTACATACACGGTTTACATAAGGAAATAAAGCTAAACATCCAAAGATCTTGAATTTTTTAAAGTTTTGTGATTCACATTTATTTAAGTGTATATGCAACCATCTAATCAGTGATTACCAGACAACAATTTTGGCTCTGATGTGGAAATCAGATAACATGTGACAATAAGACTGCAATTTATGTATCAGTGCACATCCCTCATCCAATTAGACCTTTATATAAACAGAGAAATCCTACTTAATCCCAAACTAAAAACAAATCCACCATTAGAGAGAAAACAAAAAACAGCAGGTTGGGTCAAATTCTCCCAAAACCTCTATAATGAAGGCACACACTGCTCCCTCTACCACGATGGACTAGTCCCTATGGCACACACATACTCCTTTTAATGTAATATCGCCTATGACTAATTATGGTAATTCATTACACCTCCAATTAGACTGTGGGATTTATGGCAAGCTGGACCCATAAAGCACAGGATTTATAGAGGCTTTGAATGTCACCCAGAGAACAGCGGGCCGGCTCCTCATCATTCAGCCCCCAAGCCTGGAGCTCCATATATCATCAGAGGAAGACACAAAGGCATCCCATCCTACTCCACTCAGCACCAAACTTGCCCATCTCTCCACAGACACAGGCATACTTGTAGATGTAAACATCAAGTATGTTTGCATATCTGATTTACATTACTGCTCTAAAGTCACTTCTTGCATCAGCCATAACATTAAAACCCCTGACAGGTAAAGTGAATAACATTAATTATCTTGTTACAATGGCACCTGTGAAAGAGTGGGATATATTAGGCAGCAAGTGAACAGCCAGCTATTTGAAGTTGATGAGCTGGAAGCAGGAAAATGGGCAAGTGTAGTGATCTGAGTGACTTTGACAAGGGCCAAATTGTGATGGCCAGACAACTGGGTCAGAGTATCTCCAAAATGACAGGTCTTCTGGGTGTTCCTGGTATGTAGTGGTTAGTACCTTCCAAAAGTGATCCAAGGAAGGACAACGGGTGAACTGGTGACAGGGTCGTAGGTGCCCATGGCTCACTGATGCACACAGGGAGCAAAGGCTAGCCCAATTGGCAGAAATGCCTGAAAAGCTTAATGCTGTGATAAAAAGGAGTTAGAACAGACAGTGCATCACAGCTTAATCTGTATGGAGCAAAATAGCTGCAGAATGGTCGGCGTGCCAAAGCTGCCCCGCTGCTAAATGTGAATACAATGGGCAATGAGAACATCAGAACTGGACAATGTAGCAATGGAAGAAGGTGTCCTGGTCTGGTTTTCTTATTCATCATGCAGATGACCTGGTGCATGTGCATCACTTACCAGTGAAGAAATGGCACTAGGATGGAAAGGAACACAGGAGGCAATGGGCTGCTCTGGACACTGTTGTACTGGCATTCATGTGAATGTTACTTTGACACAAACCACCTACCTAAACATTGTTGCAGACCAAGTACACCCCTTAAGGAGCTGAAGGTGTTGACTTGGCCTCCAAAGTCCTCAGGTCTCAATACAATGAACCATTTAGGTGATGTGTTGGATAAATGAGTCAAATCCATAGAGGTCCCACCTCACCACTTACAGAACTTAAAAGATCTGCTGCTAATATCTTGGTACCAGATGCCACAGCAAACCTTCAGGTATATTAAAATATGCTTGCCTCAAAATGTATTATGTATATTAAAATGCCTCATAATTGTAAAACCTAGATAAAATATTAAGTTAGATGTTCTAAGAAATTACTATACATAGATCATGTTATTTACCCCTTAATGTTTTTTTTGACCATCCTCAAAATATATTGTTTTACCTTGGTAAAACAAAAAATAATGCTGTTGATATGGAAATTGTTTCCTTTTTAAAAATTCTGCGTGAATTACTGTGATGCATTTATCGGAACCACAAAACGAACATGTCCAAAAAAGGCTCAACCAAGGTCGAGAGCAGGTTTGTAAATGCTGCTGGAGTCATGGGCAGGGTTCAAATGGGCAGGTCTTTGCTACCTTTGGCAGAGTCCAGCCCTGCACAGCAGGGCCCCTGGGAGGCTGATTTGTTTCTCTGCCTTTGCTGGTGCTGACAGGAGCTGGGGACTGTGTTAGGAGTGTGCTCCAGCTCCAGCATTTCAATCAGGCACACAGCAGGGCAGCCCATCTGCTGCCTCAAGCTCTCTCAGGTCCTATAAAACCAAACGAGAGAGAGAGAGAGAGAGAGAGAGAGAGAGAGAGAGAGAGAGAGAGAGAGAGAGAGAGAGAACTGAAGAAAATATGTGTGAAACATATTTTTGATACCATATAATGTCAATGTTAGTAAAAAAAAAAAAAAAAAGTTAAAAAAGCAGTAAAAAAAAAAGCAACTTTGTTTTTTTAAAAGTAGTAGTGTTTACTTGACCTGTTCCTCTATTTGGAAAAAAAACATTAATTAAATACTGATTCATTTTCAAAATAGGTGTTTGCATCTTAAACATCGATGTTGATTTGATATTGAAGTTAAGCTTACTCAAATAGAGGAACAATTCAACTAAACACAGGAACACTTGTTAGTGCTGCAGAATAAAAAGAGTTACAGAAATTTTGTAAAATCAGTATTCTGTATGGCAGACTTGACTCACTAAAGAACACACCAGAATCAGATGTGTCGAGACATGTATCGATTATTGATTTGCCCACCTTTGGGCTCTTTCTTCATTTTAAAAAGGACAGAGAGTAGCAGTAGTTGTCTTAACCTTTACTAAAGCACAATGCTGAGAATGAAACTCTTTATTTGTTGTTTGACACATTCTTGCGTACCTGATAAGACTTGTCATAAGTCGATAATCTATCTAACACTTCCCATAAAAGAGCTTCTTTCTCTCCTTTGTTTTAGTCTCTTATGTCAAAATGCAGAGCCCGTTGGGGGAACAGATGATTTCCCCCTCGTCACCCGCCCCTTTCTGTCTCCAGGAACTGGAGAGAAATGTATAATGCATACTAATGAACCCCCACCTCCCACCACAGGTGTCTTACAACCCCTCTGTTACTGTCTTTGTTTCACTCTCTCACTTTCTGAGACATTCAGGAACAATCCACTGACAGATGCAGACCATTTTTCTTAGCAGACTTGGTGTATTTCTCCAAACCAAGTTTCAGCATGTTCTCCAAACTACATTTCAACTGATGAAACAGAATTTCCTCTGATATAAAATACACTCCAAATATTTCTCCTGATATCTGTATTTGCATGAGATCTACTGTCTATAAGCTGGGTTTGGCTTGAGGCAGCATATTTACAATACACACAACCTAATAAGAAAGAAAGATAGCTTTTCTGTACATCTACCTTATGTCCAAGTATTTGCCCTGGGTGTTAGATATTGGAGAAGATTTCAAAGCGCTATAGAAAAGTAGTTCAAGCAAATGTAAAAAAACATAACCATCTGGAATTGACTGGAAAATCAACAACAACCAGATGAACCAAGGAAAATTCCAGACAGCAGAGCTGTTGAGAAACAACTGTTGATGCAATTACCACCAGTGCAGATACCAGAGACTGAAAAAAGTTGAATGTTTTGTATTTCATCAGTCTCCTGATTTAAATTTTGCACACATTTCATGTCAGAAATAGAACACGTCTGCAAAGCATTACAAAGAAAAATGGTGTAATTAAAAAACAAATTTTAATTAATTAAATCCAATGAAAAAGTCTTAAACTAAAAAGTTAAAGCTTACGAATGGCAGTGGTGCCTTTATTTTGATAAATTAGTCACTTGCTTGAAGGATTGACAGGTGTGTTTTTAGAGCATTGGGCAAGTTTGCAGAACTGTTTAAAACACATAGAAAAATGCGCAGTTGGTTTGTGGCCAGGTTCTAACACACTGAGGGAGCATCTATTCTTAATTTAGACGTGACTTTCCAGCACACAAGCCAGGTAAACATAAGAGTTGCAGTCTTTGTCGTCTCTTCGTAATCCATCTAGAGAGGATCCAGGTATACTCAAACTTTGCTATACCAAGGGCTGATGTGTTTCCACAATTTCATATCCTGAAGATGATTACAGGCAGGCTGATTGTAAAAGTGGCAAATAGCAAGTTCCTTCCTGCCTTATTCCTACTCTTTCTAGCACTCATTTGATCAGGGACACCCACCATTTGTGCATTTTGTAGGTTTACAATTAATGAAGTTCATCTGTTGCAGTTGATACATTTGTACTGTGTTGGAGTTGCTGCTGTGCAGAGAATGACCTTCCACTCACATAATATCTGGTCAGCAGTGGTCCTGTGGTGGCCCCTTTCCATGTCAGATGGGTAGAAGGAGGCTGAAGAATTGTGTAGCAAACAGTCAGAAATTGTAACCTACTAAGTAAAGCTTTATGGTAGTGACACCTGAAAAATATTCAGGAGTGTACATATTTAATACACAGTACACATATGTGGTGACTGGGGTGGTATCATTCAGGGAATGGAACATTATTGTATCATACTGCATGATACATTTTTCAAACTAAGTTACTTTTTTTTTTTTTTTTACTTTAAGTTACAAAAGCCACAAATATGTCCCTTTCCATGAAAAGTGTTGGGTGCAGCATTGAATCTTAAGTCATTTCTTGTTTTAATGTTGTTTACTCTTGTTGAATTTAAGCAGTCATTGAGGGACGAGGTCTGTTGGGTACATAGATTCGAACATCAAGTCTGCATTAGTATACATTGCAGCATTATGTAATCAGCCATTTAAAATGTCTTCAGTATTTATTGCATGCAGCTTGGCTGAATGAGTTAATATGCTAATAGAAACAATTCATTTGGGAGCACTCTGAGAAGGTAACGGTCTGACTCATGTTGTTAATTAAGTTTTTCACTCCAGTGCCCAGACATTCTGTGGATGTCAGTACAGCAGTGCGCTTGGACCATGAAGATACAATCCAATACACGAAGCAATTCTCCCACACAAGATAATCAATCCAGCAGCTAAATAAGTGCTATTTGATTTGTTTGTATGTTAGAGCATTAAAAAGGTCAGATGCTTCCTTCCCTCATCGTGTGTTAATTTCAGTATTTATCAAAAGCATGAATGGAGAAAATAGGATATATCTGATAAAATCTGATTTCATGCATCGAGGAGGAGGAATAATCACTGAGTCAAATATTCAGTGGTGTTTTTAGACCCCAAATATCTATACCATCTATCAAATTAAAATATCTATCTGAAGTTCAAAACAAAGAGCCTTGCTGCTGTAATAAAAACTAAATCTTCGCTGCCACCTGGTGGCTGAAATATGAGCCAACCACAGTCAGAGGAAAGCATATGATAAAACAATTCAAATATTTACACAGATAAAGCTTTATTTTATACAACTTTTAAACATATTTGTTTGACATAAAAAAGGACAAACAAAACATTATCTTCATAGATTTGTTAATACGGCCTAAATGTATGAATTAACTTAGAGAAGCCATCTTAATTCATGTACATTTCACAAGGATGGATATAAAATGTCTTTGAGTTGTTGCACAGTCTGGTAGATCTGGTAATACTGGCATGAAATACAATGGAATTAACATCAACTTCAGAGGATCACACTAGATGCCCCTAGAAATGACACACAAAAAAAACAGATTACAGCATTTGAGAATGGTTTAAAACTGACCTGGCCGATATACTTGCAGTCTTAGCTGAACGTGAAAGTGCAGGTGTAAAAACATTGTGATTGCTGTAAGCCCTTCTGTCACATACTTACTTCAAGGCCCTCACAGAATGTACAGCTCAGTCAGGAAGCTTTTGGGAACTATGCCAATCACACCTCTCATCTCCCCAACCCACCAGCCAAAGGTATCATACTCCTGAAAGACAGAACACACATACAAATATGAGCACACATACATAATTTCACCAGAGTGGAGCATCTAGTCTCATCTTTGCTTTAAAGTTGTTAATCCAACCCATTACAGTTATAGAAGGGCGTCCTGTTTCACCAACTGCCTCACGATTGTTCTTCATTGGACTACATATTACCAGCTATTATTTTGGTGGTGGACCATTCTTACCACAGAAGAGATATTAAAATGGTCATGGCATGGTAGTACATGTTGCACCTATAGGACCACATTAGGCACAGCTGTGTTGTTCACTTATTACTTTGGGGATTCTGAGGATTCAAAAATTTGCCACCAAAGACACCCCTTTGGTGAGCCTGTAAATCATTCAATACATGTGGGTCAAACCTGACCCAGAACAAAACCAAAGTAAAAACATCTATAGCAACAAAATGTAAGTTTTTTATTTTTTATTTTTCGTCAGAATCAACTTTTAGGCTTAAATGTATATTTGGGAGTGTTTCAACTGTGAAAACACTGTAAATATAATATGGATTTAAATGTCAAAGCAGCCGGGAATTTGACATAAGGGTTAAACCCTCACTCAGCAATCAGAGCCGTGACACAGCTGTGACCCGACAGGAGGACAATTCTTAAACATTGTCAGAAAGTAACCAGCAGCCAATTTTTACAGTGCATTGATTCGTTCACCTCCAATTTCTTTCGTCTTCACTCCTGTCATCCCTCCACCCCTTCACTCTGTCTCAAGGACACATGTATCTTCAACAGAACAAAAAACATGACCATACTGCTGCTGTCATAATAAGTCTTGTATGTCTGACATAACTTTACAGGAGATGGCCGATCCATCATCATGTAAAGGGTAAGATGTGTTTTCAACTGGTGTCAAAAAAGTAGATAAATAAAATGAACAAATAACAAACAGAAAAACAGAAAACAATGGGGTTTTTTTTACAATCCAGCTAATATTCTTTGTGAAACGCTTAAGGTCTGGCAGGATTCTTGCTTTTCCTATATAGCGTCACTATGAAGATGGATGCTTGGTACTGTATAATCTCATGGCGTAGAAGCGCATAAAGATAAAGACAAAAGTATCTCTCACAGGCACTGCATCACTTTTACGAAAAGCAGATTCCAGGTTGACATCACTGGCCGTGTGTTTCTGACAGAAGCTTTGTTGTCTGAGGCAAACTAGTGGAGCAGAAATGAGAGACAGCAGAAGTTGTCTCTGGCAAAAAAGAAGAGAAGTGGGGTAGCAGAGGATGGATAATGTGAATGCCTGAGATCTTATAAGGATAGGAGTACCATGGGAAGGATGGCTCAGGCATGAATCAAATACTTCATCTTCCAGCAGACACTTGAAGCAAACTGGTCAGTGTAAGTCATTTTACAGAGGGCTAGTGGCCAGGCCAACATAGTCCATGCACAAATTACTGTAGTCAACAGCATTACTTAACACAGGTGTTAAAACTACTTTTAGGTATAAAGATTATATGTGTTTTTAACAAGAGTTTGGGAAAGAACCCTTAAACAGGGCTGAATGATTGTGCAAAAATATCTATTATCTAAGTATCAAAAAAAATTTTGACTGGTACTGTAATCATAAGTTAGTTCTCATGCATTAAGCTCCAGGTCTTATTTTTCCACCAAGAAGACCAGGACATATAATTTGCATTTTCCAGATTTGAGACAAGAGCACTGAACTAGACTGGCAGTTCGCCAGGTCTTTGTTATTAAATTTCGTTATCATTACATGTCCCCAATTATGTTGAATAATGTAGGATATAATTAAAATGAAAGCTCTTGTGATTTAAAAATTGTGCTCAGATTACAGTACTCACAAATCTGTTTTAAACCTACTCCTCATAACAAGAGTGACTTTAATGAACTTGAAGCTGGCAAAAAAGATTAAGAAGGAGTAACTATTTTTTTTTTACTTTCTTAAATAATGGATTATTTTCCCAAAAGGACAAGTGTCTTTGGAACACATACTCATGTATTATTTTAGCAGATGCTTCTATGGCCTAAGGAGCCCAAAATGCATTAAGAAATGTACAGATTAGTTTTTAAGGTTATTAAAGTTTTAATGCAGTGTTTTCCCAATAAGGTTGTTTTAACTAGGCTAGGCTTAAATTGGAAAAGCTATTTTGGAAGAGTTAAAACAGGTCTGGAATCCAAACATCTTTATCCAGTGCACTCGATCCCACAGCAGCTGGTTCTTCATGGTGCAGAATGACTTTTATAGCCTCTCTTCTCTCTGAAACAGAAGGCTTTGATCTCCACACAGCAGATGAGATACCTGCCCTCCATCCATCCTCTTCCACTGACTCACTGCACGAGAGAACCTCTCTCTCTACATAGCATGGATCGAGGAATGTGGTTTGCATCATCCCGGTGCAGGGGTTAAATATGAATTTTTGCAGCCCTCCACTTGACCCGTAGGGACTTAAGTGATACTGGGTGCGCAGTAGGGACAGATGTAAAGATTTCAGTTCCAGCCAGGGAGGCTCTTAGTGCCTCTGCACACAGATCGACCTATAAAACACATGGCTCCTTAATGCTGCTGCTGACAGCTCCCACAGACATGTGCTGTAATGGAGGGGCAGACATGGGCCCACAGTACTGCACTGTATCTGTCTGCTGAGAATGGGAACAGGCCCCAGTTCTTCCATTAAGATCATAGAAATAGCAGTAAAGAGATAAGGAGAAAGAACAGAAGAGCTTTTGTAATCACATGCATGCATTTAGGTACATTTATTGCATAGATGGACCTGAAAGCCCTAATCAATGCTTCGTCATTTTATTATCTGGTCACCTCAGTGTAAGAGGTGAAGGGGTGCATAATAGAGTCGTCATAATGGTTTGGCTGAATCAGTGCCCTTTAGTATATGGTTCAATGCATTATCATCATCTCAAAGTATTTGAAATGATTGACTTGCAATTTAAAACTTTTTAGTTACATTGTGGATACACTAATGTAACTAGAGAAGGAGAATACACATCAATAAAAATAAACGCTCTTAAAAATAATGGTTCGTCAAGTATATTTTGATTGGAAAAATCACTGGTCCCCTTCAGAGTATGCGGAGGCTTTTTGAACTTTAAAAAGGTTCATTCTAAGGAAACATTTCTGGCACCTATATATAAAGAGTACACATTTCATTCAAAAATAGCCCCATCATTTTATACTGACCCAAAACAAATTAGCATATGCTTAAAATGAGATAAGACTGTTACAAAAAAATAAAAATAAAAAATCACACCCACTGTGTACAGTGTGGGACAGGACCTCACACGGAGTGCCATATAATAGAAAAGCACAGTTGTCCAGGCCATGTGAACCAATTCAGGAAGTAAATGTGGACTGTTAGAAAGGGAAGCTTCCTGTTGCTGTCCTTTGAAACAGCCACACCTCATTGACGAGGGTATCAGTCAGTGCCTCAGGGCCGCCATAGCGATCAAGGCTCTGCGGGTGTGCGAGTGTGTGTGTGAGGGTGGCGCACTAACAGATTACCAGGCGTGTGTGACAAGAAAGACAGCAACCGGAAAAGAGAACAGACCTCACACTCCACCAAAACACCTCTACAAGCCTAAATACATGCTGTTAAGCATGTGTGTACATATATACGTATATACACACACAGAGAGACGCATGCGCACACACACACACACAGTTCAATAAAGATCAATTATTTTCATTTCCATCAGTATGATTTAACCTTGAAATGCCATGGTTTATGGCCAGTACATGCACTATATCCATTATTTCTTTTTGCTCATAGAATATGTATAGGCCTGGCCTGGACCAGGTTCGGGTAACGCTTAAACATTAAGGTCTAATGCTTGTTTAAGGTATGGATAAGTACTAATCAGCTAATGCACAAGTTGTAATGCTTGGGTCGTTTTCTTACTAACAAAAAATAAATAAATATAATACATTGCCATTTACATGGGTGTAAAAATAATTTTTTCCAAGTCAGTTTAACCTATGTTTAAGTAATTAAACTAATGGGAGTTTGTTTTTTTCTTATTTCACTTACGCCTTGTTACATTTGTTTTACAGATGTATTTTATTCATTTGCATATTCATTTCTGTTGTATTTTACTCTATAGATTACTTATAGTACTTACAAGGTAATAGCTAACATGTACATACAGGGCCCTACTGTAAATTAGATGAAGGACTTTGAGTTATCAGGATTAAATACTTTGTAATTTCATATTCTTTAACTGTTTAGTATGTATTTCTTCTTTAGTATTTCTTCTCTAGTTTTCAATATTATATAAGATGGTCTTTGTCATTTACAGCAGGGATGATTCATAATGTTTGGTATTCCTCTAATGGATCACCTAGTACAGTATTTAAGTCTTAACAGAAAATGACTTATTGTAGTGCACCACTTGTCATCAAACTCACTAACACATGGTTTTGCTTTGAAAAGAGGTGTGTGTGTGTGTGTGTGTGTGTGTGTGTGTGTGTGTGTGTGTGTGTGTGTGTGTGTGTGTGTGTGTGTGTGTACGTGTAGGCATGTCTGTTGGTGTGATTTAAGGCCCTGACACCTCCCCCTGGTCTGATGGTCAATACCCTTTCAGAGTGGCTGTGGGTCTGACTGGGTAATGGTGAGGAAAGGGGGGGTTCTGCAGCTGCTGCATGGCCAAGGAGAAGGAGCCTGGTCACTAATAGCCCCACTAGTCTGCTCTCCAGACTGCACTCAATTATCTGTAAGCCACAGCTGGACACTAAACCCAGACCAGCTTTATGGTCATCTTGGCCAGAGCAGGGGGAAGGGGCTTCAGTACAAACTACACCTCACACAATCAGTCTAAACACCAACAGAAAAATAGTCACAGCAACCCACAGCATCACTTCACTACCAAATGTTTCTTAGTTAGCTAAAGCAATCAAAAGACTAGAAGCTTACATGACCCAAACAGATGTTATAGTAATACTGTATAATATTTAAATAATATTGATAACATTCTTATGTAAATTCTAATGTTTGGACTTATTATCAATCAGTGGAAACACTGTTCTGTGTTTTAAATGCAAATGACACGAAATAAGCAAATCCAGGGGTGAATTTTCTTCACTTAGCCACCAGGTGGCAGACTTGCTCTTAAAAAGACTAAAAGGCCTGGGTCTCATTCTGTCTTTCTGTCATTTTCTGACAGCTTGCTGACTGCTAACAAAATTGGCTGATTTCCCTGTTGGCACTCTGTGAAAAGTATGGAGATTTTTTCCAAAAATGAGGCATCTGCAACTCTTGTGATGATAATATATCTGGTTTTACGGAGAGGGCTAATTTATGCCCTCTGTCTCTCCTGCAGAAGCGCTTTGAGAATGAGAATGAACTGAGAAAAGCCCACAAGCTTGAATAAAGCCCTCACTGTCTCCTTTCCCCCTTAGGCCTCTTTCTTGTTGTCTAAAAGGCAGTAGGTTAGAAACCAGCACAGGATGTTACAATGCCATGTTTTTAAGTATTTTAGTCATGAGACAATTCAGACTTAAAAGATAAAAAATCAGCATATGGGTCATAATGTAGGAACCTCTACCTCACCCTTTTTATTTCAAATAATAAATAGTAAAAATATCAGATCAATGTCTCAAAAGGCAAAAGTGCAACATTCAAAGGAACAGAAAAACCAGCCCTATGTTACTTTAACCTGAAGGTTATCAAGCTAATCCTGTAAGCCACGTCCAGACCTGAGCACTGGGCTCTGCACATCACTTCTGAGAGGTATGGGAAGTCATTCTCCAGCACACCTGGTGCAAATCTAGTGCTGGATTCAGAGCTTCCTGAAAACACAAACTGGCATTAAAGACATCAACAGTGAGAGGGAATGACAGAGCCATGCTAAAGGTCTGCGGACAGTGACCCTAACTGAACATGGCATTAAGCCTCCCAGTAGAACACTGCTGAAACACACATATACACATACACAGACGACGGAAGGAGAAGTGGAGGTGGCAGAATGCTACAGGCTGCCAGCCCACTGCACTCCAGGCCAAAAGCACTAAAATGGTTTCCGTAGTGACAAGACTAATCCCATCACTGAACACTGGGAGAGGGTTCATCTCATTCTGACATTCAGGGCCTTAGCTCTGTACCTCCGACAAAGACACTAATCCTCAGATTAACACATAAAAGCCTTAATGATTTAACACACTATCATCACATCATAGTAAACAGATATTTAGAGATATAACTAGAAATAAAGAAAGAAAAAAAATCTACACACATGCACGCACACACACACACACACGTGCGCACACATGCGCGCACACACAGGCAAGCATAAGGATCTGAATGACTTCAACAAGGCCCAAATTGTGATGGCTAAATGAATGGGTCAGAACATCTCCAAAATGGCAGGTCTTGTGGGGTGTTCTGTATAATAGTGGTCCAAAAAATAAAAAATAAAAAACTGGGTCATGACTGGGTTCATCACAGCTCGCTGCGCAGGGGGCTACATATCTGCAGACAAAACAGTGTGTCCATGCTGAACCCTGTTCATTGCAAAAAGTGCCAAAATCAGTACTGGACTATGGAGCAATGAATGTAGGTAGTCTCACATCAAGTGGATGTGCAGACGTGTGGGGCGCTTGAATAAAGGAGATGTGGAATCAGGATGCACAATGAAAAAAAGGCAAGCGCTCAGAAGCAGTGAGATGTTCTGGGCAATGTTCTGCTAGGAAACCTTGAGCTCTGCCATTCATGTGGATGTTACTTTCACATGTACTGCCTACCTTAACATGGCTGTATACCAGGTATAGCCCATCATGACAAGGGTATTCCCTAATGGCAGTGACCTCTTTCAGGGAGTTAATGCACCCTGCTACACTGCAAAAATTGTTTAGAAATAGTTTGAGGAACCTGACAAATTGTTCAGGGTGTTGACTTGGACTCCAATTTCCCCATATCTAAAGGTGTTGGACAAACTACTCCAATCCGTGGAAGACCCAACTTCACAAGTTACAGCACTTCAAGTATCTGCTGCTAACATTATGGTGACAGATACCACAGCACACCTTTAGAGGCCTTAATGAGGCAGAGCTGTCTTGGGGGAGTGAGACAGGTTAACAATATCAGGCAGGTGGTTTTAATGTTATGGCTGATGTACATAGAACAAATATTTTTTGCTTGTTTTCAAATGTGCCCTCCTGAAAACCCTTGTCCTGCACTTCCTACTCTTTAATTCAGTCATTCTGTCATTGGACAAACCTGCAGTTGCAAAGATTGTGCAGGAAACTAACAAATGTTTTTTTCTTTGGTAAAGAGGGGTCATGAAAGACTTATGGATTCATTTTGACCCTGAAGTTGTCACCTCTGTTCCTGGAGTAACCCTTTCCCTGCACATTTTAGTGGTAATCCTGTTCTAACACTCCTGATCCAACTAATTAATCAATTAACAAGCTCCTCCTGAACTAATGTGTTGGAGAAGGGATGTTAGAGAAGGGAAAACACCACACATGTAGGACAGGGTTCACTCTGGGACTCCAGGTGAGTATTAAATTCCGTTGTACATCCTACAGGAATTTTTGAGAGTCGCTGTCCAGATATTAGCCTCTAGAATAATCACCACTTTTCAAGTCCCTGCCCTGCAGTCATTACTGATGACTGATCCAATGTTTCCTCCTAAATATAATTTCAAATTTAATTTAAACAAGCATTTAAACTTTATAGCATATTCAGTGATGCTATACCTTGCTGAGGATATAGATGGCATCTCCTCTCTTGAAAGACAGTTCATCAGGTTGGTCTCCAGTGCAATCCCATAAACCCTGGAAGTAGTTCTGGTAGTCTGTGCTCTTATTTGCCACTGGATGGGGGAAAAAGACATATAGAGATATTTACAAAATACATGAGAGATTCTGATGCAACATGTGCAATCTTTGGGGTGGGATTATTATTATTATTATTATTATTATTATTATTATTATTACTGGGTGAAATGTGCAACTTATAATGTGCAAGTTATAATGTGCAACTCTTCTGGTGCATTATATTGTTTTTTCAATGCCTGTACAGAGTGGATTTATAAATATATGTAGAACACTGTGGAGATTTTATACACACACATACACACACACACACACACACACACACACACACACACACACACACACACACACACACACACACAC
>JBBIGA010000007.1:8887496-8906352 GCA_037576975.1 Alestes dentex
AGCCACACCTGAGTAACTGAAAACCAAGACCAACTGATTACAGAGGTGGAATTAGGTGTGCCTCCTGCTTGGTTGGAACAAAAACCTGCACCTACAGCGGGCCTTTCTGGACAGGTTTGTGCACCCCTGGACTAGAGGATGAATAACACACTGTGCACACACACACACACATACACACACACTAACATTCCACCACCATGTGTGTGTGTTTCTCTGAGAAACAGACACACATGCACACATACTAACATTCCATTACTGTGTGTTTGGGTGTTTCTCAGAGAAAGCAGAAAAATATGTTTTGTTCATGAGCAGAATACTATCACATTTCAGTCATCACTGATAAGTCTGACAACATAGATAAGAGCTTTGTATATCATTTTGCTATGCAAGCAAACTTAAAAGATAATTTCACTGTCCCAAAAGTAACTTCTCACAAAGTAGAAAAAGCAATAACGTGTCTGCAAGTCTAATAACTAAGGTTAAGACTTTAAAGCACAAAATGCAGCACAGTTAATATGTTACTGAAAGTGCTCTTGTGCCATATGCACTGAGAGTTGGTACTCCCTTTACTTCAAAACTGAACCTCAGTTGACCTGGCCGCAGCTCCATCCGGCACGCAGGGGGAGAAGAGAGATGGAGTGACCTTTAACCTTAAGAAGAAGAGGGCAGCACACTCGTATCTCATCCCCTCTGAGACAGCCTTGTTTGATCTGGACTTACCTCAGTTCATGCGTCTTAGCTTCTGGCACCAACCTTAAGCTGAGGAATGTTTGTATGTGTCTGTGTTAATACATATATTATATTGTATTATATTATATTATATTATATTATATTATATTATGGAAGAAGGTGGTCTGGTCTCAAGTCAAGAGGGCATTTATTGTTATTTCAGCCATATTCAAGTACACAGTGAAATTAAACAATGTTCTTCCAAGACCGTGGAGCAACACGAATGAAAACAGAACACCGCAAGACTACACAAGTGCAGGTATGAACTGGACTAAGAGAAAGTGTAAAAAACTGTATCATAAAAGGGCAACAATATAATAATTTACAGGACAAGACAACATACAGTGCAGTTGACAGGAACTATAATGTTGCTAGTGTGGGTGAAAGCAGTATTCTAGGAGTGCAATCATAAATTATGCAAAAGAAATGCAAAGAAATGGGTAGACAGCAATAAATAATTGTGCAAAAATAGCAAATAACAGCAACAAAAATGTACAGTATGTAATAATGGGGAACTGTTGGCCTGGTGGGTCGGGATTGCCCCTGCAATCAGCAGGTAGTGGGTGTGAAACACAGGACTGCCCCACACACTGCTCCCTGGGCGCCACTGTTGGGTTAAATGCAATTTAATTTCCTCTGGGATCAATATAGTATGTGTACAGGGTATTTACAGTGGTAGTTGAGGAGTAAGTTTCTTTTGTTTATGCGGAACAGTTTAGTGTGTGTATACTGTGTTATTAGGAGAAAGGAAACACTTCAGTAGTGAAAGCCCAGATCAACCACCATGTTTGTGGCTTTGTAGATGCAGTTTGTGGGGTAAATATTTACAACAGAGGGACCCCAGTGATCTTTTCGGCAGTCCTTATCCTCTGTAGGGTCTTACGATGCAGCACAATTTCCATTCCACGCCAGGATGCAGCTACAGAGAATGCTCTCTAGTCTCTCTGTAGAGTGCAGTGAATACTGTGTGTGGTGGGGGTTATTGCTAACTCATCAGTCTTTGTAGGAAGTACAGATGATGCTGGGCCTTCTTGACATTGGTCCACTTGAGGTTCTCCACAGTGTAAACACCAAGGCTCAGCATGATGGCACTGGAGATGTTGTTCCCAGTTCTTACTGGTTGGGTTTTCTCAGACAGGGAGACCAGGATCCAGTTTCAGAGGTCTGATGAATCACATTTTCTTTTACATCATAGGGACAGCTGGGTGTGTGTGCATCGCTTACCTGGGGAAAAGGTGGCACCAGGATGCACTGTGGGAAGAATGCAAGCCAGCAGATGCAGAATAACTGTACAGGAATGGTTTGACTATTGTATGACAAAGGTGTTGATTTGGCATACACATTCCCCAATCTGGACAAACTGGTGTGATCCATGGATACCTCATTTCACACTGAACATGACTTAAAGTATCTGCTGCTAATGTCTTGGTGCTATCACAGCACACCTTCAGAGGTCTTGTGGAGTCCATGAATTGACAGTAATGTTTTGGCCGCACAAGAGGGATTTACACAATATTAGGCAGGTGGTTTGAATGTTATGGCTCATTGGTGTGTAGTATATTTTGCAATAGCATGTGGGCACCCCTTCAGCTTTTTCAGCCACACCTTTCTCTAACAGGAGCATAAAATCAAGCATACAACAATGCAATCTCAACAGACAAAGACTGACAGCACAAAATGTCATAATTTGGGGACCTTAATGACCTTCACATTCTTTACTTTATATTCTTTAAAACTGGAAAGGGTTCTATACTCTCTCACATCTCATTCACAAATTCTTTCAGAAACATTTATTGAAATGGTTTTAAGGGAGCCAGAAATAGTAGTACTATTGCATTACACAAACCTTTATGGTATTCTTATTTTTAGGTGCTATTTGGATCATTAGCTAGTTTACAAGCTCTGTTGTTTGCTGGCTCAGGTATGTTAAAGTTGGGAAAACACAAAAATGTGTTTAGCGTTGGGGGCCTAGGACTGACTTTGGAAACATTAGTCTAGGAGTAGCACATAGCAGATTAAAAATAATCTGTCCTTCAGTTGAAACATTCGCTATAGAGTTCCAAGCTGCCTCTGGAAGCAACATCAGCCCAAGAACAGTTCTTCAATAATTTTATGACTTTAGTTTCCAACGCAGTCATGCGAGCAACCTTACTCAAGCCTAAGTTCACCATGCACTATGCCCAGCATCAGCTGCAAACATCTCTATAATGAAGTAATTAATCATGCTTTACCATCTGACAGAAAAATCTGGGTTTGGTGAATCCTCAAAAATATCACCTGCTGACATAATATTTTTGTGGAGGGTTTTTCGTAAAATGTTTTGTGGAGGGTGTGAATGGTCTGTGAGGTCTGTGACTGATCTGTGGGCCCAAGTGCCTCTGACTTTCTTACTATGTCTGGAAACAGAATATTTACCATCATGCTTACTCTTTCACCATCCTGAGAACACTGAAAGCCCTGGGTGGAAGATCACTAACCCCTAGTAACCACAGTGCCTGGCTGTTAGTGATCACTAACTATAGGTAACTTCTATCTCTTTCATTCAGTGTTAGTTACTGCATGACACTCAGACACTCTGTAAATAATAAAACTAACTGCTGTGCTGTTGTTTTGCTATTCAATGTTCACCTGAGGAGGATGGGTTTCTCCCTCTGAGTCTTGTTTTTTCTCAAGACTTCTTTCTCATGACGACAGAAGGTTTCCTTGCCACTGTCTCCTCAGGCTTGCTCACTGGGGGCTTGGATGTGTAAAGCTACTTTGTAAAAGCCAACCGTTCTGAACACTGCTACATAAATGAATTTGACTTGATTTAGTTCCCCATAAAGGGAGAACTTAACACTACAGCATACATTGTCATTCTAGAGAACTTTGTGGCAACAGTTTAGAAAGCCCTGTTTCAGCATAACAATGCCCTCTGTGCACAAAGCAAAATGAAGAAATGTTTTTTCTGAGTTTGGTGTTTTAAACTGCCATAAAAACTTGCCTAAACATGTAAACTGTTCCTGTCCAGAAAACTTGCCTTAGAGATCACTTGAGCTTTAGTATTCTATACATAGCTCTTACTGGTATCAGAACACCTGAGCAGCCTCCAAAGCCTGGGGGCAGTACACATGATGAGCTGCACTTACCACTGTAATTTGCCTTACCTGGAGGGCACAGTGGTACCTGTGAAGTGAAAACTCTGTGGTGGCTATGAAGGTGCATTTGCCTTTTGGCCATCAAAGAATTAGGGTGCTCAGGTGTTGTTTTGAAATAGCTTAGAATTAGCTTACAGAGAAACTTCAACCCTTTCTTTTGATGCTAGTGTCTTGACAAAAAACAGTAGAGCCAGGTGAAGAGAAGGAAAAGTTGACCTTTTTTCCCCTCAGTGAGTTCACGTTGACTGCTGAGCTGATACTAATGCAGCTACTTGTCTTTCATGTTTTGAGCTTCACACCCCCTTGCCGACTTGATTTCTTGTGACATATCTTCAGAGGATGCTGATAAACTTGGCTTAGTCCTGCATGGTGTCCCCAGCTGTGAGTGACTTTCTATCCAGCTGTTGCATGCCCCCTTGAGGTAAATTCATTCAGATAGCGTGTCTACCACAGGCTTCAATTTAGTGAGATAAATAATACACCACAGTCCTTAACTAGTAAAAATGGGTAACCGAACAATGCAATGCTGAGACCATTGTTGTTATATACCGACAATGTCATTAAGCAGCATTGTTTTTTTGCAAGTTCTGTCTGTTTCTACTATATCAGTAAGATGTAGAGTTTTGAACATATTCATCTAATGCTTTGGGATTACTTACCATTGTAGGGATGTCTGCAGTATACATTCATAAGAAATGTATCTCCTCTACTGCTTTCTGTGTACAATCATTCATTTACTGGTGGTAGTCTAACATACATTAACAACAGCCACTGCAGCCAATCTGGGCTAGCCTACCCAAAAACCTTACTCATGATAATCCCTATGCAGAAGAGTAAGAATTTAAGTGAGACTTGTCGTATAACGAAGGTCATTTTTTATTAAGTCTTTGAGAAGCCATGCTCTGCATAGGAATGATGTAAAAAATCGCAAAAGCAAATGCTGTGTTTCCATGGAAACCAGCTGAAGGCTGACCACACAGGCTTTAAATGGCTGCACAGGCATAGCACACCATGTCAGTGGAACAGTGGTGGAGTTTTCCTTTCTGTCACAAGAATATTGTAAGGTTGGAAATATGCACTGTTCTTTACATCTTCTGCACATTCTGCTGATAAGTTTCATTTTGAACTGTCATCACAGATGCTTACAATGTCCATTGATGTTATACTTGATGTTTTCTCAGAAATTAACGTTCAGTGTACTGAATGTAAGATGTTATCCACAAAAACAAAGTAACCTTTCATAATCTGCTCTGCTGAATAACCACTGCATGATAAGTGAACTTATTTTCACGCTTCTATGGCATATAAAATTTAGCCAAGGTCGGTCTACAGCATTTCCTGAATCCAGAGAGGGGAGAGGGTGCTGCAACTTTTCATCTGTCCCTGGATACTGTAGAATTCTGTGAAAGTATCTTGCCTTTTTTGTACTTTTTATAGATCCTAATTATAGGTCCTAAGCACTGCACAGAATCAAGAATTTTACAGTTCTCGGAGTATTAGACGTACAAGCCAATGAGTACCGGAATGTTGGGATGTTATTACAATTTGAGACTTTGAGACTATTAAGAAAAAATAATCAGGGCATTACAAAATTAAGGAAAATGCACCAATAATATTTAATCTAATTCATAGGTAATCTGACATCAGCTTCAACTGGCCTTTGCTAAATTATGATTGACACATCTCTCAACCTTTGTTAATTATCATTAATTGCTTTGTTCTCAATCAAGCAAAGGAAAAGCTCTGAAAGAACTCCTACAACAAACCTGTAGTGAGAATGGCACAATAATTAAATTCACATTTTTTTAGACTACAAGATGTAAAAGGGTGTTACTGAGGAATATTTCATTCATAGACACACTATGCTGAACATCTGGAGGGTGGTGCTTTTTGAATTTCCTCCCTGAACCTGAGAATATATTTGATTAGCTTGTGTTTAAGACCACGCTCTTTCAATTGCAAAATTACTGTATTAATATGATAATGACAAAATGATTATGTTACAGAAAATATTAAGATCAGTTAGCTAACTAGCATTAGCATTTCTTTGCTTAGCTGCTGACAGTTGCCTTGACAAAAGAAAATTAAGCAGGACTATACATTTTCTAATCACATTCAGTGTATATAAATATTATTGCTTATGCCATTGTTTGCATTACTTTACTAAAGTTACTGAAAGAACTCTTGTAAGAGGTCAAGTCTTTCTCAGCAACTAATGTTACTGAGCATCTGAAATCACTAACAATGTTAAATGATAAATGATTTCCTTGGTTTCATTAATGTGACCATGGTTTCCAGAATCATTTTAGTTTAATTCAAACTGGCATACACTCATAATTTGCATAATTTTGTTCTTAAACATTTATATCTGCACTGAATCTCTTTCCAATTATGAATGAAAAATTCTACTCCTCTCTGTGCCTTTAAAATTTTGCTTTATGTGACTTTGTATTACACATGCCACTAGGTAACCTGAATTGAAAGTTTGATGGACATTTGCAAATAAACTTAAGACTATACACTTAGGACAAATGTTTAAAATCAATTGTATCAGTGCATACATAGAATAATCACACTGTTGTTCTTTCTCATTCTGACTCTGAGCCTGGTTTCCTTCCTTTTACAAATGACTACTGAAATACAACTTCTGACTGTAACAAAAGCTTGCACTATACCTACTGAATACTCACAGCCTGTCTGGGGTTCAGATCTGAATTAAATATACCAGACAACATACAAGATTCTTACCATACTTAGGAAGAGTAGTAACTCATTCCAGCTTGAAACTGTATCACTGACTGCTAAAAACACAAACGTTTACAACATTCTGATCACTATATTTTAAAAACAGAGTAATAAAAAAGCCAAAGTACCATCACTTTCAAGTTATGGCCCTTGACAGGATGGTCGCTTTTCAGAAAGCATCCAAAATGTATCCTTTACACCTAAAATTACAGCCCATGAGGAGGGAGTGAGTAATGACACCTCTTCAGCCCGCCCCCCTCCTCCCCAAAGTGTGCTTAGCTTACCCCTGAGTAGTTTTTGCTTAGAGCACTAAACAGCAACGACGTTTTGCTTGCGTCTTTGATTAGTAAAACGCATTTGGAAATTCTTTGAGTCTACAAATGGCCTCAATATGACATCTAGTCGACGATGGTTCACAATGCGACTAATCTTCTTGCACTTGCTCATGACTGCAGTTTAGTTTGTCATGGTAGGTTCACGCTCAGACCGATCCTCATTAGTAGGTCCCACCAAAAGCCTAGAGTCAGAGAGCTGCCTGGTAGGGCTCATTTCCATTTTAATACTTACCTCCAAACTGCAACGTGGCGTCAGCTGTGGGGAAATGATTAGGTCAGCGGCCCACTGTTGAACATGACGTGCAAATAACTCCACATAACAACACAAGTCTGTGTAGGCTATTAATAGTTTCAGATGGCCAGCATTAGCCTCAAACTGACATATGGCTACGTTTATTTCGCTCTCGCGGGACGGGAACAAAAACTTTATAAAGTCTACATTGTCAGTTGGGTTTAAGTTACATTGTCTTTTCAAACTAGCTTAATCAAATCAACAGCATTAAGACACGCCAAATAAAAAACGTGAATAAACTAACTACAGCGGCCTTCAAAAAATAACAATAGTCCAACTAACTGAAAGGGCAAACCACGCAGCCCACAGCGCTCCAGTCAAGCGTTTAAAATGTGAACGTGAATAGAAAGACTTCTCTCAGGTCTGTGCTAGATCTAGCTATGAGAATACACGAAACGTTAAATTAAGAGATGTGATTGCAGGCGGTAAACCATAGGTGACGTTCTTCACGTTTGGGCCTGCAGCACTGGCACGAACATGGCTTTATGTCAGAAGCAAAAGAATGTACATAGCTTTTGACATGGTTTAATAGCAGTAGACACAAACAGGTCTTGGCTGACAAATGACTGTTCTCATAAATATTACTTCTTATGATTAGGCCTAGCGTAATATCTGGCTCTCTCACGCCGTATTGAAATATAAATGCTCCTTTATTTTTGTGTGATCTACCACACGTGGTAGAAGAAAGAAGACAAAAAACATTAACTCTGGATATGTGTCGAAATCTAGACAGACATTTGTGCAATTTTGTCACATTTGTGCTAGGACACGATGATACTCCACCGCATGGCTCTGTACGAGTTAACGTAACCCAAAACTTTTTTGACGTTACAAAAACTGATCTCATCTGATAGATCGTGGTTCGTAAAAATATAAATTCTTGCTATAGTGGCAATGTAAGTGGTTCTTGATTGCCCCACCAAATGCTTTATATATTTAGAACTTGGTACTACAATTAAAACAAACAAAAACAAAATTTGCTAATCTATCTTAAATACCGAGTAGGTATTATCCGTTTCCGAGCTAAATCTGCATCGAGTAATTGTAAGTTATAACGCTGACTGATCAGGATGCTGAAGTCAGTGCACATTCTCAGGAGCGTATTGAATTAGACTGCTGCCTCAACACTAAGCCCGTGTCGAAGGTTTAATAGGCTATAAAATTTAATTGCTAAACTCCTAAACGTTACAGCGCCTGGCCATGGAACTCCCTGCGTTTTCCGATACACTCAGAGTTTTTTTTCCAGGCTGTGCACCAGCAGGGACATCCATCTTTCAAGCCGCTTTCTTTAAAATGATTTTGCTACACATTTCAATGCATCTTAATACCCAGTGCAACAGTTAATGCCTCTGCTGTATTCATATAAAGCAGGCAATACAAGCAATATGCATTTCGGCCTCCATATTGCTTATATAAAACTACTCAGTCCACGGGGTAATTTGCAATAAGCTTGTATTTGGGAATATGTAAATACTCACAGCAATTCTGAATGTGTATATTTAACATCTTAACAAATGTCTCTTTTATGCTGCTTAAAATGTTATTGTGTCAACCCAAGTAAAACGCACTGGATATAAATTATATTAACCAACTAAATATAATTACCTCTAGAATAGGAAGTTGGTACCTGCCAAATATATTCAAGCTCATGCATCATTTTCCTTTGATCCATTTGATGACATAATGATACAATGGGCTTTAAACAAAACACCCAAATCCTACAAAAATTACTCAAATTAATGCAAAACACAGCGGCCTGCTTTATCTTCGATAAGAGGTAAAAAATTTATTCTATGAAAATACGGCACGTCGCCGGGGGATGGAAATTATACAAAAATAAAAGAGAAAAATATCATTTTTCACTTTTTTACGTTGTAAACACAAATCATTCAATTTTAAGCAATTAAAACTGAACACATTGTATGCTAACGGTCCAGGCCTAATGTTTTATTTTTGAAGTCATAATTAAAGCACACTGACCATCAAAGTGAGAAAGATATCGACTCCGTTGCGACTGAAACTTTTAGAGTTAGTAGCTCAAGTGTTGCAGGTCGATCGTTGTGAGCGTTTCGGAGAGGAAATCGAAAGTCTCTGCTGATAAACTCATGGGGCTGTCTGACAAACTCGGCGAGATGGCATCTGAGAGGTGAAGGCAGGAATCCGAAGAGAAAACGTGAAAGTCCAGGGCCGGAGGAGAGCCATTGTCCCGGACAGATGAGCTCTCTGAGGCCATTGTTGCGGGGCAGATAGGAACAGTGGGTGACGGGTTGGGAAAATGTTTCAGATTTTTCTCATTGCTGCTCAAAGGCGAAACAGTAGCGCTTTGGCCGTCTCCATTGTGTCCATTCTGCGAGTGCTGAAGAGGCGACGCGTTGTGCTGAAACGCGTAGCCCTCCCTCTCAGAGAGAGCTCCAGAAGAGGCTGGAGGCAGAAGGGCTTTCCCCTCGCCCGAGGTCTCCAGGCTGGCCGGCCGGCCTTCTCCATGGTGATTCTCCTTGCACTGCGTCTGTCGCTTGTGTTTCATCCTGCGGTTCTGGAACCACACTTTTACCTGCCTCTCGGTCAGGTCGAGCAGCGCGGCGATTTCCACCCGCCTCGGCCTGCAAAGGTACTTGTTGAAGTGAAACTCCTTCTCCAGCTCCAGCAGCTGCGTGTTGGTGTAGGCCGTCCGTAGCCTGCGGGTCGTCGCCCCGCCGCCTCCATCAGCGAGCTCCGGCGACCCTGTAAAACAAGGGGATTGGAGGGGGGAATCACATCACCATGTTATATATTACAGAGATGCCACTAATTACAACATAGCGCCGTAGGGCCCTACAGCCCACATCGCAAACTCGTCAAATATATGGCGCTTCTCGGGGGGCATAAATTGTTTGTGGACTCGAGCCACGGCGCTGGGAATAATTTGTGTCCTCAGCCTCCCCAAAAAGCCAGAACGCAGCGAGCGTGTCTGGTGTGACCAGCTCGCGAGGAGATTAATGAACACGGCAGCTACCTCAATCTATCACTCTTCATTACTGTCAAATAGTAAAATTCACGCCCTGCAGTGCGATGAGTGCGAGCAGGGTTTAGGAGTCAACACTATACATCCTCGTTTTACACAATAAATGTTTATATGCTTCGCATATGACATATTAGTTAAAGTTAATTGAAGCAATGACGAGAGGAATTTAAGCCAGTTCCCAAGTACTCATTGTAATTTAATTTAAAATAGAAAAGCATTAATTGGGAAAATGTTTTAAAACGTTAGCTGAGAAAATTCAACTGGAATTTCCATTTCTATACATTATTTGGGAAAACGTCAATTTCAGATTGTCATTATTTGCGAAAATATTTACTTGGGGTTAACTTAACAAACGTTGGTTGTGTAATGTCAGCTTAAAAATAATAATAAAAACAGCATCAAAATGTGTGTTGTTTTACCTTGAGGAGAGAAATAGACTGGAGAAGACTCAGTAGTAGCTGCAGCCGAACTCTGGTTTTTCTTTGAAGCCTTTTTCTCTTTCATCCAAGGGTATTCCGGCGGTAAGGAGGCTGCAGGCAACGGGCAAGAGCCATGGGGGTTCTGCTTAGGGCGGCTATGGCGAGGGTGGCTGCCCGGGTTCAGGCTCGGGATGGTCTGCTCAAAAGGAGGAGGAATCAGTGTCGAGCGTGAAAGCGTCGAGCTCTTGATTGATGAACTTTGAAATGCATCAGCGACAGGGGGAAAGGACGTCAGGCACTCAGCGAGCGACGGCTGACTGTTGATAAAACCCGTCTCTCGCTCGAATTCGTAATTCATCTCCAAGGAGTCTTCACAAGTCACCGCTCACAGATTTATGGCTCGAAGAGAATAATGAAATACAGTGTGTGTGTGTGTGGAAAAAAATAAATAAAAAAATATAAATAAATGTAAAAAAAAAAAAACTATATTGCTGATTACGGCCGTATGGGGACAGCGATACCATTAAACTATTTCTTTCATGGAGACAAGGTTGAAATTGGACCGTATTGCTTGTCACATGATTACCTCTGTCCAATGACAATTTGGGGTTTAATCAAAAGAAGCCACTGTCTGTGTGATTGATCGAGAAAAGTCTAAGAGCAACGCCTCGCGCTCTGGGACGGGCCTGTTTATTCGCGCGTTTATGACCAGATTGTCCACTGCTCTGTAGATCATAAACAGCCCTGGCTCTTTTCTGCTCGCGGCTCTATCTGAAACTCAGCATGTCCGCCTCCTCTCCCCTACTTGTCGTTCCCCACTGCAGCCGGTCTACGGGCCACCCCGCCTTTTCACGCGCCACATTAACACACGACGACCGTCCCGACCAAAGAAGCGCGCTCATCCTCCTCATGAGTTTAACAACAACTTTGCTTAGAAAAACGCGCGCTCTCGGACCAGGCAAGTGCACGGCGCAGACACAGAAGCGCGTGCACGCTCACTCCGGAAGGGAGGAGCGCTCGGGCTCTACAGCAGTTCTTGCGGGTCGGAAATGTTGGCGTGCGCATGCGCATTTGCATTGGCTTTGTCCCAAATCAATGCCTTTAACTATGTGTAAGATGATGTCTGACGAAGTGCGTTTGGGTTTTCAAACAAAAGTGTTGAATTTATGATACTTGCACACGATATTGTTTGCACGATTGCAATAGAAAAAGAAGTGAAATATGAATTTACATTTCACATGTAATAGCATTCGTATTTTATACTTTATAATGTATGTGTATGTATATATAGGCTATATACACACACATACATGCATAAGCTCTCCCGCATGCTTTCTCGCATTACTCAAGCACACAATCTTTTACTATAATAATGTGATGCAACCGGGCAAGAATGTAATCGTGCAAAAACGTAATTCAAGCTACACTCTTAAAAGAATAGATTCTGAGTTTTGATTGCTCTCTATCCTGACCTTACAGTGACATTGAGGATTCGAAGCTGTACTTAGCGAACGTCCTTTCTGCTGTACTGTTCATGTTTATATATACACGATGAACGTATTAATCCAAAACTGTTTTCAGCCATTGATTTTTTTTTTGCTTTGA
Organism: Alestes dentex; assembly: GCA_037576975.1. Taxonomy (NCBI): domain Eukaryota; kingdom Metazoa; phylum Chordata; class Actinopteri; order Characiformes; family Alestidae; genus Alestes; species Alestes dentex. The sequence goes on from JBBIGA010000007.1 coordinate 8,899,760, forward strand.
AAAGGACTTGGCTATGCGGGAGAAGGCCACTTTATTGCTTATATTCCAAACAAAGAGCCCTGGAAGCCTGCACGCTATCAATCTTACTCGCCAAAAGGTCTGACAGCTTCGTGCCCTAAGAACACATTTAAACCATCTAACACTCTCTTAGATCATATGCGGCCAGGGAGAAGGGAACGACATAGAACTCACGCTGAAGAATTCCTGTCGCTTTATAAATTCTTTCATAATCTATTTTGTTTGGAAAAATGGATTGACCTTAACACAGAATTTCATACCGGATATGCTCGAGAAGGACAATCGCTGGCTTCTTTGGACCTGAAATTCGTTTACCCTGAATTATTTTCGCTTTTCGAAAAAAAGACCATATGGAAGAGAGGGCTTTTTAAATGAATAGGAGTAACTAAAGACTGCAAGAGACAAACCGAATGATTCTGCCATTGCACAGGATCTATTGTACAACGAAAAAGTGGGTGTTGACATTCTTCAGAAATACCCACTTCTTCCTACACATTTTCCACCAAGAGGCAAAACTTTTTTTTTCTCTCACGATTTGAGAACACTAGCAGAACATGGGCAAAATGTGGTTAATTACGACAGATGTTGATGGTGTTTATTCCACATTTACTCTTCATTCATCGGATGCCTCATTACTCTGTATTTATTTTTTGACGTATTTAATTGTATTGTATGCACGTTTAGCATATATGTACTGGAGATTCAAGTAGTCTGTGTAAATTACGTTCATTATGTTTTGTAGTTTATTATAGTATAATATATAGTGTTTAGTAAATTGGTAGTCATTTTGATCCATTATAAAAACACGTATGTGATATTATTGTTTTAATTGCTGTCATTTCAGTTGATTCAGTTTCGATTGGAATGACAGAATTAATATTTATTAAGTAAATATTTTGATTGTATTGTGAATATAATTGCATAGTTTAATGATGGTGCAAAATAGCCTGAATTCTGTATAATTAAAAAAGATGATGCTAGTTATACAGTATTTATATAAAGTGCGTGAACACCTATAAGGGCTAGTAATAAATTGGTCTCTTCCTTTTTTTTTTTTCTTTTTTTTTTGAAGATGCTCATTTAGTTATTAATTAAGAAATATTCGTTTTTATAGGTAAAATATAATCAGTGTACAATGCATTAAATTTGCGTTTATGTTGAACGTGGAGTCTTTAATATGTGTCTCTGTTCATGTGTCCATCCGTTCCTCTGTTTAGAAGACTCTTCTTATGAAGATATGAAAGCTGTATATGGTTATTGCCCTTTCTCTCTGGTAAAGCTTCCAGCGCCGTGTCTTTGTGATCGTGTCTGGCACCGTACAGAGCCTCGCTCACCGTCTGTTATACATACGAGTGAATGCTGATTACTGACATTTAAAAACTCGAAATGCAAAATGAAAAGTGGAAACCAAGGGATCATTGAATAAACAGACCAGTGTTTCGGTGTATTTTAATAAATTAGGATCACCCTGAAATTACTACTGTGTATTTCAGGATTTATGTATTATTATTAGTAGTAGTCGTAGTAGTAGTAGTCGTAGTTATAATAGTAGTAGTAGTAGTAGTAGTAGTAGTAGTAGTAGCAGTAGCAGTAGTAGTAGTAGTAGTAGTAGTAGTAGTAGTGTTATTATTATTGTTGTGGTTGTTACTGATGGAGTAATATTACAGGCATAATATCATTAAATGCTAAATACATTTAACCACAAATTCTAATAATCAAGAAAATAAAGTTTTTTCAGTATTGTTTTACCTCCGTTGGTCTGCCTGACACGTGCACGATGAAAAAACAAAACTACTGTTGCCTACCCTAATAATACATCCGAGTCAGCCAACAGCAAATATAAATAACAAGAGCCCCGTGCGTCCTGCGCGAAAAAAACAACCACCCTCAGGGTGAGAACACTGGCTGGCTTCAAATCCATTACCTGGTAGACTACAAATCCTACGCGCGCAACCCGGCATCATTTTTTAAACTGGCATCAAATTTTGGATTTTGTTGTAGGAGAAATTGAACACCTTTGTTGGGGTTTTCCTCGGCGCTGGCTGTGTGAACGAGCGCAGGGCAACCGTATATGGGGTGTTTATGGTGTCTGCAGAGGCAGCTACCCACAGTAGCACAAGCACACTGGCGTTTGATGGATGACCCTCTACCCACACACACGCAGACATTGTAAATGAGCTCCATGCTGCCATTGTTCTTCTTCTGGAGGTGTATTTGTGTGTGTGTGTGTGTGTGTGTGTGTGTGTGTGATTTCCGGCCATATGATCTATAAGACATATAGCTGTGCATATTCATTTTCAGAATGAGACGTGTTGGTAACCTTTAATGCAGATATATGCTTTTAGCCATATGCCTAATTCTGCGCATTCAACTGGAAAAAACTGAAGAATTGCCATATTAAATCATTCTTTAGCTATAGTGTTTTAAGTTATTGGTCGTAGATATCATAAGCTTAGTTTGTAACACAGACATTTAACTAAATGTACCAAATCCAGATTTATGGTGTGTAAACTGTTTCAGCAAGTGGGAAATGCACAGTAATTTAATTAAGGAAAAACTAGACTACATTATTCTCTTAGCAGTAAAAAATTGCATTTACATGATTCTAATGAATTAATCGGTTGCACATTAATAAAAATAGGCGAACCTTTCAGGAAACTTTCGTGAATGAGGTGTGAGCGTAGAAAACCATATCAAAGTTTGAAGACCCTCCATATGTAGGTTCTTGGGGGAAAGTAATCCGTAATAGACATTTACATTATGTGAAGGTTCTTTAACCCTTTAAAAGGGTTCTCATCCACAAAAATGAACTAAAGAACTAAAACAGTTTTTAGGCTCCTGTGTTTGGTTAAAAGCAGTATTGAAAAAGGCAGTTGTGTTGATGTATCATATTCAGGGGCAAATATATTTATATAATGGACCATTTTTTTGTATTTGATTAAGCTTCAATTATATACTCAAAAACGTCGCTTCGCCCTACTCACCGGTGTGTAAATAATTCTCAGGATTCAAGATTCAAGATTCGTTATTTGTCACAGGCATAGTTGTAAAAGTACAACACGCAGTGTTAATAAAATATTCTAATATGAGATTTGTTGTATATACCATGCAGTGTAGTTTATTCATTATTTGTGACTGCACCAGAACACATTTTAGCTCTTAATTAGAAATGACCAGCACGACCGTGTCTCTCTGGAATAGGATGTGCTGAACCCAGGTGCGGATCCTTATAGCCACCACTTGAACATCTTGCACCAGACCACAAAAATGGCCCTGCTTGTCTGGAGCTGACCTCGAGTTTGATGTATTGCGGGTCGTGGGGGTCAGCAAAGAGCACTGAAAATGCAGCCCCAACGGAAGTCTCGTGTATGTTTGCAAAGCTTTTGAATGTGAGCGTCTTTCCTAAACTTCTGACTTGGGAACATGAGACTATTTGAAGTGTAGGATGGCATTCCGAGGGAGAAAAAACTTCCAGTCTGATATACATTCGGCCTGTCAGATAGGCTGCTATAGCCCATTAACACACACACATTTAGATCTAGAATGACTTATCAGTAGTGGATGCTGTAATGCAGAACAAAAGTATATGAGACTCGTGAGGCTATGGAAGCTTAATTTTTTACATTTGATTGCAGTTTAGTTGTTCTTCTCGTAATGGTTTAGATCAATGGTTCCCAGCCTTGCTTCTGGAGTACTCCCACTTCAACCGAGGGATGGCGTTTTAATTAGTTGATTAGTTGGATCAGGTGTGTTGGGAGCATGAAAAACACTCAAATGTGCGGGGCAGCCTAACGCCCCCCCAGGTTGGGAAACAGTGGCATGGAATACTTGAGGTAAGGGGAGGGGAGAGCCGTCCGCCTCAACAGTCAGTAGAGATAGTGAAAACTGGATGAACTGCGAGGCTTAATACTGCCCCTAGCGGCAACTGCTGTTTGGTCATGTTTGCATAAGATTTCTCAGAGCCACAATGGAGCAATGAAAGGGATTTCAGTTGTAGGGGCATTTTTGAATACAAACATTTGTTCTCTGTCCTTTCTCGTTCTTTTAGTTCACATTGTAGAGAGACGCATCACCTCTATATCGCTATTCTGAGCCTAGATGTGAAGAATTTCCTATTTCATTTTTGGCTAACAGTAATACTATAAACATAGGCTGCAGAACAGATCTCATCAGGTTACAGGCCAACCCTTAAAACTTCATGGCAAATGAAGCAGCATATTCCCACCCGGTTTCTCTGTATTAATTATGCGATTGGCATAGCTTTTGGGCGTTTATGCCTGAAAAAAATCTGTTATTTTGTCAACTTATTCCACGTTCAAATTTTATCCATAAAATTTGTATTTAATGTAATGCACAGATTGACGCACTGCTTAGTCCAGCTGAGTATATTTTAAAATCAGTCATCTTTTGAAGTTAAACTATCATTTTTATAACGTGGATCAAGACAACAAATATATTACACGATTAAATTAATATGTACTGTGAGAACATGCTGTAAATTTAGTAATTCGACTCTGTGTGTGGTCTACAGTAAGGTGATTGCCAAAATCGTGTTTAATTTACTTACAGTGTTAAAGGTCCATGGGGTGGAGGAAAATGAGATCATGGCCTTTTCGGGTTAAATAGAGGCAGGAAAGGTTTTTAGGGATGCATTCAGAGCAAGATATAACGTAATCACGTGACCAGAAGTCAATACCGACATTAACTGAAGGGCTTTAGCATCTATTGGCCGGTGTAGTCTGATCAGATACCTTTCACAAGAAGCATGCGATTGATGTATTAATATTTTTCAATTAAATATATATTATGACTACTATGATGAATAGACTATGACATGAAGAACTACTGAAGCCGTGTTTCCTACTACTAGACCATTCACCAGTATCTGGTGGTGGGTAACTTTGAAATAATCTCCACGTTCACATTCGAGAACCTTTTTTTTTAAATTAATCTCATTTGAAGAAATAGTGAGAAGATGAGATTTCCTTTTGCTTAAATTTTATATCACCAGCACGCAGGATCGATGACCTATTTGGTGGTGTCAACTAGTTTCATTGCTAAAGGTACACGTAGGCGTGGCATTGGAAGTTTTAGCCAAAACACTGCCTCCACCTGCTGGATACTAATCGTAATAGCAGTAGGGTGGCTCTTCTATAGCCAGTTGGCCAATTATCCCGTTTACTCATCAAGGATGCCCCTCACATTTTTTGTACGTTACAGAGACGGTACAACATGCAAAATATTATTGTATCACTCCGTAATATAATTATGTTGGTGGTGTCTATTTATCTATTCGTCTATGTAGATCTTTTAAACTAGCTTTGCGGTTACCAAAAAAGATATTATATATTAATCAACTTGTGTGGCCGTAAAATAAGCACCATGTTCTTGTTCTCATATTTCCTATTTTAAACAGACTGTTGAAGTTCATTGCGTTTCGCTTCTAAGTCAAAGAAACTTCAGATTCTACTAGGCGTGAATGTGGCGACGGTTTTCACAATGGCAGGGGCACAAAATAGTAGTCCAGTTGCTGGATTTGTGGCTTTCCGCTGTGCCTTTGTGCGTGCTGTGGCAACAAATGGGTGGTCGGGGCTGGAGCGCCGGAATTGTGGCAGTAATAAAGTAATTAGGGTAGAAATCCAGACAGTTTGCGCATTTTATGACACTGTCTGTGACGGGATCCTTGAAAACAAGACCATGGACCAAGAAATAGCTTATAGTCAAGACAACCCCATTCCCCCAACACGTCGCACACATAAAGCTGCCAAAGACAGAATCATAAACAACTTACCATGATCTAAAAGTGCAATGATGTCTTCAGTGAACTGAGCACATATATGTGTTCGTATGTGCTTAATTTTCTAAAAAGATTAAACATATCATACATAAAAATATCTTTGTTCAAGACCATTTAAAAAAACGTTTTTAAAAGCTACTTTTTATTTGAGAAGCTGAAATATATAGTTTTGGTGACTAAAGTCTGGATTTTAATGTTAGCATAGAGGATTTCCATATAATAACATAGACAGCAACCTCACTCTGTGTGTGTATGTGTGTGAAAGAGAGAGAGTTTGCGTTCGTACATGTTTTGTGTGTTAAAGTTTTATGATGTATGCGGTAGACCAGTGCTGCTGTAATTACCCACCTCCTATGTTTGTCACACAGACTAGTCCGTGTTATTGTACTGATGTTGATATGGGAGCGTGACGTCGAAAAATAACGAGTCTCTCCAGGTCGACCCTCAATCGCTTTGCACCCCATAAACAGTTAAGACTATGATTGTAGTTTATTGCCGTATGGTCACCAATATCATTTGCCGGGGCGCGTACATATAACACACACAGACCCGTCCACAAGCAGCACACTCAAGCCTTATTTATGCAGGCAGTTATCGGGACACTGAGCAGATCGGGGGAAGAGCTGAGGAAAGGTTGGTAGACCAATTCATAGTTTGGACCTTTTGGCCCAGCACACCTTTCACCTTTTTTCTCCATGAAAGTTCGGCCAAAAACTAGATTGGTCCAACTGCATACTGCAAATTTTCATTCTCTCTCTCTCTCTCTCTCTCTCTCTCG